>JARJLF010000064.1:0-535349 GCA_029378395.1 Mycena leptocephala | reverse complement strand
CCGACTTGAATGAGCCTAAAATGTTTTGGATTTTACCCAAAATCAAGTCCTGCTCGATGGATAAAGAAACGAAACGAAATGAACTTTCTCTATACTTGGGGGAGGGGGCCATCGGGGCACGTGCGGCGGACTTCGCACTTGTGTGTTACTTCTCCATGACATGATCCCATCCAAACAGAAATCAACTATCCTGAAGCTGCTTGAGAAAGGCAATTCGTCATATGGCTCTTTCACTCTCCATTTGAATTTGAGCTTCCAATTCAATTTTTTCAATTGTTTATCACGCTCCACCCACGACCTGAACTGTGTGGTGATTTCTGTTGAATAGTAAGTTGAAGAATCAGCTGAACCTGAGATTCTGAGCAGAACTTGAAGAAGACTTGCCAGGGAAGTGGAAATTTTAAACCACGGTTCGCAAGCTGCTCGGAAACTTTAGATTGGAAAGCAGTAAACCCATATGAGTGACTACCTGGTTCATGTTCAACTTTAGCCAAAAAATAAGGAGAAGAATCTACTTGAGGGAAGGAGCCAGTGATATTGGTGTTCGATGTTCATGTGTGGCTGTGACAAGGCCCTTGGTACAGTTTACAAACACGGGGTTCTTTTTGCCCCCAACCATGGGAACCGAGTAATTTATTCAGAACAGTTCAAAGTGACTTATCATACAGAAAATATGTGGCAGGACCATGCCACTGATCTTCCAAACATAACAGTGGTGGTCAATAGGCAGTTCACTAGTCTAAGATGGACCTGTTTCTTAGACCACACTGCAGTTGTTGTAAACCAAAAATTAGTTGACGTTCCAGGGCCAAACCTGATTTGGGCAGGGTGATTGGACTGGACTGTAGGGCTTTCCTCCCAATAGACAGCTTGTGAGTTCTGTTCTACACAAGAAGTAAACAACACTCAGGATCAAGTTTGATGGTGGAAATTAAATCTCATTGAACGGTGAATCTAAGATCAGGTTCTCGGACTGAAACCAAACATGAACAATATAAGAAAGAAAAATACCAGCCGTGAGGATTGAACACTCGTGAGGGGGAATCAATTACATGAGCCAAAAACACAGCCGCTATTCTCATTACATGGTAATCTAATGAAAAAGTAGGTAAGACTACAAGCACAGCCAATATTGAGTGTTACACGATAGATCGGACTAGTGAAAAAAGAGGTTGAGAAACCTGCATTCAGGGGCTTTATTCGGAAAGAGAAAGGTCGACAGGTAGCGAAAAATCTCAAAAGTTCAAAATCACATTTATGATTTGGCGCTGTCACGCAAAATGGTGACATGATGTTCCCGTTATTACCACAGTTGATCTCCTTGCCCTTGTGATCAGCGCGTGGGAACGAACTAGTCGTGAGTCTAGGTTATTTGATGCATTTGATCCACAAGGATCCCTCAAACTTGCCTAACACTAGAGTTTGACCCAAGTTTTTAGCAGCAGATACGTGGATCAAACAGCTTGTTTTGGCCGGGTATTGGCGAGGATCGATGAGATGGCGGGCTCAGATAGATTTTGATGGGAGGCAGATGGATCTGATGGAGGCAGATGAACGAATGTGCGATACATTTTTATGTCTAGATCTCCCATTGAAGACGAGTACGACACATTATAAGACCATACTTCACCCTATACTGTTGCCAAATATGTCCTGTACCAAAGAACGTGGCTGTGCTGTGCCACAGCCCCTCGTGGCTATATGCAACTAGTCCAGGTCAACTAGTCACTGCGTTCCCATGGGCTCACACGACGCTTACTTGCGCCAACTGATGGTAAACGCGAATTTTGGTGGTAAGTGATGCCATCTCATGGCATAAGTTACTTTTGCTGATCCATAGCATTCGCGATGTAACCCAGCAGCAGGGGTGCGAGGAGCAATGTCGACCAAAGCAAGATAAGATGTAAGTGAGAGTGATGCCTCTGTTGATGCCATCTCGCTCTCGACGCTGATAAGTGTCAATCTCGGCGTTTCGATCCTGGAGGCGGTGCGCAAAGGAGGATGTGAGAATTGAAAAACAAGGGTTTCAGGGCGGATTACATGTATTATGGATGGCGAAAAGATGTGACGGGAGAGAAAAAGAAAAGCGGAGAAATACGGCAAAGACAGAGCCTGAGGAGAGGGTGTCGGCGATCTCACCTGCCCGTGCCGAGCGGATTATGATCCTGAAGATGGGAGGGGTCTTCCCTGAAAATATAATCTGAGATCTCCCAGATCTGATTTCTTCCAGAAGAAGACGGAAAAACTGTACAGCCCACTCGATGAAGATGATAAGACCAGACCCCCACACACATGTGCAGCTCCCTGATTGGCCAGCACGAGTGAATAGCGAAGATGATGGCCGTCGATCCGAGGGAACACGGTGCCTGGTGGAGCACAAAGCAGCTGAAGCGAGCTGGCTCAGATTGTGTGTGGACTCGTTCGACATACTATAGGGAGAACACCAACAAATCAGACTCGACAAGAAAGACGCGCGGACCTCGCCTCCTCCTCCTACTCCTCCTCAGCAGCACCACTACCAGCAGCAGTAGTCCAGAACACGAGCGACGCGCGAGACAGCAACCTCGACCCCGCGCGCTACACCCCCGACACCCCCGCCGACGAAAAGCAGTCAATGCCCCACCGCATCGAGCACGGCGGCGTGTCCCCCTCGCCCATCGCCACACTCCCCACACACTTAGGCTCCCCCTCCCCTTCAGCCGCCTCCTCCCTCGACCGCTCCAGCGTCTCCACCCCCCCAGTTGGTGGGTCCATCAGCGGCCCAGGTGGTGGGCGCTGTTCCCCTCCAGGACCGCCCCAGCAGCAGCACCACTACGCCGCGTACGACATGCCGCGCGGGTATACGGCGGGTACATGTACGCGCCCTCACCCCCATACCTGCACAGTACCGCCCTGATCCCGACGACCCCTCGCCCCCTGGCCACTATGCGACCACCCGCATGGCAGTATGTGCCTCAGCCCTTCCCCATCGTGCATGGCGGATACGTTCCTTATCCCCCTCCCCTACCGGGCACCATCCTCAGTGCAACCATGGCTCCGCCCCAGGCTGGCGGCCCAGGGGGAGGGAGCGGGATCCACGTCGTTTATACCGCCGATGCGGCGACGAAACTCAGTGATCGCGTGAGGAGACGCTGCTTTAACTGCTGCACGACTGATACGAGTACGTGGCGGAGGAGTAATTTGAGCCCGGGAAAGTTGTATGTGACTTTCGCGCTTTTCTTTCTGGGTGCGCGATGCTGACGACGTCTTTCTTTTTGCAGCTGTGCAACAAATGCGGCCTCTTCGAGCGCACCCACTCGCGTCCCCGTCCCGAGCAGTTCCCGCACAACCGCGGTCCTCTGGCGTCAAGCACGCCGAGGTCCAAGCCGCCCCAGCAGGCTCAGGTGGGTAGGCGTTCCTTATTCGTTCCTTACTCCTCCCATCTCCCCTCTCCCTTCGCTACGTACACTACCTCCGCACGTCCCTACACGCCTCATTTTCTGTCGCTGGCACGGCGTTTCCTTTTGGGGATTTGGGACACGGTCGCCACAGTTGCCGTCCTTCCCTGCATCCCCTCCATTCATTTCCCAGTCCTTCCACACACCTCCACTCTACCCATCCTCTCATTCTTCGTCACCGTGCCTTTCATCTGTACTCCTCGCCGACTTTCCTTTTTCGGACATCTCCATTTTATTCTTATTTGTCGCCTTCGACTTGTTGCTGACTTCCCCTCTCCTCGCCAGGCGACCTCCCAAACCCCACCACACTACCCCCCGCCCGGCTCTGGCCGCGGCTCCGCGTCCTCATACTCCCCGCCCCCCGCCTCCTCCGCACCCACAGCCGCACCGCAGTCCTTTCCTGTGACCTCGACTCAGCCATCTGTTGAGACCCTTGGTTCTGTAGATGCCCTGAATGTTCCGCTTTTTGATCCTAGCACGTCCTCGGCCTCCGTAGATGATGCTGGCCAACAAAGCGCGGCCTCCGACGAAGCTCCAATTTCTACATTTGTGATATATATGCCTGAAAAGCTGTACATTTCTGTTCTTCTCAGTAACGCCAACCGCTCATCAATTGAATAGATTCAGAACTAACGATTCCACCGCTATTCGACCAGAGGATGTTCAGTTTCTGGAGAATAACGTCCTGGCTGGGGGGTGCGCAACTTCGATATACAGATCAGTCGAGGCAGAAAATTGGGTGGAGCAGAATCATGATACTACTCTTCTCAAGTCCATCCGATCCGTCGGTCTCGGTGGCCCGATGGCTACCATGGTGTCTCCGGACATGCCTGCGCTGGCAATATTCGGATCCGCCTTGGATGATCGTGTTCTCGAGCTTGCCAAAACATTATCCGAGGTGTCGACGTTCGCAGTCATGGTCCGGTCCGCCGCAGACGATCCGCTTGTGAAATTTAACGAAATAAGAAGGAACATGGACTTCAAAGCAGGACCTCACAGCATGGCGGACGATGACGACAAAACGGACGGAGAGAGCATGTCTGGTGATTCGGCCAGCACTGACACCGAGCCCGAGGATGACTACGACTATCGAGGTGAAGCGGGAGTGTTCAGGCTTCGCGGAGGTGCCTCACACCAACAGACCAATCGCAACCTAGCTGAAGAACTAGACTACATCACACCCGCAGGTATCGCGAGACCTGATGGGTCCCATCGTACGAATGTAACGTTGCACTTACAGCTAGGCGAAAACTGTCTCTATGATGTGATAATTTCTTCCAACAGCACGGTACGTATTTCCCTTGTGCATTTACCACTTTCTAACTCCAGCGCAGTTCAAATTTCAAACCCAGAACAGTGAACTTCCCCATGAATTGACAGACCCAGTTACTCGCCCGCAGGTTTTGTCCTGCGTCGATCTCAAAGTTGAAGCCCGCCCCGTCGAAATCATTCTAGATCGTTCATATAGCAATCTCGGCTTTGTAGTTAACCGTCCAAGATATATTGCGGGTCGTGAATAGTGAGTCAATTTCAATCTGTTCCGTCTACTCTCCAGACCTGACACAAATAATTCTCGAAATAGTCTTGCCCGCGGCTTTGACCCACCTTCCGTAAAAGCAACGCGTAGCCAGCAGAAGACGCAACAAAACCTCGCGTCGCTCACTGTTGGCCTCGCCAGCATGTATCCCACACTCACGGGTACAGCATCACACGGTCGCGCTAATGCAGAGACATTACAACTGGCGGATGAAAAGGTACGGCAAGGAGTTGAATATCAGTGAGGCAGTTGCTTATCGTCTTAATCAGCCCGTTCCGGCGTGCCAAGTTATAGAACAAGTAGGCAAGACATGGGACCGGGCTGGCAAGTGTTACTCGTCGTACGATGTTGCGTGGCACCCTATAACCCAAACAAATGGCGCCCCCAATTCAGTGAACATCCGATTTGGAATGGGAATTGAATTTTATGGGAAGGAGGTTCGTTCTTGATCAAAAAATCCCCGGATCTGAGCCAATGGGTCATCGGACAGGAGCGCGATATAAACAAACTACCCTCAATATCGCACATTCTTCGAAATCAGATCATTCTTTGGGTCTTAGATCCTGAACTCAACGCCAAAGCACGCGGTGTGGTAGCGCTTACGACTGTGAGCCTTTACCTCTTCGCTACCGAGTTACCGACTGACCACGGTCCAAGACCTATATTGCGGATATCAAAATTACAGAGCCTCTCAGCATCGTTGAAGATGAAGTTGTCGATCTCACCCTCAATAGATCCCACAGTATGTTCATGCTTTATACCCTCATCTCACCTTTGGCCTTATATTTTCATAGTAGGTCCACCTGCCGTAGATACCACAGCCTTGACGCCAGATGCTGCCAACTCAGTGGCTATTGGTTTATTTGACGAAAACAAGGACGCCATCAAACGTGGCATGCGGACGTTCATGCACAAACTCACGTCATCCAACCGGAGGGGCCAAAAACCCAGCTTAATCGACTTGCCTCTTTACGAATATGTGGCACGCGGCTGGGACGCCACGAACAAACAGTGGCGAAACGTAATCTGGCCCACTTTGGACCAAAACTTCATGAGCATTCCACATCCGTCGGCCGCTTGGAATTTGGCTCTCAGGCCGAATCCCATGCTCCAAGATGAGAACCCAGTTCCAGAGGAATTCGACGCCAGAGCTTTGTATGACCAGGTCCCGGTGACTGAAGAATTGGTGGACCCTGCTGGAAGGAACATTAGGCGAACAAGAGAAACGCCTCTCCTTCCTGTGGGTGGGTACTCAGATGCGGACTCCGGCACATCTAGCTCCATGTCTCACCCTGGGGGTATTCCGGTTGCGCTGCCGTATGCGGAAAGTGGTGGGAGTGACCCAGGCAGCTCAACCGATTCGCGAAAAGGTTTCTGGGTCAAACCTATGTCTCATGGAATTTGATTATTGACGACTGTTTGGATATTGGTCAAGCACACCGTTGACTCTTGACCGAATTGAGTACCATGCAGTCTCAATAGAATATAAAATAATTTTTATGGGGATCAATGGAGTGCATACTTTACTCGCCCCCAGATCGCTCAATGGCATTGGCATTCAAATATTATAGTTCCTCTTGGTTTCTCTGCTATCCTTTATGTCCCATTTCCCCACGGTCCTACCCCCATACCACCACCATCACCACCACCACACCCCCCCCTGCTATGATTTCCCAAAAGGACCACCATTTTGTTGCCCCGATGAAAACACACCTTGATTTGCCACCGTAGCCGTGCAAAAAAAACTGCTTTCTCGTCGCGTTTCAACAATTCAACTTCATAGGGTCATTCCCCAGATTGAAACACCCTCCCTACCAGAATCATAGCCCAAGTGCCCTATTATCAAGCCCAAAGTGCATCCAACCGTGCAGAATCATGGAAAACCCTCTATTCTGTATTGTTTCTTCAAAAAACTCCTCAACCACAAACCCCACCTCCCAATTTTTTCAATACCTCATTTCCTGTACTGATTGCCCTTCATTTGAGACTACCCAGATATTTTTGCACCCCATATTTCCTGAAATCCAGTTCCTCGTCTCCTACTAGGTCCTCGAACTTGTTTTGAACTCTGCCTTGCTGCTCCAATTGTTGCAAAGCACACTGCATAGGGGCTAGGGTTAGCGGCATTCACTGCATTCCCACCCTATGTAGACGCACCCAGGTGTACGTTGTTCTACGTGCTGCGACATGTGTCGATCTGTGTCGATCTTCGGCTATGTCCGGCGATGTATGTGTACGCCGTGGTGTCGGTGTACGTGCGGCTACGTCTGGCGACGTGGTGTCGGCTACGTATGTCTACGTGTGTCGACACTGTAGACGCACGTAGACACACCTCCTCAATTTTTAATCCAGATCTGGCCTCCATTTTGCTATTTTACTGGATCGGTCAGCTCATGGCCATTCTCCCACTGTTTTATTTGGTGAGCACTAAATTTAGTAGCTCCGGATTTTCCCACATTTGTCTACATCGGTCTAAGTGCGTCGTACATAGACCGACATAGACCGATGTCGACAAATATATCCCAACTGTGTCTACAGGATATAGACACAGGTAGGCAAACAGGTCTGCCTACCCTTCGTCTACGGGGTAGACAGACCCTCTGTCTACAAGGGGTCGGAACGCAGTGAGTGCTGCCGCGGTCCGGTTCGGTCCAGTTCAACGTCCGATTTTCCCGAACCCAGGACTGGACCTCAGGGTCAGGTTCGGCAAGGTTCGGTTCAAGTTCAGAGGCGGTTCGGACGGGTTCGAACCGATTTTTGTTTCCCACGACCCTAATCACTTGAAAAAATGTTTGCAGCACTCGTTTACAACAAAAGAAACCACCCACCCCCGAGTATACACCCTTCCCAAGGAACGCTGACCTCTTTGGTATTGTTTTGGCTATGATATTCAGGTCCTTCGTACCAGCTTCAATTAGCCAGATTTTTTTTCAACACTCCTCAGTCGCACCTGGGCTTAGACTTGGACCCAACATTTTCCTGTGGAAAAAAAGAATTATGAAATGCACAAATACTATCAAGAAAGCACATTACCCTTGGTGTAAGATGGAATTGGCAATCACAGCATTGCTGAAAAGACTTCCACTGGTGGCCCATTCAAACTTGAAGATCAAATGGTAGTTGAAACAGAGTTTTTCCCTCTAACTGGGCTACTCCAAGTCAGAGGTTTGAATGAGTTTGAAGCAGTTCAGCAAGGTTCACAGATTTCTGAAAATCTTTGAACCTTGAACTGAACCTTGCGTTCGGTTCGGTGAGCTTCACAGCCACTGAACCGGACATTTGGTCCGGTTCAGGTGCGGTTCAGGTTCGGTTCAGGTTCGCCAGTGGTTCAGAACCTGACCGCGACAACACTATATGCAACAGCCACCGTTCTGGTGTATAAAATATATGGGCAACTGTAAAGACTGTCCTAGAACCTCTTTCCCTTCCCGGTTAACATATAGGTAGAAATTGTTTTCAGCCCTCCCGCGGATCCCCCTCCCTACCCTCTGTCGGAAATTTGAATCCCGATTCCCCCTTGCTTCACAGTTCCGATTCGGTCTTGCAGTTACCGGAACCACTTTCCAGTTCGGCTCGGAGCACTTGACTTTGGATTCTTGGGAATTATATCTATCAAACGCTCATTCAACCCGTTAAAACAGCTCTGTGTGAGAAAATCACGTGTATGGACACAGTCACGCTGCGGGGAAGCCGGAAACAAAGGTTTGTCTGAAGATTTTAAACGGCGGTCAAGAAAGCAATTGTCTAAGTACCACGGCGTGGAGGGTGTCCTCATTTCTCCTTTCTTCGCTTGAATTATACCATCCGGTTGCTTAGGGCTGCTGTTTACATCGCTCGGGAAGCTGACAAGCTCGCAGCTGATGCATCATTTTTAGGTTCTTATAAAGGGGCGAAAAGGGGCGAAAGCTGTCACCTGGCGCTTAACCTCTTTGGCTCGTTCCCCCACCATCCATGGATAGCAGCTGTTTGCATCGCCCGAGAAGTTGATAAGCTCGCAGATGATTCATTATTTTTAGGTTCTTATATAGGGGCAAAAGCTGTCACCTGGCGCTTAACCTCTTTGGCTCGTTCCCCCGCCATCCATGGATAGCAGCTGTTTGCATCGCCCGAGAAGTTGATAAGCTCGCAGATGATCCATTATTTTTAGGTTCTTATATAGGCGCAAAAGCTGTTACCTGGTGCTTAACCTCTTTGGCTCTTCCCCCCACCATCCATGGATACCAAAGCCCGCCTGGAGGCCGAGTTCTCGACCACGGATAACCCTGAATCATCCCGGTGAGCTCCGTTTCTTTACCTTCACGTTCCATTGAATCACTGAGTCTCAGCGGCGCTTACTCCAGCTATGGGAGCGGAATGTTCGTCGGCTCGCACCACTTCACTGTGACGGGTCAGAACTTCACCAATATTATGAACCACTACACTAGTGGTCCGATGGTGCCTCCCGGTAAATGCGTTTCAAACGATTATGCGACGAGGCTAAATATTGCTCAGACTTTCGAATGATTTCATTGGGGGATATAAACCTCCAAAAGGAAATACGCCTGAACCACGAGACTGTTGTCGGTCATCGGCCTCGTGTTCGGCGTATATATTCCGCGAAAGTCGACCGTGGAAAATTGAATGTGACTGTGGCCATGTACCAAGGGAACGGCGCAGAGGAGGTGTGCTGTCTCCTTCTTTCCTGGTGTTGAGTTTGAATGCTCGTTGCAGGAATGGCGCCAGGATATTGCGAGATATCTGACAGTTCGGCCAGTTTCATTCAGTAGTTCACTGCACACCCGCTCGCTAAATGAGACTCAGCCATCCGAATATTATTCAGATTTGTGGAGCAGCAAGTGCAGGCAATATTCACGCCACTCTCTTCCATGATGGTGAGCCCTCAATAAAGCAGGTTTATTTCTGGGATTGACACTGGAATTTAGATCTGATCCCTTTTGAACGTCATGTCGACCGCTATCGAGATTCCCATTTTTCAACAGTGTATATCTATGCGTACTGTGTTGGTCCCTCCATTGCTTGCCATTTCGCTGGATATTAATCAAGTTGAAGAAATTTGACTTCCAAGTACGACGGCTCGACTTTGTGGGACAGCCCGCTGACACTGTCGCAGTCGGTCGCCAATTATTTCCAGTCCGCCTTTCAACAGCCCCTCGTGAGTTCCGTCTCCTGGATATGCCATTACTGTATAAACTGCTCCAGTACGAGCGTGAGTGCACATTTTGGATTCGTGGCTCAACTGGTCGGCTCTGCACGGACCTCGCACAATCAAACAATCTATCCCAGTTGTTCAGCGATCCTAGGGATATTCCCAGCATGCAAGAACTTTTCCCCTTGCGTTCACCGAACACAGAGGCCATAGTCATCGACTGCCTGACACTAGAACAATACCACCGAATAACCTATTGGAATCTTGGGCACCGTCGAACCCTCTCTACTTCCGCCTCCATAATCGCAAATTTGGGAGCAATCCTTTCTTGGTCTTCGAGCAATCGACTCGAAGACGCTGTTGAGATTTCATCCACGAGCCCAAGAATTCAGTGGGGTGATTGGGTGACCATTCAAGGAATGAAAGGAGAACTCACAGAGGATGGCTGGACACGGTATTAATATATCATCCTGCCTGTGTAACAACCAGGTCTAATTGGGTGTAATCTCAAGTTTCAAATCCATTGATGCAACAAACCAGACCATCTGTATACAAGTATGGGATAAAGCCTTTGAGGATGATTCGTGGCTTAGCCAAGCGAATTACATTTTCAGTCGTCTCCGGATCACCTCCAAATTCGAGGATTATGGTGTGGCGTCGTTGCGCCTCAATTCAGTTTCTATTCATTTACTTATCTCCATAGTTCACGTCCAGGCCATTCAATTTCATATAATGGTTTCAGCGAGCATGGAAAACCGTCTTACTGGTTTTCTATTTCTCTGCCCGGGAAATGATCTTCAAACTGATGCCTCCGCATTTCGCTGGCCGGACTATCCCGCCTACTGGTCTCTCGATCCATCAGGTGCTCAGTGCCTTAGCACGGAGGAGGCGAAACGGCTCGGATTTCCTTCCCTGCGACTCAATATAACAGTGCTGGGGTTTCACTGGGACGCGGGTGTCTACACCGGACTCCGTCAGTTCCACCGGGGCAAAGGTTTCGATCCGGAAAGCCAGGATGTCGCCCGGCACCTAGGATACCCACTTTGCGAATTTTCCACTGAGGGAGATCCTCCATTTACCCATGGTGAGTTGGTCATAGTGAAACAGTTTTCTCTTCGACTGATAACTATCACAAGTGGATGACGAGGATTCTTCAGGAGATGAGCAGGGGCCACTCAGCAGGGACTCTGAGGATAATCGCGGCTCAGCGAGCGAGGATGATGGTTGGTGAAATTCATCAAACCATTCTCTTCAGCTGAACCATACAAAGTGGATGCCGAGGATTCTTCGCAAGACAATCACGTCCACCTCAGCATCGACGACGCTCTGGAATTTGCGGCTCAGCTAGCGAGGATGAAGGCTAGTGAAACTCGCTATCTGCTTACGCAGCTCACTTCCCCCTCCTTGAATTTTCAGCGTCTCAGCTAAAGGTCGGAGACGAAAAGTCTCAAACACCACGCAGTCCTCATGACGAGATCCTAGTCTCGCGGACCTTTAAATTAATTAGGAACTTCCAGTTGGCGCTGATTGTTATTCATGTCATGTGCTGGTTGTACGACCAAGTGCGGTGGGCGATGCTAAAGTATATACCTAAATAGGTTCTGTGTTTCCATCTCGAGTCCAAAGCCCGGTGGGGTTCCGGGTTGAAATTTTTATCACTCTTTTGACTGTGCATATATGTACTTGCTTTAGTTCTTTGAATTTTTACCTTTGGCTCCATGGTGTTTGCTTATCTTAGTGACGTTGGCCGATTCGACATTCATCATGCTTTCTTGGAGCTGGAGTTCCCACGTTATATAACCTTAAGCCTCAGGATAGAGTCCGCGCCAAATTCGTCACTTTGTTACTTCGGTTAAATTCGTGTAAGTTTGTCAGTTTGATGGCATTCAATGAATGTTCGTGAGTTCGGCGAGATTTCAGCCTAAGCTCGTCACTTCTCGCTTGCCCATTGAAATTTCGTCACTTTATGTACGTTGAACCTCCCCCTACCACTGTACCGCAAACTACCAGGGGGAGTTCGATAAAAGTTCATGTTTTCATTGGGAATACAACGGTCTATGGGATATGAAATTGCAGCGTTGAAATACTGTACTTCTGGTTGCGAAAATATGTAAGATAGGTATGATTACTTAGTACCGAGCTGGGCGGCCGCTAATCAGTGACGGTGCCGATAAGCAAGCACTCCAATGCGGAGTTGAAGACGGCTCCCGACGCGCGCTGCCGCCAGGTCGCTGCAGCGTGGTGCGATGCACAGCACCCATTGATTTGAGCGCGCCAACAGTGCCCGCGATGTCCATGCGTCCAGCTCCAGCCCTCTGCGTCTCGCGCCATGGTTGCCCGGATCATGCGAGCCATGGAATACCAAAACAACCGCTTACCGGAAAAGAGGAGGGCCGACTTGAGATGCTACAGGGATTCGACGAGCGGCTGCGCTTCGGTATGTCAAGCCCTGGAAATACGAATTTGTTACAACTGATGGGTGGTTGTCAGGCCAACCCCAGATTTTTTGACCTGCGCTTTACGAGGAGTCCAATGGAACAGACATTTTCCCGCGTCCAGTATCTCCTGAGGGGGGGAATACGGTGCGGCTGAGGCCGGGCGGTACGGAGGACTCCTGGAGAACAGCGCCGCATCTGTGTAGAACTCGCGTGGATGTGTAAGAAAATTAAATGTATCTGTTGAAATTTACAGCGCCAAAATGTTGACCGTAGCCTGCTTAACTGTGGAAATAATATGGCCAGCGGAAACGCGCGAGGTTCGTGGTGTTGAAATCCTTCACGAATAGCAGAGGCAGACGATGTCCCGACCTCGTACAGTCTCAAATACAAGCCACGAAAGCGCACCCATCATATGAGTGACGCTTACCCGGTATTTCTGCGTCCACCACCGTGGATCAGGCGGACTGCGCTGTCCCAAGTCACCGGAACAGAGTCAGACACCGTCGGAACGCTGTCAATTGATGCGGTTTCACGGAGCGCAAAGTTCTTACTTATTTCCTATAGATGAGGATTTAAATCAAGCCCAAGGATTCACCTTTCAAGACTCGGAATGAGTAACATTTCGGGATAACTACTCTCCACTGGAATTATTGTGCAGTAAGACTACCGACACTGTCCCAGAAGCTGAAAGACATTTGTTAATCAACTATGATAGCGACTTGAAGTACATACCCACAGCGCTCCAGTAGAGCATCTGAAGTAGTATCGGTTTAACCACTGGCAGCCCATCGACAGCCGTCTGATTGAAGAGCATCTCCGTGTGCTGGATAACATTAAAGGTATTCCAGTGGGGTGTAATCGTGGTCGGGTCCACCTTGATGTTCGGGTCGAGATTAATAATAAAGAGGTGAAAGACTGCGCAAAAGCGTCGATGAAGGCTGCATTGTTGAAAGGCGGAGCGTTGTCCCAGGGAAGTAATACGCCAGATCCCCTCCGTGTAGTCCTGGTGGGATCGCGAACTCGCCCTACAAAGACGAAAGTTACTGGTGAGCGGCGCAGGGCATAGTGGCAAATATCAACCTTAAAAGCACGTCCTGGGAAGGCATTCAACAGATAATATGTCGGGCAGATGAATATCGCTGATAGGTACCACTTCAGGCCTTCTTCCGAATTCATAAAGGACTCGAAAACCTACATTCTCCTTGAACAGCATTGACCTGGAACAACTCGGGCCCAAGATTGCCATACAAGAAACTGACAGTAGCCGCCTGTAGGGTGCTGAACCGAGGGAAGAGGTCCAACGAATATTGTGAGGCCGACACAGAGGCACTTTGATCGACAAAGTTTGTGCCTTCAAAGGCATTGGTAACGGCCAGAATAGCTTCCTGGATTGGGGAGAAATAACTATCCGCATTATAAAGGCAAGTTGAGCAGCTCACCCCATTGACCTTCCCCTCCAACATAGATACTGTCGGCCGCTGCGTGATGAAGACACCGTCGACGACCGGGACGAACACGAACGTCCCATAAAAGGCGCTGAGACTGATATTGGTATTGGCCGCTTCCAAAATGGTCGCATCCACGGCTCTTAAACAGGCCATCGAATCTGTCGCAGTCGCACAACTGTTAAAATTCAGTAGGACTCTTAGATCTCCGGAAGCTATTGCTTACTCCGTCTGAGCCAAGACTTCGCTGAACAGTCGCTGAAAGATGTTTAGGAAATGTGGGCTGTTCAGGGAAGGGAAATTACCTCCGGTACAGGGTCGCTGAATTGATACTGAGACGGCAAGAAAGTCGAGCTGGTGATTGCTCCTCTGAATAATTGGGTTCAGTTCTACCGTTATTTGCTATGACATGTTGGAGAACAGAGCCGGCGCCTACATCAACAGTTAGATGTGTACAGACCAGGAAACAATTATTTATCCACCAGCAGACTCGCCCCAAATGGTAACCTTTGACGGATCTCCGCCGAATTTTGAATCTGGAGCATCCATTAATTAGCAAGTAACAGCGGCTAACTGAAAAAACAAATTACGTATTTGTTCACCCATCGCAAGGCGAAATCTTGGTCAACTTGGATACCAATCATAATCAGCTATCGGAAATTGAGGAAGAAAAATCAAGAACATACGCAGGCCCGCATTTAATGCTCCGTTTTTCTTCACCGCGGAACCTGCAAGGAAGCCTACGATTACTGGTCAGCGTGGGACGCCGCCTAATATGATGACCTACCAAAAAGACCCAGACGATACTGGATGAGGACAACGACAACTCCTCTGTTGCTCAGCCGGATAATGTCCTCCCCGTCGTACGCAGTCACCGATCCACCGATATAACTGATCATATCGAGTGAGTGTACGCTTCAAATTACTAATTTTGTCTCGTACCCTCCTCCGTGAATCCAGACAACGGTAGGGAGGTCTTTTAGTGGTGCCCCGCCTCCGTCGCTCGGATAATACACACTGGATGGCTCGTCAACGCGCTGCTCAATATACAAAGACAAAAATACTTGAGAAACAAGCAGTCCTCGGTATCATTTTCGGTCGCGCGAGTTTCCAACGGGTTGGTGGGGACAGTCCACTTCCACCCTGGAGACATGCATTAGGCTGCGATGTGGCCAGTTGTACACCCGACATGTTGGCCGGATCTTGCGGAGCTCTAAAACGCAAATCCCCTATGTTTTCATTAAAATTCACTCTAAACTCGGTAAGAGCGGTGGATCACCTAGAGGCGGCACAGCATATCGAATTCCCAAGAAGTTTGTTATGTTGTTGGCCGTGTTCACGGTCCCTTGGTAATGCGCATAACCCAGGTCGACAATCGGAGAGGATTGGGCCATCACAAGTGGAGCCAGGAGCACAGTGGCTGCAATTGCTTGACTCAGAACGTGAGATGTCGTGAAACCATGGTCGAGGTGGCACTACTGGATGTGTTACCTCTTCAAATCTTCTTCTCAAATACTAGTGCGGGCTCCACGAGCGGGCTGTCGTGCGGGAATAGAAATGGTACGATTTCCGTTCAAGCCGCCAGTTCGATGCATTGGTGCATTGCATCAACATTGAACCTGCTCCGGAGTTATATTTCTCCTAGAATACGAATGGGACAACTCGGAGGACGGACCGGTGGGTAGATTCTGCCATTCTGGTAGATTCCATCGATGTCGCAAAGGCTCAAGCCACCGCAGTCTCTCTTCTGGGCCACCCACAATTCGACTCTCGCAAAGAGTAGAGCGCCGATGTTGAGCCTGAGCAGCACAGCACTGAGCGTGGAAGAGGCTTGGAAGAGATCTCGAAGCGGGCACGGCACCTGGTGCTGATGCCTAACATCACCACAC
The DNA here is from genome assembly GCA_029378395.1 of Mycena leptocephala. Lineage (NCBI taxonomy): Eukaryota > Fungi > Basidiomycota > Agaricomycetes > Agaricales > Mycenaceae > Mycena > Mycena leptocephala. Next base: position 519,457 of record JARJLF010000064.1, on the reverse strand, counting down.
AGCGGCACACACGGCGCCCTCCTTGCTCCGTCATGATCATCTTCTTGTCATCTTCCAATACAAAGACCCCCGGCCCGTCCTCCTACTTTCAAAGCTGGCTGGATGTGGCCTGCACGGTGGCTTGTTCTCAAATTGCGACTGTCGCTGTCTCGGTTGGTCTTGCAGGGTCTCGCGCGGTTCATCAAGCATTCTGCCATTCTCTCAAAAAGACGGAAAGACCTCTGCCCAGATTTGGGTTTGACCTAAAATACAACCGACATGCGCACTGCCAAACATGAATTCTGTCTCCGTGCTTCTCGCCCACTGGGTTGTCCTCCCCATGGTCATCAACAGCAACTCGGCTACAGGCTACATCTGTGCATTTATTTCGAGCTCACCATCCTATTAAATCATTCCATTTCGGAGTGCTCTCACGCGCAGGACTGTCCTACCTAAATTTTGCTTCGCCTCACCCAAGTCTGATCGCTTCCCTGGCCTTATGCAAAATTGCGGATCCGGCGAAACGCTCGGGAAATCCCTCCGGGATGGCAAAAGAGCAGATACTCCACAGAACAACAGAGATTTCACTCGGCACGCTCAGCTGCGTCGTGAACTGTTTCAGAAGGTAATTGGTTTGCTGGTGTAGTCACGCACTGAATACCTTTAGGAGGACCTCGAGTCCTTCGAGCTTCTCATGAAGTTTGCGTTATCCTGGGTCACAGGTTAGTCATTGCCGGCACTGCATAAGAAAGTCTCGTAACAGTGCTCCATATGTGGCCGTATTGTCGATCCGAAGCTAGTCGGAATAACAATCTAATATTGGATAAGTCCGGCCGAAATATTATGAAATACGATCCAGACGATTGCAATCCAATAAGAGCATGAGGTTTTTCCAGAATAATTATTTTGGGATGGCAAATAGAGAATCGAAGTTGAGAAACGGCGCATGAACGACTTGAACTTAGGTCAAGACAGCGGGCAACGTCACAGTCGACCTTGCACCTGTACTGTGGGCCTTCCCGGTTGCGATCCTTCTTCTGTGTCCGCATTCCGTCTTGCTGGTTTCTTGGGGTAAAAATGGAATTTCACCATACGGAATGAATTTCCTGGCCGCACTCGTCGGTCTCATGCAACAGTACCGCTTCCATAGAAGTCTTTCGTGACAGTTGTCTCGATTCTGCCGTTCCTGTTTTTTATCAGTAAAGGTGCTCACCAAACTGCAGCGTCTCTTCTGAGTATCCACGCTTACTGGGGACTCGCGTCCCATCTCAAGGTGTCCAAATATTTTCTAGGGGTGCATCAAAAAAAAACCACCCTTCAGCAATGCCAGTGTCGATAGACGGGCCCAGAGCAGTCGGAGGTTGATGCCTCGATTGCCGCATATCGTCCATGACTTCCCATGCGCCCGAACATTCGAGCGTTGGTCAATCTCTTTGGTCACCAGCAGGTTCAATGATACAATGTTAAGCAACTCCGCCATTGTCGTACAGATTTCCTACTCATTTAAGCGCCGTAGAGCATTCAAGTGCTGAGCGTTGATCACCAGCTGTAGTTGGCAGGTCCAATGCAGCAATATATTTCCCACACTGGTTCTAGACCTGCTTCTTTCGGACCTCGAACAGGTGGATTGAGCGACGTTCACGAGAGTTTTGAAATCGTCCACCTCGAAGCCCTTTTCCGAATCAGAATACTCAAAGCATTCATCTCCCGTGTGACGCACATGCAGATCCTTGGATGTGATATTGCTTCCTGGTTGCTTCGGCGATTTTAAGGGACTGAGCCACCAATGTCTACAACCAAAGATCCGCCGGTTTGCGCGCTGTTCTAGTGAGATGATGCGGCCTAGTCTCGTGAGTCGCTACGTCATGATCTCCAAATAATACACCCAGTCCGATGAGCATCTGGGGTTGGTTCCCTGTAAGGAGTCGGCAGTCGCGTCACAGTACCTCGCCCAGGATGAACCCACCCTTGTATTACACATATACCCACAACCAAAATAGCAGGCTACAATCTAGACTACTGGAGTTACATCTCCGTCTGCCCATGGTATATATGCTACGCCGAATTCTAGTTCGTTATGATAACTACAAGTAGCAGTGAAAGATAAAGATAAGTTATGCCCGCTGGTAGACGGCACCTCAAACTAGCTCCGTGTCAAATGGCTGCATGTTCTCCACGCCGGGGAGGTACCAGTTGAAGCCATGCTGCTTGAACGAGACGCTCCACAAACGAACCAATAAGGCGTATGGGACCTGGCACAATTTGTCTAGCCGGACGGAAGTGCGATGAAGCTGGCGGAGGCGGTCCTACCAGTTGTCCGTGATCATCGGGAGGAGGGAGGGTGTCCCAAAAAGGAAATGGTGTGTAGGCGCCGAGGCGCTTAAACGCGACGAGGCGAGGCGAGAACGAAGAGGGGAGGGGAGGCGGTGCGAAACGACAACGAAAACGAAGAAGAAATAAACGGATTTTTTATAAAAAAAAGAAAACGACAAAAAAAAAAAAAAAAAAAAAGAAAAGATCAAAGAAATCCACGTACCCCAACGCAGTCGCCAGCAAGCTCAGGTTCATCCGCAACATACACCCCCCGGCCCGAGTCGGGCATCCAGCCTTTCGTCCCGCCCATTCCGGGGATCAAACCGAGCCTGGGGAGCGACCACCATCTCTTTTTGTTGGAGGTGGATGTAGTGGAGGAGGCGCCTGGGATTCGTACTTGGTTACGAGAAAGAATGATGAAAAAGAGCGGCGGAAGAACAAGGAAGAACGGGAGAAGAGCAAGTGTGGAGGGGAAGATGAAAACAGAGCGCTGAAAGGAGAGGAACGGAACGGAAGAAAAAGAAGAAAAGCGAGACCCACCAGAAGAGCTATACGACGCATAAAAACTGTGACTCGCGTTCGGAGGTGCTTGAGGCTTGCAAGTGTGCGCTCCCGTGCGCGCTTCCGCTTCCGCGTCTGTGTCCGTGTGCACCATGTCTTCCAGCCCCACCACCTCTGCTCTCGCAGCTACTCGACGTAGCAGAGCTATACGACGAGTCGCTCTGGGACGGCGAGTGCTGCATCCGCGGCGAGGTCAGTGTCTGCCCGTGGGCGCGCCCGGTACGACCGTCCCACCAATCCCCATCCCCGTCGATTGCGCCAACTCAGACGGGGAAGTAGGCTGAGGCGCGTTCGGAAAGAATGGAGGAGGGAGCAAGGATGCGAGCGACGGCAAGTCGCGGATGAGTTCGAAGCCTGCGCGGTACATGCACCACACCTGCGCGTAGAATGCTGCGCGGAAGGCGGGTCAGGGGCCTGGGTCGGGTATGTTGCGAGTTCTGTGCCCGGTGCTGTCTCGACGCCCGGTTCTGCTTTTGAGTCGGGGGTTGAAATGGAAGTGGAGGGTGGAGTGGACATAGATGTAGCGAAAGACGGAGACGAAGCCGGGTCAATGTCCTGAGACTTGGAGCCCCTCCTCCGCTTCGACGTAGCCAGCAGGGTTATGTACGTGATGCGTGCCGTGTCCATGCGCACTCCCGGGCCCATTCGACGACTTGGAGCCCGCCTTCTCTACCACAACGGCTGCGACGCGCTTCCCGCCCTCATCCCAGCAGCCACACGCCCATGAGCCAAATCTCCTGCGCGCTCCGGTCGGGCGAGGCGTCTTCGTCCAGAAGATATCGCATGGCCTTGTCGAGCAGCGACGTCTTGCTGCTCGCGGCTCCGCCTTCGTCGTTGCACTGTCATTGGCTTTCGAGGAGGGTTAGGGAAGACGCGGCGCTCGGGGACCGGTCGACAAAAGGGTTGGAGCAGTGGAGCAGTCGTGCTGGGGCCATAATCTGTTTCGAGTATCGTCAGTTATCGGCGCTCCAAGTGTCCAAGATGTCGCACTACGGTAGCAGAGAAAGATGACGGGAGCTGTGGCGGCTAGACATGCGCGGCTCTGGCGGTGCCGCCGGTGGGCGTATTGGAGCTCGTCGCACTATTCCAAGATCGTCAGCGATGCCAACCCAGACGGCTGAAAAGATTAAGGAGAAATGTCGGAGAGAAAGATTAGGTCGACTAGTCGAATAGATAGTTAAAACGGACGAGTGAACTTACGAATGCCAAATGCGCCCAACTCGACGAAGAGCTGATCAAGGATGGTGATGTGTACGTGTTTGCCTAGAGCCTCGATCGGAGATCGGCCCGTCTTTCCTTTTGCTTCTTACCACTACCCAGGTATCTGACGACAGCGTCCACTCCAAGTAGTCTCCCCACCTGCTTCCATAGCAACCAACTCCTCCAGCCTAGGCCACATCTTCGTCCGACACGAAGCCCCGCGCTCGATCATTCAAATACCCAATGCAAACACGGCTTTCATTCCACCTTTGACTTTCATTTACCTCCAACGCTTCCTAACACAGAGACTACGTGCGCTTCTTCCATTCCGTCCCCACATGGCTTTCCCCCCACGCTATTCCAGCCGGCGGCTTTATATATCAAATGCAGTGCCCACGCGCGTTTGTTACTCGGTTTCCTACTATTCGGCCCCGTTATCCGCGTCCCGGTCGATACACCGCTGATCCTCACTGTTGCGCGTGTCTACTGGGAATCTTGGCATCGTAACTCAAGCAGGCTCGCCCCCTTCTCTGAAATGTTTCGAGTGTTGGCAGCGTGATGTCATATCCTCCAAATCCTACGTCGTCCCGAAAGCCGCCCATCTAGCTAACAGTTGGGTGGAAGTTCCGAATCTACCCTTGATTCTACTGGCTCTCATTCTCAATCGCACTTCGTTACATTTTAAAATCAGTGTCTCATGAAATATCTTGCCGTCTCTTCTACTAACATGATATTTCAGGCTCTCGCTTCACCTCGAGTCTCGGCCCCGCATTTCAAATCATAATATTTCGTCCTGACATCCGCGTTCCGTTCCGCGAAACCCTTTGCTTCCCATTGTCCCTGTTTGCTTCCTCTTGTTTCTTGTCAAATCCTATTCCAAGATCTCAGCGGCTGGGTTCATCACGTCTCGTTCTCGAACGTTTTCATTTCGGCATTCCGAACTTGCCACTCAGTCTCTGTGGTCTCCGCCCTGTTCGGGCTCCTGCGTCGTCCACGTAACGTCTGAACTTCTTCTGTACTTGTTGGCTACATCAATGCATGGCTGGGACGAAACCGAATTTCGTGATACAACTAGGAGCGCTTGCATTGTGCTTCCGATTGAGGTTTATTCGCACATCCGGCGACTCGATCGCCTTACGACCCAACCCTAACCTTGCTTATTTTTCTAACATCGCAAGGTACCTCATGTGCTTGATTCTTTGCGTACGAAGAATCGCTCACGCTATAGTCTCCGTATCAATCGTACACTGGCATTGGGGGACACGTCCCTGCCAGTGCAACCAACATGTGGGCCACATGTCGCGGGCGACTGGTCCGACGAGCTGGCCACTGGATTCAACGGAAAACAGCGACATCGTGCAGCCACTTCCAGCTGGTGCCAGCCGTCAAGCGTACATGGCATTCAAGTGTTCGCACAGCTGTCATGCATTTGTTTCTGGGGCTCTCGTGGCGCGAATCATCAAATGCGTATTAATTCGAAGCAAAATCTAGGAGGTACATTGATTTCAACCCATCTAATCCCTCCTAGCCAGCTACTCATCACCGGATGGTCTTCATCGGATGTGGCGGCATTCATCACGTCGACTTCGAGGAGGTCGTCAACTTTCTTTCGGACGGGTCAATCTTGTCGTGAATATCCGACTCCCTATAGGTCTTCTTGCCATGTTTTGCCTGATCCTGTAAGTAAGCGTACAGAATCAACGCGAAGAAATAGATGTATATGGATTGAAATTGAAATTGAAACATACCTGACAAGCTTCTTGGCGCCCCATCAGCGGCGTTCCGGATTGCCTTGAGCTTTTCATCCAATTGATCCCAGAAATTCGTGTATACTTTATGCTTCAGATAGACCTTGCGCTGACGGGTTTGACACGAGGTTCATATTGTACTTTGAAATTTAATGAAGACACACCATTAGAGCAACGCGCGAGCACAGCGTAATGTTGACAGTATATTGGGTGCCTTCGACGATGGCAGTGGTGAACTCGAAGATGTTGTGATGTTCGGCATCGCTGGCGCGTAGGTGGTGATCTTCGTGATTTCGTCTTTTTCAGGCTTGAGCGAACAAACGGTCAATTTGTGAGGACAGAAGAGGTCGGCTCCAACGAAAGTGGGTACTGCAGGAGTAACGACCTGGAAGACTGGGAATTGGCCTTAGAAACCAGTAGGAGAACAGTCAGGAGATTGGGAGCGGTAAGACTGTCAGGATGAGACCACTGGCCTTCAAGAACGAGTCAAGCTCCGCGAGTTGTTCTCCGCGAAGTCGCTTCCTTTCGGCATATTATTTCGCAGCGGCCACCATATTTTTATTGGGTAGCCTCAGATTAAGTGGAAGAGCGGCGCCGGAACCGCGCCCATTGCCAGAGCCCATGGCGTCCTCTTCGACAGCGTGAAAATTTGGGTTCCTTTTCTCGATGAGTTTTGGATGATATATGTAGAAGTCCAGAAAGGAAGAAAGAACCTAATACAGATTTGGAAACGTAACGAAACTATGCTCCAAAACGAGTTTGCGATAATCGCTTTATTTGAACCATACCTCTAGGTGCGTCCCCGCGTCGCGCGCCGTCGGAAGCAGCAGTAGGGAGAGCGAGGATTCAACGCTTCAGCTGTCATCCCCGATTTGTAAGGTGTCCGCAAGCGTGAAGGAGGCTAAGCGGGCTAAGGCTTTGGGGACTGGCAACGTAAAGGGTTTTGAGATGGCGTGGTGCCTATTGATTTAATCCGAGAATGGGGCACCCCATTCCGCTCGATAATGGCAAAAATGGTCTTATAGAGAAAAAACGACGATTTGTCAAGGTCTGTGACAGAATAGTATGGTTTTCTAGTAGCAAATTAAGTGATCTCAGTGAAGTTTTCATTGATGGAATTTATAAGAGAAGGCGACTCTAGATTTTGTGGAGCAATAGGGTGGAAAAAAGATAATCGACGCGACTTTAAAACTTTTACATGCACCTGAACTTTGAAGGCGAAACAAGACCCTAGTGTGGTGAGTTGAAGAATTGTGTGTCTATAGCGTGGAATAGTGTGGATTAACCGAGGAATGGACAATATTGTCGTAAGTTGAAGAATAGGGTGGTCAAACCATGAGACAACAAGGCCTTGAGGCTTTGGCTTGGGTATGCCGCATCTGCTTTTATTCTCTTTTCAAAGCAAATAACAAACGAATTCTATGTTGTGTTAGATCTGTGCAGAAAATCCAATTCCCCTTCTGAAGATTCCATACCTCTTTCAAGAACGAACCCTTAGCCATGCAAAGTTATGAACTACTCATCACCGTTGTCCAAGTGCCTATTCGATATTTCTTGCTTCTTTCCCCCTGCCCCTCGCAAACCATTCCAGTCGCGACAACACAGGAATTGTTTTGGGCTTGATTGAAAAGCAGCCTAATTACTTGGGAATATTTGCAACAGGCTCGCATTGAAAATGGCTGAATATGACATAGGCTTGAAATGCGACTTGGAAAAATCACACAACAAACAGCCACGGCCACAAAATGGGTTTCTCAAAAGTTGGCATTAGGCTAGTGTTGCCGCGACTCGCGACTCCAGTCCCCCAAGTCGACTTGAAGTCATCGACTTGAGTCGAGTCAAGTCGAGTCATTGGTGTGACTTGGTCCGACTCTGGAGTCTAGGCAAGTCGACTTCCGCGACTTCGAGTCGACTTGGAGTCGTTCTGGTCGGTAGGCATTCAAAATGGGTCGTAGGCACTCGGGAACAGACTTCCATTGATACCTAGAATGTAGAAAACATCAAAAATAGCCCAGGTCAAATTTCTGGTCTCGGGCGATATAATTTCGAGATATTCCAAAAGGTGTTGTCAGTCTTGTGCCAATCCATTGATAATTCGAAGAAATCTCATCTTTCAGAGTTTGGCAAATGGAGCCTCTATACATCGCACGAAAGACGAATATCGTACCACCATACCCCTCCGAGGTTGCTAGGAGCCTCAAAAATACACATCTGAAAAATTCCGACTCCATCGACTTGAGTCGACTTCGAGTGACTTGGAGGGACAAAATCGAGTCGAGTCTAGTCGAACCTTGTTTGAAGTCGACTTCGTGAGTCGTGACTCGACTTTTTGAGTCGCGGCAACACTACATTAGGCTACATAATTGAGACCATAAAGTGCGCCTCTTGAAATAAGGAATTTAGCATATAGTTTCAGCGAAATCGGCTCAGAAATGAGCAAGAAACAATTCACTTACCGGGACGACTTAAAATGCCATCAAAGTGAGGCTGTGCCAACTTATATGTAAACTGCAATAAGCTAAGAGCCTAAGACTGCACATGCACCCTCAGTGGATACGTCAAGAAGCGGCTACACTGCTACACCAGATAACTGAACATTGCCGCATATTAAAACGGGCGCGCCACCCGAGGAAGCCCAGAAATTGTGGCTGCTGGCACTGATCTGGGGTGGAGGGTGAATGGATTAGATGGCATCCACTTTCCTGGCCCTTTGTAGGAGTTCAATGGGGGCGGGGCCTTGAAGGGCTGGGACTAGTACTGGGTTAGAAATGTTTCTGTAAATTACAAACCAAAAATTACGCGTAAAATACATGTAATTTACATTCTTTACAAGGGGCCCTCCAATTTGAGGGTAAAGAATGGTAAAATATACCTGCCTCCAATGAGCAACCTAGCCTGCTTGCCTCAAGCCAAGTAGCTTGAAGAGGGGTTGCGGGAAGACACTTTTTACCTTGCAGCCGGATATGCTCGACTCTTGTTTGCTCGGCCGTCACAGGACATGACCACATTGGCCAAATGATCCCATGCCCGGTAAACTTTACCATATTTTACCAATTTTACAGGTGTTTTTTACGGTAAAATATGTAAAATTTCCGGCCAGCGGCGCTGTAAATTACAGTAAAATACAGGCCAAATGTATTTTACCAGCGGCCCCCCTTCGGGGGACCGTAAATTACAAGTCCAAATCTTATTCTAACCCAGCCCTAGCTGGGACTCTGTGTTGAACACGTCTGCGAAGAATAAGGGACTGTCGCACTATAAGTACGTGGGGACCCTTATATTCATCCAGGCTGCTGTGGTTGGGCGCGTCGAACGTGAAGTACCTAATGTGTCGTGTGAAAGGGAGAACTGGAAGAAAATTCGCCCGACGCACAAATATTTGAGCACCTCCGCGAACCAGAAGGACTCTTGGACATCCCAACACCCGGCGGTCACATTATTCACGTCGCCGAGCCCAGCGTAGCCACCGCTACTCTGGAGCATGTATTTGTTTAAAGAATCGATTGCCAATGCGGCGCGATCCAGGTACTTCGTGTTGCCGGTCACTATCAAGTGCGGGTTAGCTTGAATACAAGCAGTTTCAGTGACAACAAATGGCGCCAAGCGTAGAAATTTCTCTGCGTCAACCTCTTGTTTAACAAGCATTATTCTGAACTTCGAAGACGCGTACCTCTAATACTGCAGAAAATAAGGTATAGCACACAATGAAGAGGGCATGACAGGGAACACATACCCTCGAGACGGAGGACGTAGTCTGCCGTGCTGATGTAAAATCTGTGCTCATTGTAGAAGTCGAGCTGCTCTGCGGTGGGAGGGTCTCCGCCCTTGTAATGGCCGTTGTTGCTGATGAAAGCAAATACCTCTGGACCGATACCGCTCCTGCAGAGAGAAACTGGTTAACACAAAAAAGGAACCTGTACGAGAGAGATGGAGACATGGTGCTCGCGTAAGTATTCTGCCAGAGGATTATCAATTACAGAAGATTAGACTGGACGGATGACCCACCCAACAGCTGTCGTTGAGCTCCAAGCCGTAGTTAAAGATTGTTTGATTTGCACGAGCTTTCCCCCTGGCACAGAGGTGAGCTCAGCTCACCACAAGAGACTTCGCACTGTACCGTAAAGCTAGTTTCCGGCATGGAAACATGCGAGATGTCTGTCCGCCCGCCCCTCAGTCGCAAGCAAAGGAGGAATTCAAAGCATTCACGAGCTGAAGTGGAGGATCTTCCCGTCGTCGTCGCGATCCGCAAGGTACTTGTAGTATCCTACGGTGGACGTTTGTGTGGAATATGAACTGGAAAAGAGACTGGGCCAAGGCGGTCGCGTTCACCCTCAACAATGTGTGGCTGGATGAATCCACTGCGGTCTACAGGAGAATCAGAGATAATCTGTCAGTGAGGCACCGAGCACGAACGTACCTTCCAGGTGTCGATGTAAATAGGATCATTGGTGTTGCTCAGACGGGCGTATTTGATGAGGTATTCGAAGTAAGAGTCACTCTCGCTTCCCCAGCTCTATCGGTCCGATTCGAGAGACTTTTTCCACGATGACTACGCAGTTCAACTCATCACGTACGCGCCGACAAAGTCTCCTGACCCCGGATCGATAATTTGTGCGGCCAAACCGACAGCCTATGAGCGAGGTTGACGGTAGAAAGGTCACGGTCAAATTAACCTGGCAAGGGAGCCAGCTGGAAAGAAGTGGTTAATACTTGATTTCAAGGTTACTCGGGAATGTCATCATACGAGGTTGGCGATATGCTTGACAGCTTCCATAGCCAACTTCCCGTAGGTGGCATTCTTTGCATATTTGCTGAGAGTGGACCATTCCAAAGTGAGCGAGTCAGCCTCCGCGAGGTTGGTCTGCAGGATGTGTGATCCGGACACGATGAAGGCAACGGACAAACAGAACATTCTGTAGTGATCGTGGGAGAAGTGGTAGTGAAATTGAGAAAACCGTAAGGAACTTGATTGCCCTGGGGTGAAATGTTTTAAATAGTTTTGTTTCCCAATATATATACCGAAATGAAAGACATACTCCGACCCAGGCATAAGCCAATTTGTCCGCCAATTCTTTCGCTTTCGTAATGAGGATCTGGTGTTGGTATCCGCTGAGCTCGTAGTCTGCAGAGGTATACACCCCAAGAGGTAGCACATGTCGACGTGGGCTACGGGTTCAGGTTGAGCCGTGCACGGTGCTACAATATTCTGAAAGCTTTCTAATCCGCCTCGGCCTCACAAACTGAACACATTGAGACCTGCGTAAGCTGTTACCACATTCGGCCATCATCGTTCCCTTCTTGTCACTCGCAAACCATGGTGTCGGGGTCAAGGACCACAACGCCCATCTTTTCGGGAACTTTGATAAGTCTGCTGTTATCTTCAACTCGAGCAGACATCTTTCCGATTCACCAATCGCAAACCGCACATTGGTGACCGGCGCATTCCATCCTGATTGCAGCTGATTCCCCAGAGGAAAACTTGGAAAACTTCAGTGAAAATCATCGGCAAATTCTGGACACCTTCACAAATCTGAACGACACCATTGACCACCGGATAGTATAAAGAGGTGACTCCAGCTCCAATCATGGCCGCTCGAGCCCTTCGCTTTAGTGTGACCGGGCTCGCAAACTTTCATTTGCGCGGTCAAATAGGTAAGCAGATTCATGATAGATTTGAGTCAAGTGTTCCAGGCGGGTAGTTATGATAATTTCGGCACCCCATGTTCAAACAACGCTGAATCAAAAGCAATCGATAGAGAAGGATTTGATGTCTATGAAGCACACTCCAACCGGGGCACTTGATCTCCCACCGCTGCAGTCGTCTCCGACGTAGAAGGTCACTGTTTGCGATCCCCAGCCGGATAAGCAATTGGTTAAAAGATACGGATGGTAATACGCTTGCCTGCACAGTCCTCACTGGCGACGCGGAGAGGAGTAAGGCCGTCATGGCTCTATAAATCATTACACATATTAGAGATGACTTCCAACGGTTTAGAATGGTACACTTACGTAGCATTGACCGCCGTTGGACGCGAAAAAAACTGAACTAAGGGGGGTGCAGTCCGTAGTTCCCGGACGCCCACTCCGGATGACGGCGCCTTGGGCAGAAACGGAGGCCACAAGGGCCAGAGAAGAGATAAGGGCCTGTGTGAACTTCATGATAACCTGTATTGTGCAGCGGAAGGTAGGCGAGAACTTAATATGTGGAAGGAGTACCAATCGATAGAGAATCCGACCCAAGGTTGGTCGGTGTTCGAAGGTGGATGTTCCTCGTATTTATACTGCGATGCCAGCAAGTCATACACCCTCGAGGGTTACAGCAGGGAAGTGACAGACAGCGCCCACTGCCAAATAACTTAGCGGTAGCAGTACTAGAGTTAGACTCCATTTACAACTGGCCGCTGGGCGTTCGGCGCCGGCAAAGTTACCTGCGGTACTTCCGATGCCGCCGGAGTCGAATTTTCAGGCGCCAAAATATTGAAACTAGAAGGCACGAGAGAGCAGGCTCAGACCCGGACCTCAGTGATAATGGGCGCCCGCATCTCAAACTTTGTATCAATCCAGAACCCCCCTCAAAGGCTTATTCTTGGATTCCATAAGTTTTGAAGAGCTGTGAAGGTAGAGTTAACGTGCCTGACTTGGCGCGTTACCTGGGTCCGGGCGCCATTCTATTTCTATCTTTGTCGGACCATGCCCTGGCTTTCTCATACTGCGGTAGCCAACAAACGCAACGCTGGTATCTCGCAATCTTGTTCCGGTTAATGCTAATTGGAGAAGGATTTAATACATGCTGAAAGCATGAAACCCCATGACGGCGAGGCTCAACGAGAATACATACAGGCTCGAAGAGGACGAAATAGGTATCATTTACAACTGGTTGGCATACCCGGGGTAGTTGCAGTGTCGGAGTTCCCGAGCGCCAAAATGTCGAAGCTACAAGACCCGAGAGAGGAGGTTCTGTTGGAGAAACAAGCCGACACGTACGTACACGTACTTGGCCACGCTGTGCATAGAGACGCACAGTCCGTTGAGAAGTTTCAGCTGGTCTGAAACTCTACTTCTTGGATACCATTGTTCTTCAACGACATCTCCGTACTGGCGCACTGCGGAAAGCATCGCTGACGTATCGTCTGACCGACGCGCGCCAAAAAGTAGGCCGAGCGCACTCCAGAGCGTTTACACCTTGACCACGCCCCGCCGCAGAGTCCACGCCACCCTCGTCATTACTTCGGCTAATCTTGCAGAAGTTCGTCAGTATGATATGGCTCTGTGAACGTCCGTTCAGTTCAATACAAATTCGTCACTTGGAGGTTGAGAATGGCTTTCGGCCCTATGGGAAAATTGAATTTGCAATTTCCTTTTACGGATTGGAGCGTTGAGTTGAACATAGCGGTTCTTTCACCTCGTAGCTTGCATTCCCACATGGCAGAAATTTCGAAATGACACGCTACATTTAAGGTTACACTGAGATGCCAACCACGGCCACGGCGCGAGAACCACGGAGTAAGGTTCGAGTACAATTCCCAAGGTATGTGATATTGAGTGAAAAAGCTTTATACACGTCCTCTAATTCTCCGTGTCGCATAATATAACAGTAAAAAAGGTACAGAATAAATAGTGAAGAACTGAAATAGCAGTGGACAGGTCTAAGGCACATTGGACAGTGTGAGGTACATGAACTCGGGCATGAACTCGGGAATTCGGGCATTCCGGCGATCGTACTAGATCCGATCACAGCCGCGTGCGGAGCTCGACAGAGGATGGTTGAATACAGCACATCTTATCTTTAAACCATGATCAAACAAGCCCAAAAAAGCACAAAAATGAAAACTGACTACAGTGCATCTCTGAGAAATCGTTAACCAGGCCCGAAAAAGTCATCTATACCTTCATTTTCCGACGTGAGAACGCGGCTCGGCGCTCAGCAAAATCGCGGCGCGCAAACCTCTCAATCTACATTACACTCGCCTGTTGAGCAACATAATTAACCACAAGGTATCAACCACATACCCGTCCAGGAGTTCTAAAGCCACCGGCAGCACTAGCAACGAAGACACCCGCATTAAAAAGCCGAACTAGGGTGTCCGCGGTATGCGACTCGAGCTTCCAATCCGAATCCCTGAAACGCACGTTAATAAATCCGAGCTCCGAGATGGTCGAGTTCAGTGGGTCTTGCTGGCGTGCCTCGAGCATTTCCACTAGGAAACTAAGGTCGGCTGCCCCGAGGACGAGAGTTTTCACGCTGGGCAGGAGTATGCCGCTGGCGAATTTCGCGAGGACATCCCGCAGAGGGGTGTAGTCAAGGAGATATGCCTCCTGAAGGGCAGGCGCCGCACGCAACTAAGGGATAACCTCAGCATCCGTCGCAGCATCGTACTTGAGATCAAGCGTGAGCAGCCGTAGATTGGGGAGTCGTGGTGGATGGGGAACCTTCTGGTCCTTGGCCCTAAGTACGTTTATAGTTAGCTCCGTGAGCGAATGTGCGGTAATTCCAGTGAGAAACCGAGCGGAATTAAATAGGTAATCTGTGCGGAGCCTCAAAAAACGAAGTTCAGAGAGCTGAGGCTCTGGGTACGGAATGGGCAGGGGTTCTTCGTCTTTATCGGGAAGAATCGCTATCTTGGCCATGCGAAGGGTGGTACACCGTGTGAGGATGCCGTATATTACAGAGCAGCATGGACGGGGAAGGTTGTCGGCGAAGAATACTTGGAGATGGTCCCACTGGATATATGTTTGCAAAGCTTGTAATGCTGCCGGAGGCAATTCTTTGAGTGTCAGGGAATGAATTCGAGGAGCTGCGGACGGAGCAAGCGGGGGACCAGTGAAGCTAATATCGTCGAGCACCAAGGTTTCCAGGGAAGCAGCGGGTCCCGAAGAGAGAAACGGCTTGGGGGTTGGAAACCTGAGAAAACGGGTACGGATGACACGGCACCGGGGGGAGTATTGAGCCAGAAAATCCGCTATGAGACGATCATTCTTGTCTCGCTCGAGCGTCAAGTCGGCAGCCCATGCCGTATTCAAATCGAAGTCAAGAGTCAGCAAAGAATCCTGCGCTCGGGTAAGCCAATGGGGAAGTAACCTGAGCAGCGGCTCCGTGGTCGCCTGTCCAAAGACCGCTCTGACGTTTGTCCACAGCTCTGGCGAGTGTATCGCCACAAATCTCCAGAACGAACACACGTGGGAGATCGCCTGGCGTATGTCCAAATCTCCCAACATAACACAATTGAGATCCGCCGGCACACAGCGCGGGGGCTCCCGTCGTCCGCTAGGATATGTGCAACATGTGAATATCTCGCGGAGTATGTCAACCGGGAGAACCCTGTGCGGTGAAAAGGCAGCGCGATAGGCTTGTATGCACTCGATCAGCGCGGCGCGCCGTTCCTCGAGACGTCGGAGCTCTTCTTGTGCCCGGACGACGACGAGCGTTTTTTCTAGCGCGTTCATGCCTTTGGAGGAATCAATGGATTCCAGAAGCTTCTCACGACGTGCCGAGTCCGAGTCTTCGATACATTGCAGCTCTTTCTCTGCCGTAAGAAGCCATAAACGAGCTCGAGCAATTTCTTCGCTGTTATGGGAGAGTGTCTCGTTCTTCTGGGCGGCCAGAACCTGAATGTGAATCGGTGGGTCTGTAAGGGACCATTCAGCAGTGGGATTGCCATAGAAAAGCAGGTTTTACTTGGCCATGTTAGTACCGTAGATGCGGGCTCCATCGATTGAAAACAGCTTTTAAGGTTTAAGAATTGTACAAGGTCTGGATAAGGACAGCGCTCGCTCGGTGAAAGGGTTTTGAGTCAGGCAGTGACTCGAAGGCGGTGCCGCACAGCATCAACATCAGGAAACCTGACAGCCAAAATGTGGTTATATATAGTCCTCCGTAGCAACTGTATCGTCGTCGCACCGCAGCGTCCCATAACTACTACGCCCCCCCCTATGGAGTCCGAAGGAGTGCTACAGTAGGAGGTAGATTACACGGCATGGTTCCCTTAGGAACTCCGGAGCCCAGGGAGTAGCTGAATGTACAAAGGCACTAATATATTGTAAGTGCTTGTATGTGGACAACTGGCCTCCAGAGTCCAGACTGTGACATCCCAAATAGCTTTCAGCAATGCAACCAGACCCTTCGTTACCGTGACCATGGCCAATTTGGGCAACCACCAACCAAAGTGTTCAAAACCAGGAATGGGTGCTTGGTGACACAGGCCACCTGGGATTCCATCCATCTCATCTGTGAGTTTGCCACCCCGTCCTATTTCATCCTGAGGAGGCTTAGACGAGGTCCGAAGTAGCTAAATAGATTTAATTTGAATTTCCTCTGATTTCTTTCATATTTTGGAGGCAACCAGCCCGACTGTTGCCGTGACCAGCAAGGTTTTGGGCAACGCAACCGACCCCTCCGTTACCGTGATGATTGCCTACATACAAGTACTTACAGTATAGGGGGCAGGGTGAAAGAGACGTTTTGACGTTATTTGACTGACACTGTGACGTTTTCAAGTGGCGCAGATCGCCGGTTGATTGACGCATACTATTTGAGACCCCTTACTTGGCCACCTAAGCATTCATCCCTGAATCTCACTCTGTCCGCTGACCCTACGTGCGCCCAACTGTATCAGAACGAGTGCAAGGATCCTACGAAGGATTCAAGACTACTCCCACCCAAATATCTGAAGATTTGCAGTTACAGTGAATTTATTTCGGCCGGCAGTTCAACATGGCCAAATAACAGGCTAGTTGGCCACCCAGCCAAATCAAGTCGCAAGGCTTGAATACGACGCCCGGATCCATCGGAAATGGTATCTAGGGTATATAGTGACCATTTGAACATATAATACTCAACGTGCAACCCATATGAGATGTGTAAATGACCGCTTCTCAAATGGGGGAAAGTCCCGAAACAAGGTCCCTGGAGCAATGGCACGTCTACTGGAAGACGGATCTGTATTGTGACCCAAATTAAGCCTCAAATAGCTTAAAAAGGAGGTCTACGACGTATTCAGATTCCTAACTCCGTAGCAATGTCGTCACAGCTCCCCAAAAAATTATTGGTGTTGGCAACACCAAAATTGCGTTGGTGGCGGTAATGTACTACAATGAGAAGGGAGTTGGGCAGATAAAATTCCAACATACCTCCGGCATTTAGCCATTGCACCTCAAAAAGCCTCGTGAGCAATTCCAGAGTGGTAGGCCCACGGTGTCGCCTGATACAACGTCGGCTAGGGGGAGCGACTCGAAAAAGCAGCGGCGCGTTCATGGGAGCATAGCGGGGAGGATTTTGACCCCTCAGTGGCGGGTATGGTGCCAGGTGAATCCCCCGAATCCGGGGAGCAGAACGAGCCCACGAAGTTCCGGAACGGCCAAGAATTGACGAAGAGCCAGCCGAGACGAGAAAGCCAAGCCGCGTCGCGTAAGAAATTGATGTTCACACGTTGCGGGTCTTGATCCGAGATGTCGTAACTTTCGATCAATTCATCACTCCGGCTCCAAATTCGGTTCAGACCTTCGTCATAGATCGTACTCCCATCCCCCATTATCCCTGGGAGTGAACAAAAAAGTGTCGGCATGCTAGACTCCCAATGGCCAACTAGGCAGGGTGGCCAGGTAGGGGGTCTCAGATAGTACTGTCACACCGGCGCAGTGTCACGTTTTACTCGTCATATCCATCAGACTTTTGACATTTGACTTGTGAGCTTGTACAAGGCCAAACAAGGTCACAAGCCCCACTAAAACGCGGACAAGCTCACAAGGCGACAAACCTATGTCCGAATTTCACAAGCTTGAAAATCCCGTCCAAATTTGGCATGTCTTTTGGGCGCTACGAGGGCTTCTGTGTACTTTTATGTGTGCCGGGGCATGTTTTATGAATTGTGGAGGTTAGTTTCTCTATTTTCAGGTCAATCCCTCCTCTCGGAGGGGGTTAATCCCTGAGTTATGGCCTTGTTCGAGCTTGGCAGCTTGTCGCTTAGCGTTGCCAAGCCCACAAGCCGTAACAAGCCGCAAGCGAAATGTCAAAAGGCTGATGTCATGGGCTTCCGTATATTATTGACGCATCCATTCATCGCCGCACGCAGTCCCAGCCGCAAAATGCATTGCCATTCTACAACAATTATGCTCACCAAATGTTCCGTTGTTCACACCTCCGTTCTACCGATGGAATGAATGCCTTGCTTAATGCATTCTACCCTATGATGACTATTAAATTTTAGGTAGCACCTTTTTTTTCAATTATTCTATTCATGCCTTGTTTGGCGCTAACCGCATCCGTAACACTATCCCAGTGGAAACCTCCTCTGAATATGGTGCACCACAACTCACCACCCAACTCAAACATGGTGAAAATAAATTAAGCAAGTGATACGACCAGCATCTCGTTCACAGGCTGTGAATGAATCATAGCCTGTGTAATGGAAGATTATTCTGATTGGATGTTTCTGTCTCTATCGAAGGACAAGCTAAAACAAAATCAAGTACACCACAAAGGGGCTGGGTGGAAATTCTGCGTGTGCCACGCGACTGCTGTGCACTGACACGGCAGTGCGGGGAATTGAGGCGGCACTGACGCGGCGGTGGCTGTGCAATTGCCGCGGCAGAGGGTGAAGTGCCGCGCCGCCTTTAACTCCTTCCACACACTGTTCTATACTGGAGGGCATATCAAGGCAAGGTTTATTACCTTTAATACATCATCCAGAGCGCACAAATCATCCCAACAACCCTGATTTGCAGCAGCCTGAAATACCTCCAATTTTTGACTAGACATTGACTAGATCATGTTTAACTCCCAAATTTGGGATATAAAAATTGCAGGAACAAGGGGGAAGCAGTGCTTTTCAAATGTGAATATTAATCATAGGTACCTGCATCTCAAGTGCGTTATGTCGCCAAAATCACATGTATTATTGCCAGGCAATATACTCCGGTGGGTCCACAGCTTGTTGGGGCTCTGCCCCAAACCCCTGCTGGATCCTTATTTCGCCGCAGACACGGCAGATACAGAGTCCGGGGGTTCGCCCCCACACGGCGGATTCCGAGTCGTGGGAACCGGCAGGGCGTGGGACCAAACCACGTGAATTTCCATGTGACTTTAGTGGCTGTGTACATTGTGTTTTAAAGTATAGGATCTGAGACATTGGAAGTTGCAAGCACATTGTCAACGTGAATAAGGGTGCTTCGAGATCTGAAAAGGTTAGAAATACTTTTGTCAGAAGTGCAATGGTTGAATTTCCACTCTGGGCACCTTGCATGAGTGATGGGTATGAATTTTTCAATTGTTCATCGCAGCACACATCGTACTTCTGATATTACTGCCTAATCCACTGTGAATGATGGAACACTTGACTGAATATCCTGACATTGAGCTAGACAACAATCTAGACAACTGCGGCAAATCCAACTTTGCAATCGAATACATGCATTGTGCACTGATTCTACATGATTTTATCTCGATGTCTAAGCTTATTGTCCTGCATACAGTACCATAGAGTACCATGTAGTGCTGTGCTGGTGAGTAGGCTTACACACATTGCTCGGACAACAGCCAATTGGTGCCCAAGCCAATTTGTGCAAGACGGAAGAATCCACCTCCACCCTCCACTCCCCATCATCGGTGTGGGAAATGGAGAACGGGTTCCAACGTGACCGCATCCATGAAACGCTGGAACACTGCATTTTCCTCGTCTCCCCACCTCCATTGTGTGTCCTTCCGGGTTAATTGTGTGAGCAGTTTCGCATAGTCGCCAAAGCCCTGTATGAATCGTCGATAGAAGTTGAGGAATCCAAGGAAACCTTGAATGTCCTTGACGTTCCGGGGAGTAGCCCACTCCCATACACCTGCCACCTTGACAGGGTCCATTTGAATCTTGCCATCACTGATGATAATGCCTAGGTATTCCACCTCTCGTTTCTCGAATTCGCATTTTTCGTGTTTGAGGGACAAATTGTTGTCCTTCAAGACTTGGAGGACTTCTTGTACTGCCACGTGATGGTCTTCCAGGTTGTCTGAATATATGAGAATGTCGTCCAGGTAGACAATAACCCGACCTTCAGCAATCTGCCTCTCGAAGATTTCGTTCATCATAGACTGGAAAGTAGCCAGTGAATTGGTGAGTCCAAAGAACATAACGAGTGGCTCCCAGAGTCCTCGGTTAGTCATGAACGCAGCCTTCTCTTCGTCGCCTTCTTTTATCTGGATGTTGTTGTAACCCCATCGCACGTCCAATTTAGTGAACCAGGTGGCCTAATTGGGTAACGGTTCTTGATGGTTCAACTTTCGATAGTCTTGAACAGGACATAGTTTCCCATCTTTACAAAGAAGGATTGGGAAGCCCACGGGGATTTGGAAGGCCGAATGCATCCAGTCTCCAAGTGTTCCTTGATGAACGAGTCTAGTTCTCGTTGCTTTGTGGGGTTGAGCGGAATATCCTGCCACTTCACGGGTTCTGAACCAAGTTTTAATTCAATAGCGTGGTCCCACTTCTTCCACGCAGGGAGTTTGTCGAATTTATCTTTTTTGAACACCCTTCGGAAATCTCGAAGATAATATTCTGGAATATTGTCTTTGATCTTCTGTTCACCTTTAGCCTCGTTGGTGGCTGCCACCTACTTAGTAGCCATGCTCCCCATTGCTTGGATATGGGCTGTATTGCGTTGTGGCAGGGTGGAGTCGTCGTAAATCCAAGTGATGAAGATATGGTCTCCCTTTTCAATAGCTCCTCAGTCTTCCTTGTCCCATTCTTGTAGACGAGCTCTCTTGCAGGCAGGGGGACAACGAGTGAACTTCAGTTCGTTCTTTTCCCAGTCGATCTCCAGGTTGTGTTTCCAGAGCCAATTGTATCCGATGATAATGTTGCTCTTCCTGGTGTCTGTGATGGCAAATGGAAAGACTGTAATGTGAAGGCAGGCTACCTGCGTAATCTGACCCCCTCAGTTGAGTGTCCTGTCAGTGTTATAAACCAGGATTGGCAAGGGGAGGGGCTCCTTTGCCATGCCTCTTTCCTCCACTAGATGTTTGTGGATGAACTCACCAGTGGCCCCACTGTCGATTAACCTGGTGACAGTTCAACCCTGAAGATTGTTCAGCTCTTGCAATGTCATGGGGAGCACCATGGGCTCCCATTCATCACCCGAACATAAGTCGACGGTTCTTTTAATGCGTCCAATGCATGTAATGTGTCTGGTTGGTATGTTGACATTAGTCCCTCCACCAGTTCCTCCGTGATTTCAGCACCTTGATGAGGATGTGTCCATTGTTGAATTATAGTCATGGCATCAGATGGTCATTCATTAATTCGGGCCAATGTTCGGCACTACCAACAGGGAGTCTGTGCCATTCCACTTTCTCTCTTTGTCTGTTCTTTGGCTTTCGCCTTTGGGAGGTTGGAGAGGGACTGGCCTCTCTACTCCTTTCATCGAGACTGGAAGTCTCACTATCTTTGTCTGCATTGGCAGGCTCATCAGGTTCCGAAAGAGACAAAACTTCAAATGAATTAAGGGATGCAATCGGTACTGGGAGCTGGGTATAGGTCAAGAGTGCACAGACTTTACTTGTGACCGCTGGGAAAATCCTCCTGGTCTTGTTCATTCTTCAGCGCCTCAGCATACATAGCTCTGAACTGCAAGTCATGAACCAGATGGTGAGGGCAATAACGCGCCAAGTGACCTTCTTGCTTGCAATTATAGCAGGTGGGACATGAGGAGGGTCCTTTCCCTTTCCTGTCCACCTGATCGATGTCCATAGGGGCCGGTGGTCACTGCAGAAGGGGTGACAGAAACCAGATCCAGATTATTCCCGAAGTGGGTAACCAGGTTATTCCCCGGGTTCTTCCACTCGCTCTTACGAGTGTTCCCCGAGTGTGAGGAAGGGGAATAGGATGTGTGCATCTTTCGGGTGGAAACTGTGTTCCCACCATCTTGCAAACTTCCTTCCATGACTCGGAAAGTGCGGTTCAACCCGTCGTGTTTGGTAACCTGCACCTTCCAGTCCTTGTAGGTCAAGGGTGCCCATAGACCACCTTGATCACCTTCTCATCGATGCCGCATTTAAGCAGTTGGATGAGGGTGACTTCATCGTAGGTCACCGTCTTGTTGAGGGAATCAAGCACGGTGAAGTATTCTGTGGCCGTACTCTTTCCCTGGCACAGCTTTTCCATCTTAGCTTGCACGATTTCGATCTGCACACTGCCCTTGAACGCTCCGATGGTCGCAGGGCAGAAGGTTTCCCAGGTCAAGTATGACCAAGTAGCATCCTGAGTCTGCATGGCCAACATGACATTGTTGGCCCACTGAGAGGCAGAGCCATCCTTCACATATGAGAGTGTGAAGGTGATCTTGGTGCTATCCACGGTGTAGGCAGTGTTGCCGTTGAAATTCAACCAACAATCCGCCAGGAATTGGTCAACTTGTTCCAAAGGATGCTGTTCCTGTGTGGAAGCGGCATCGCGGAGCGTGCACATGGCTTCTGCTAGCAGCTGGTTCTGCGAGAGCTTCTCGTTGTGGGCCTGTAGGGCTTGAGCCTGAAGATTGGAGATAGTTTCCCAGAGAATCAGGGTTTTGCCATGGGCTTTGAGAGCCTGTGGGTAGAGGAGAGCGAAGCGCTGAGGCTCTGGTTGGGCCTCGAAGATATCAGGGTCCAGCATAGTGAGGCCATGTTCACTCATCATATCGTCCATTTGAGTTGTTGGTAGGTTGACAGTATTCTTTTGTCAGCACAGGGCCTCACTCCAGGGATAACTGCGACATGGGCAGCTGGCTGATACAAGGAATAGGTGGAACACAGTCAATTAAGCACTGGAGAATAGACTAGAATAGTGTCAAGAGTGTAATTAACTACATAATACCTATATACTGGCGGAGTACAGGGGTATAGGAGTGTCAGGCTTTGTTCGAGCTCACAATAGGGGATTCGTCATATGCATGCCCTGGTGGGGAATAATGTGGTTGCCTGCTGGCAACGACCCAAATCCGATGGTTCATGACCTAGATGAATGGGATTCAGAGAGAATATAGTTAGCTCAAGTTGATATGAGCTAGCACTCTACAGATATTCCAGCATAGTGCAGGGATATGCAAGTCGCACTGTAGCACAAGAATGGCACTAAATGGATGATTCAGTGCAAGGCTTGGATAGTGTGAGTTTATACAGAGAGTTGCCCAATGTCCAGTGCCTCTTCTTGGAGAGTCTCAATGAGTAAGGCTACTTGTAGGCTTGAATGGGCTCTGAGGCGATGTGGTTAAAGATATGATGATATTACATAAACATGAACACATGACTTGTAGCGAGAAGAGTATGAGTAAAATAGGTAAACCATTCCTTACAAGGAGCGTAGGGGTGAACCAGGGGTTTGTTGCAAGGGATATTTGCAGGGGTGATCAAGCAGGTAGGAGTAGGATCAGATAAGTAGGGGTAGTCAGGAGCCGATTGTATGGGGTTGCAAGGGGTTCTTCAGGACAGTGTGGCAGAATGAAGGGTGACTGGGTTAATAACCCAATCGAAAATGGGGGAACCGCATCAACCCGGGTTGTTCAGGTGAGTTGGAAAGGGGGAAATGGAGCAAATCATGACATCTAGGACAGGTCGGGATGCAGTGAATACTGCAACCCAACTGGGCAATTCACCATAAGGATTATGTGGTCCAATGACAAATCAAAGTTGGGGTGGACTTTCCAACAGCCAGCGATGTCTACAGCAACATGGGCACTGCGGCACTGGAGAACCCCCGCTTTCTGCCACAGCAGAAAGAAATACATTTTTTGTGGTACCATAGAATTCAGCTAAGTAGACTGATACCTGCACTTTGGTGCTCTTTTCTGGATGGGTCATGAGGACCCTTGATTTAATTTCCCGCAAATTGAACCACGTGAATTATTAGGTCGACCTGGTCAGGTCGCATTTTAATTCGAAAATTCACAAGTTCCTAAGTGAACGAAAAGACTGATGCATATTAAAGCAGTGAGGGACATCAATAAATAGGTGTTGAGGACTTTAGGGGAGGTCTGGCAGAGAGTTGCCAGAATGATAGATTAAAAGCGGAGTTTAAAAAGGCTTCGGACAGACTGGCGTACCTGGTCGGTGTTTG
This sequence comes from Mycena leptocephala, assembly GCA_029378395.1. Lineage (NCBI taxonomy): Eukaryota > Fungi > Basidiomycota > Agaricomycetes > Agaricales > Mycenaceae > Mycena > Mycena leptocephala. The sequence goes on along the minus strand of JARJLF010000064.1, from coordinate 495,588 downwards.
TTCCACGTGTAAATTGTCGCAAGCTGCTCGTGAGAAGGCTTTGATAGATGCAAAATCACAACAAGAGGAGGCAGAAAGCGGTGGGCTTGCAGGTTTGGGCCGTGGGGTTTCAGAGATGGAAGATGCGGATCTTGACCGTCCATCGGACTGTTGCATGCAACAGATCATGTCCCTTCAAACTGACTTCTTGACAGAAAAACCATTGTTGCAGCTGATCATAGAGAAGGCAGGGCACAAGTGCCTGTTTCTTCCGAAATTCCATTGCGAATTGAATCCAATCGAGATGGTTTGGAGTCAATGGGTTTTCTCGCTCAGCCGGTATTCATTACTCAAGACCTATTTCTAGGCTTCCGTGAGTTCACGGATGGGACTTTTGCTCGCACACAACAACTTGTGCCAGAGTGCCTTGACCTCATCTCCACTGACAATATTTGTCGCTATTTTCAACATTGCTACAGGTATATGGACGCATATCGGTACGTGAGCATCGGCTGCTTGATCGCACGGAGATTTAACTTTGAGCTGGCCTTAGAGTGGGTTTAAACATCCGACAAGCTGCATATGGCATCAAAACATACAGTTCTCATCGCCGTATTCCCGCCAATATCCATTCGGACCCCAAAATTATCGCCCGAGTGACAGCGGCTGGCGGCAACCCTACCCAAAAAGGAAATTGATGGCATCAATAGGGGCTGTTTCACTTTTCCGGCGGCTCAAAAATAAAATGTTCTTTGTTCACTTTGAGGACCACACCACTGGTATTTTAGGTATACTAGAGCTCATTAAATGTGTTTTCTACTTAACTACTAGTGACGGGAAAATGTAGAAACTTTTTCAATGTTGTTAGCTGTTTACTGCCAAATCTGGAGGCGTGATGTGATGCCGTGCACTGTAGCTTTATAAAGATGTGTGTACGTACTGTAGTATTTCGTTCAAATCGACAGTCACGCGTCACGCACCCCCCTGTCGATAGCGAAATTTGGCAGGGGTCACGCATCATGCTGGCGATTGTCGAACCTCCCTAGCGTCACACAGGGCTCAAAATTGGCTGTAAGGCGCAAAAAAGCCCAAATTTTCGTTCCGATGTCGAAAATTTCGCTGGTGTCACGCGAAATTTTGGCCGTTGTCGAAATGTCGAAATGGTTTTTTGGGTCACGCGTCACACCCGGTGTCGATTTGAATGAAATACTACAGTACTCGCTCATCTCCTTGTACAAGTGCGCAACTTCCCGAAGGATCATATTGTGAGCGAGAAGGCCAAACAGTCCAATCAAACAAGTCTCTGCCAATTCTAGATATTTGTGCCATTAGAAGGGAGCAAGGAGATTTATTGATCCCTGCTGAAACATATGGCAAAATTCCCAGTCCAGTGCTTAGAGACAATGGAGACTGACAGAGAAAAAAACCAACCATAAGAGCCTCTAGCTCCATTTCCACTCATTCTCTGCAAATTCAGCCCAATTCCAAAAATCTCGAGGACCCTCCGCGGTATCATCCATAAAGAGTTCGGTCTTGATCTTCAAAGAAAAGTAATTGGTCTGTATAGGGTCATCCTCGAACCCAAGCGAGGCCGCCATAAGCTCTTCTGCAGTGTAGATGAGGTCCACGGCATCAGAGATTGGCCGATTGGGATATGGGCAGCCGAGACGGCCGGCGATCGATGATTTTTCGAATTAAAATGCGACCTGACCAGGTTGACCTAATAATTAAGCATCCCGAGTAGCACTGTGGGTATTTTTTGTACCCGGCTTGTGTAGATATTCACGACCGGTTGTGCTACAACACTGCGGACCAAGTGCTGCGGCACCATGAGCGAGTTATACCCTCGCCTTGAGGCCAAGAAAAATTGCCACAAAAGCTCATCCCATTGTTTGTACAAGCGAGAGTATCCGGATCTTCTGCAAAAATCCATCTCCTCCAAGTCAGATGTCGTATAAGTATCACCGTTAGAATGATGCAAGTACATCATTGATACTGTATTCGCGGACTGGATAGATTTTTTTGATATCCTGCATTGGTTAGCCTGAGAGGACGCTCATCGTACTTACCACAAGAGTTCAACCGAGCAAGTGTTTGCGAAGTTTAATACGGTGTTTTGCTCACTCAACTTGAAGGAATCTGTCCAAGTTTGGTTACTTCAACTAAATGTACCTAATCCTTGCCCATTCACTAGTTGTCCGCACTTCTCCGGAATATGGACGAAATGCCTTCTGGAATTCAAACAGACACATCTTTCAGACAGTCACTGCCAAGTCAAACTCGGACCTCGATGCAACCAGGATCCTCCAACGGTGGGGTTGCATTTGATATACACTGCCACGATCCGTGTGCTCCTGACGTTTAGGTCATAATAAATGAAGTTCTTCATCGTCCAAGTAACGTCCCTAGAACTGTTTGAACACCCTATGGTACGATGAGTTCCCGAAGAAATACTTGGAGGCAGAGTGTCAACCATGCTCCATGCATAGACTGTTCGAGTTGAGCAGATGTTACCATCTGTTGCCATTCCTGATTGCATTCATCCAGCACATTCAGGCACTTTCAGTGAAGAAACCAGTGTTTGAGCTCGATTCCATGCACCAGAACATGAGGATGAAGCGGTCAGTCCAACCACCACTCTAAATCTCGGGTTAAACTCAGGTAGGGAGTCAAAGATCATTGGCCCCTGCGACATAGGGTGAAGTGGCACTGCCGAGGCGTCGAAGCGGCACTGCGGGGATGTGAGGAGGCAAGTGCTGCGGCAACCGATGTACACTTTAGGTTGTAAATTGCAGAAAAGATTCAAGGTGAACATTGCACTTCCAGTACACATGTTGCTTTCCGAAGGAAAGCAATGAACTTGGGGCCTCGAGAAACAATTATTGAGACTAGGAATTGTTAAAACTGAAGCCCTGGTGAGCTATATACGTGCTCACAGTGGTTTTATTGCTAATAACAATCATTGGGAGCGGTTGAAATCCCTCAGGCAATTGGTGGGACATACAGTCAATATTTGCATGAAGGGTTTTTTTGTTCCAAACAATGTATTTAAGCATAGAAACACTGCCCTCACCTAATGTGAGGTCCACAAGGGGTTGTGGAAAGAGCTAAAGGCTGCGCGGCAATAGCACAGCCACCGCCGCGTCAGTTCCCCGCACTGCCGCGGCAGTTGCGGCATTTTCTCCAGGCCCAATATGAAATTCTTGCAAATGCTGACGCGCTGACAGAGTGCATTATAACAAATATTGCCAGGGAATTCCCGGGGAAATTACAATCGGCTCATGTTAATCCCGGAAGTTTCCCATAGTGAAGATTCGAGCCCATTTGATTCTAGCGAGGATCCCTGGCAATAGTCAGAGATACTAAATTCGGGTCACAAAAAGAGCACTATCGGTGTAGTTACACCATAAGTATATCTTCCTAATGGTAAATCACGTCGAGCATGGAATCAAGTTTGCATTCTCGTGACGATGCACACATATAGTCGAGCCCTGCCACGTACTTGGACATGTTGATTGGCTCCGTACCTCGGCCCTAGCAAATGGCTGGTGTCACGGCTTGAAAATCGGTTGGGTTAGTGACTGGAGGAAGACATTGATGAGCGAGGTGGACGTATGTGAGAGAACGCGCAGAAGATGGGATGAAGCGGGATCGGCATAATAACCAGAAAGTTACGCACCTGGAATCGAGCCAGCACTGGGGCGTTTCGGGCTTGGTCAGGACATCGGAAGGAATCGGTCCAGGGACGGCAGCGCGCGGTGGGGTCAAGGCCATCTGCGTGCCGTATGAAAAATGTCCCGAAGTGCCAAAATGTCACCAAGTGTCGCACCATAGACGCCTGGGGACATCTATATATTAGTTGAGATATAACATAAATTTACAGAGACTTCCGAGGCGCATGGTTTTAGCATGACAATTAAGAGAACACCATAGCTTAAAAAATGTCCGTACTGAAGCAAACACTTATTTTGGCGTCAAACGTATAAGGGAAATGTTTAGGTATAATGAATGACAGATGGACTATACGCACTTTAAGATCCACCACCATAGAATTCCCAACGCGGAGACTGGCTTGATCCATGGATGCGTGCGGGCGCGGCGGTGTTTGGTCAGTCGTCAGAATATCACTAGGTAATTCCCAGGAATGATATATGGCGCCTGCGTTTCACCTATCCGAATATGTCAAATGCACAGCATCGAGTAGACATTGTGACTTACCATGCTCAGTTCCGTTTGAAAGCCACTGCAGCGATCCAAAGTTTGTCTCGCTCTCACGGAACCACATTTGAACTGGTTATTGATTACGAAGACAATCTGGAAGAACTTACAAATGGGCTGGAATTCGTTGATGGGCTGCTCGACGTACATGAAACAGATCTATTCATCAGAATCAAAAAAGCTTGGATGGAAAAACAACGGAAGGAGGTTTGAAAAATGATTGCGTGAAGAAATACGAACGACGGCTTCGGGCGTTGAAAGGTAACGGAAATGTGAAGAATAGTACCGGACGTTGTATGCATGTAGGGAGCGTCAAGACGTCGAAGAACGTGGAGGGAGAATAAAATGGACAGGAATTGGACCAAGAGGGTGATGGAGAAAGATTGGTGGGGCGGAGACGTGGGGAGTTGAGGAACAAGCTGAAGGGCGCGACTGCTCCGGATGGCCAGAGCCAAAGCAACGGGACCGCCCCAAATGGGACGGCATGGTCGTCCCTGGCTGTCACGGGTGGCTCGAGGAGGGAGGGGTTAATGGAGAGGATCGTCCGTAGGTATTAATCTACGGCCAGAAGCGAATGGACGAGCTCAAGAGAGAAGGTGCAGATATGTGAGCGACGGCTGGGTGCACATCCTCGAGAAACGATAAAATACGCACCTGCGGCGCCACCTTTGCGGGGTTGCTTCACCGATAATCTCCGATGTGTCCACCGATGCACTGCGTGCGTTGGAAGAAGATCCCACCCCAAGCGCAGTGCAACGAAGATTAGCGGCCAAAGTGACAATGAGGAGAAAGATGAATAAATCGGATGGAGGGATAGAGAAGATGTAGATCAATTTAGGGTGGAATTGGTATTACAGTTACAAATCTGCGCACTTCGTTCGCCGATGGAGCGAATCCACCCGAATGATGCACCGGAGGGGTGCGGTGTGAGGGTATTTAGGGGATCTCAGGAAGGATTGAAATGAGGGTGATCGCTGCAGGCCGGCGTGTAATAGAAGGGCGGAAAGCAAGTGTAGAAGCAGCGGGATGAAGCACGAACTGCGTAGCTGCGACAGTATTGGTGGGTGTGGTCACGTAGATAGGAAGGGAGGCCCGGTGCAGAGGGTGTCGGGGGAAGCGGTTGTGAATGCGAGAATCCAAAGAATGGATGTGCATTGTGCAGACCGTGCAAATAACTTGGGGGCGACAACGCAGCCAACTAGCGGGATGGACAGCTCGGAGAGGACGTGAGACAGGCATTGGTCAGGAGAACTGGGTGGGATTAGGAAACAACGATGGACGCAGGGAGCGAGGTTGGCGGGAGTCGACATTTGGGAGTGGTGGCGACAAGCAAAGGGCGCGTTGCCCATTGACGTGTTGATCCGGCGGACCGCGCGGAGGCGCAGGCAGACAATGACAAATAGACCCCTGTGACGGGGCGGGCTTGTGCACGTGACGGAGGAGGGCGGGGCCGTGCGCGGGACCAAGAACGCCAGATTGGGAGTGGTAGGAGGCCCGAGGTCGGCGTGGCTTGATCTCATGGGTGGGACCAAAGCGGTGGGGCAGCGGTGAGAAGCGGGACTTCGCGGGGCGTCTATGAGCAACGGTGGGGAATGTCCGTGGCAAGGGAAGTTTTGCGTGGTTTTCGAAGATAAGATTAGCTGAGATGACATCATGATCGGCGGGGTGGTCAAAGCGTATTCTCTGGCAGTCTCTGGCCCTCCACAGCGCGGAAATAAAAGTCAAAGACCGTACGCATTCCTAACCAAAAAATATGAGTTGTATATCATCTGGAAGGCATGAATCAGGGCTTTCTGACCATACCTACGGTTTGAGCTGTTGCGGATCAAGTGCGCTATAGTTCCGAGATTTGAGTCATTGTTCCATGAGTTCACCGTCAAGGCGCTCACAACTCTATCAATAATTTACTCTATGAATTTCAATTTTTTCGAGCTGTTTTACTCCATTTTCGACCACAGTTCTAGGGTAAAAAATATGGTTTTCGTCCTCCTACCTGCGAATTCCGATTCTCAGCCGGATTTTGCACCGATTTGCGCTTCAGACGCCTCACTTCGCGAGCCATTGTTCAGGGAAAACTGGGTACAATAATTTGATCTCTCGATAACAATATTTTTAAAATTTGCCGCGCTCTGCGCTGATTTATTTACTCTATATCCGACCAAGGTCACCCATTTCGGCCTTGATTTACGTCACAATCGGTCCGAGGTGAGGCCTTTCTTAGTTGTTGATTTACTCTACGACCGACCGACGCAATAGGTAGTGACCGGGCGCCTGATGCGGATACTAGGCTCGGCTGGCCCGTATCAACGCGCCTAAAAATATCGCGCTATAGAACCGGCTTGAACGCAATGAGGGACCAGTGTAGGGAAGCGGAGTTGATAGTGAACAATATCTACGAACAATGAATTTCATCTCAGCGAGCACTGAGGACGAGGAATGCTGATCCGGCAGATGCGGACTATCCGCCACCTAATCTGTATCATCCGTAGGTTTAGAGAAGTGGAGGCTTCGCGATCTCTCTGACTCAATATCAAACTGCAGTAACATAACCATTGGTTGCACTATACATTGCGGCTTACTTTCTGCCCCCGTTTTTTCTGCCATTATTGACTGCACTAAACGCTCACCACGGTGTGTTGTCGAGCAGCTCACCAACCTCTTTTCCGAAGATAACCTGGGCGGCGGACACAGGGTGAAGCCAATTACTGCAAGGCCCAAATGTTAGCATCTGCGCAGCTGCCTTGGCAAGCGGAAACGAAACAACGCGACGTACTACCAAAACTGGCCTGGCGTCGTCCCGTCATCCCCGGTTATGTTGTTGAATCCATACTGTAGTCAATACAAAGTCACTCCTCACTTTCGCGATGTTACAGAATGACGGACCTGCTCGGGATGATCGAGAACCTGCGTGAACGCTGCGTGTGCGTCGTATTGCCACGTCTGTACGCCGTTGTGGCTCGACTTGAACTTGTAGACACCAGCAGCGAGCTGCGCGTTGTAGTACGCGATGATGCGCGCTTCGGACGCGCGCACGGTGGTATTCTGCACAAGTAGCCCGGGGTGCGGTCAAGTGGAGGGACCTGTAAGGCGTGCATATTAAGGACCTTGTACTTATACAATGGGAGAAAGCTTAGGAGCAGACGGACGTTTAGGAAAAGGAAATTGCGGCCGCCGAGGTCGCTGAAGATGATTAGGCCCCCAAACTCAGGTAAGGTATCTGCCCAAGCTCACTACTGTAAACACACGGCGTCGCTTCAGATTGCGGTGTTAGGAGGGCGTAGGTGAGAAAAACGACGTACAAGGCGTTGTATATACTGAAAGTAGCGGGTGAGCAACTGGTTCGTCAGCCTATATTACCCGCTGGAAGGTCAGTCACTTCATATATTGTCTCTCAACTGAGCATCACTAACGCAGTGTGATCCACGTCCAGCGCATAGCTCAAATCAATGTCATTTATCCCAATCTACAAATGGACGCTTTCAAGTCAGTATCTAGCCAGTGGATTTTTGTACTGGAACATCCTGACGCACCCAGATGGAGAATAGCGCATTTGAGCTTGCCCATGGTTGCGGGTGCTGAGCCATATTCCATGCAACTAGCTCGTCGATCTGGTCTGGTAGTGTGCGAACAAAGTCTGCGAAAGGCGGAACGATGTCGCGCGAGACCGTTGCACCGCTGTATCCAAAGTTGTACCTGCAAATGTGAGTCTAATAGATGATATAGAGCCTTCTGAAGCCTCACATACGTAAGGACTAGCGAGTGGTTGTATTTCGTCGTGGCGACATCGATCCAGTTCTCACCAGGTGTCGCTGTGTCGCCCTGCAGCAGTTAAATAACCCGGTTCTTCTATCAAACGGAGCTGAGACTGGCACACTGGGTAAGCAGGGTTCCCCATGGGGTTCTCTGACGAGGGCAACGGTCCAGTGGTGATGTTGAACCCAGTTTGAGTGTAGGAGTCGCCACTGTTCACTTAGCATGAGAATATGCCAACACTCTCCATTCGAGACGAACAAGCTAAACCAATAGAAAGGCCTGCTCAATGCAGGACTTGCGAGGATTGTGAGAAGTAGTGCGAGCGACGTGGCGAATCCGAATCCGAAAGTCACCATAGTGTACTGTCAGGCAGCGAATGCGCGGCTGGAGCGCAGTCGACAGCTTATATGTCCTACGTTCGACCAGGTGCCTCGCAAGAATTCCGGAGAAATGTGGGCGGTCCTGCCGGGCCGACGCACCAAGGCGCGCCAGAAGACATACGTAAGTGGTCTTCTGACCCGAAGGTTGATGCATGCACGGACAGTCACAGTCAGACTGCAATATTGACAAGAAGGACGTCCGCGAGGTAGCAGTATGACCATTTCCTCTACATGCTTTGGACCAGACTGACTTTGCCACAAACGTGGAGCAAACACCATATATTGGAAGCTCACATATGTTTCGCGCCGAATTGCAAGATAGAACATTCGTTATAACACCCTCAGCGAGGGTCAAGCGTAAAAAGTGTCAGAGGGTTGAGGTATAAAATGTCGAGAAGTGGATCAGATCAAATCAAATGAGGTTTGGATCAAGAAAATCATAGAACGAGTGGCACTCCGCGAGGGTCAAGCATAAAAATATTCAACAGGTACTCGGATTCCCACCACTATCTCGAACTCCCTGCTCGCGCGTTCGCGGCGCGTTCCATCTTGGTAAGCAAGCGGATCACAAGCACGTAGCGCCTTCCCTCATAGCCTAGCTCTTGCGTCTCCCACGGCGCCGGAGCGTTCCGCACAACGCACATGAAAATCACCACATTACTCGCATCCATTTCTACCCTCAAGTGCCGAAGCCCCGTGCGTTGCCCCCTCCTCTCCTGCAACTCCTTCACGTTGTGTCATGCAGCCGAAATTCCACAGCTCCGGCATCCCGCTGGACGCTGAAGCGTTGCACGGGGCGGCGCGATACCTCCCGGTGGTAGCGACGGATGCAATGACTCCCATTCCAGCTTTCCTCCGCCCACTGTCTCATCTCAAAAATTCCATCTGTGCGCTGCGACTTTTTTTTTTTGTCGTCCAGTGCTCATGTAATGCCCGGTCTGTTAGCGAGACTTTGGGGGTAATAGTGGGACATAATTATTGTGATTTTTACGCAAAAAATATCACCACTGCTTTGGAAACCACAGAAAAGACGCACCTGATGTGGATACGAAAAAAAAGGCACTGCCTTTACTTCAGAAAATAAACACACACCGTATACATGGGAGGAGAAAAGCACCACTTTATTATTGTTTTTTTTTTTTTCTGCACTGCACGTAAGTTGGCAAAAAAAAACACTACCCTAGTGAAGCACAAAAAAGAACACAGCATGCACAAAACAGCACCGCTGCGGAAATCGGCCCGACACTGCCAACTGATTGACGTTGCTCAGTCATGTGATGGTAGTTTGTTTCTTACCTTTCTCTCATCGAGCCCACTCTACTCTGTCCAATGCCTGAAGTCCGTGAAGCAGAATCTTCCTACATTATTGCTGATGCTGCTGTCTCTTATGTTGTCGGCAAGAGTGGCCCAATCCCTCTCAAGCACATCGAAATCGACGCCACTGACAGGGAGCAGACCCGGTTCCCGAAGCATCACCCAGCTCGGGATGGAATGCCATACACGATTGACGCTTCCTCCAGTGTTAAGCGCGGGATCAACAAAGCTCAGGGCTATGTTTACCCTGAGATGTGGCGCACCACCGGCAAAAGGAAGAAAACTGGGCTAAACGGCTGTTTGACCGACTTGGCACTCGCGGGCATCTCGTAAGTACGGAACGGGCACTTATTCTAAACCTTGGACCATTGTTTCTCATGGTAATTCTCAACCTTCATGCTCGGTTTTGGCCACTGAATACTATCAGATTCAATGGCTCACCCACACCAATGTCCACTTTATTCCCCGCTCTGACTATGAATCCACGACAAAAATTGTGGATAAGAAGGTCAAAGCCACTGAATGGTTTTTTTCGGCGTAGGTATTGACTAGTCATTGAACTAGGTTAGGAAAACTCTAGTCGGCATGGCCCTCGTATTCGAGGAGTATGTCCTTACGTTCATGAGTTCCGATCTGGTCTTTCAGGTAAGTTCAAATTCTTCGCCATCCCTTACCGCTTTGATAATAAAAAACTCAGCCAACCTGGGCGTCCTCCCGCAATGAGCTTCCACCCAGTCCTTCCGACTTCTATAGTCGTGAGTGGGACTTCCTGCCGTCGCTGGTGCAGTGGATGGAGAGCAGGATTGATGGCAACCGCAATTTTTTGGCCTGCGACGTTATTCGTTCCACAAACAATGTTTTCCTCGGTATTGGGGTTTATACAGTCATCGAGCTATTTTTTCTCGCGGGTAAGCAATTAATTGTGATCTTATGTTCACGGATTTACCATCCAGGATGCAAGGTCTTTCCCCTCTTTTGACCGAGGCCGAATTGTTCGACAATCCTTCCCGCGTCTCGCACCGATCTCCAGTAATTGCTTTGTTGATTTTCATTACTCATTGCTGATATATTCGTCAGTAAGCTGCTCCGGCCCGCGATGAAAGACGGCTACCTCGCACCGACCGAGCAACAGCGGCTTGGGTACATCAATTGGTTGCACACATATGCCAAGGACCGCTGCAAAATTCCTGTCCGTATGGCGGAACTCATTGACAACTACACGGTCAGAGCTCCTCTGAATATCTGAATTTTCGCTCGAGCTTGAGCTTTTACATCACAGGCAGAAGTTGAGCAACGTATGCTGCTTCCGGAGAGATGGGTTCGTTACGATGCAGAGTCACTCTATGACGTCTTCGAGCCCACTTTCCTGTCGACGGCCCTTTCCCTCGACCACAACCTTGGCCATCTCGTTTTTGGAGCTCAGTTGTGGATCGACCTCGGGGGGCTGCTATCAAACTGGCGGGACCCATTGACCGCATATTTTTCTGAGCAAGGTTCGATTTGCACTTCTACCTCCATCGGCCGACGACTGATTTATATGCCAGGATTGCTTAATGAGCCATCCTTTTTGCGCCCCAACCACTACTCCCCTCTCTTTCTCGCCCACCATGATTTCCGATCGCAATCTCTGCCCCATCGAACTGTCTACACATATCGTAATGAAAAACAAATCTGGTCTATCACTCCAGCCCCACAGAATTCCGATGGTTTGAGTGCGATTAAGTGAACCCCTGATACATATCAGTTCCTTCACACCCTCTCATCTTGTTTCTTCTCTAGGGACAGTGCCAACATCCATGCGATCGTCGGTAATGAACGTAGGCGCATGTTGTTCTCGCATATCGTGCAGCATACCCAAAAGGTTGCAATCGGACCTCTGGAATATTGTGGGAACGCTCACCGTATCAGTTTTGGGAGATCAACTGTGTACGTCCTTTCAGCTCACTTCGACTGTAATTTGTCATACTTGACCACTTGAAACCAGTGTCGTGCCATGTTACGGTGACCCAAACCTTTCCGACTATTACGCCAGACGGGACTTGAAGAGTAGGCTCCTATCTACCGCTGTTCGGGGAGAGCGTCGTCCGAGCCTCACCGCTGCTGCTTCAAAGACTCTTGAGTCCCAACTGGATCAGGTTGCAAACAGCCGAGCACGGAAGCAAGCACGCGAGCCAGACGACGACAAGGAGAACATTCACTCCGAGGGAACTGCAAAAAAGATGAAAAAGAGGCGAATAAGTGCTGACCAACGGCTCGCTCTGGGATCTTGTTGAGTTTATATAACTTTTTTTTTTCGTTCAGTAGACCCCGTACGTCAAGTAAGTATGCTTACGGACACCTTACAACTTACCTCATGCGTAATTCGATGAATCTATGTGTTACTTAGTCCAATTAGCTCAATGCCGACCAACGGTTCAACATCAATTCCAGATTGATGCGACTTGATGCGACATCAGATGGGACCGTGGGAACTCGACGCTATGGCGCATATATTAATTTCACTGAACTTTCACTGCATGAGACAGGAAGAAATTGAGCCCTCGAATATATTCCATAGTCGTAGATACGGCTATCCACAATATATCTGAGGTTTTGGGATCGCGAAATTAGTCCCTGCTTTGTTTTAGTCACAATTAAAAATAAATGTGCACCACTAGTACTGCCTAAGTTCTGTTCGAAAAAAAAAAACATTCCTCAGAATTAAGAAATAATGTCACTGGCTGGTGACTTGACCAAGAATGACCCAAATTATCCGAATGCCATGCCCGCTTCGCAATAAACCAGCGGGTTTTGATCTGAACCAAACATGGGTCAACACACATCGAGCAGACTCGCCCGGAAAAAAGAAAATTCTTTTGGTTCTCTGGCAAGTTATTGTGCGGGTTAATGGGGAAAACACTGGACAGGAACTCACGCGAATAAGCTGAATTCCTTAGAATCCCATGCCCGCTTCGCAGTAAACTTTTCAGTGGGTTCAATGATGTTTGATCTGACCCAAACATGGGTCAACAAGCATCGAACAGCCTGAACAAATTTTGTATGCCGGAAAGCAAACATGCAGGAGGAATACTCGTGGTTTGCGCCTCCCGCACAACCAGATGGACTGTGATTTGCGGTTGGCGAACCTGTTGTGGGGTCAACGTTAGATCAGTGTGCTTGCCAAATACAACCAAATAATGCTCCGTGGCTTCCGCTCTGCCCTTCGATGGATTTCGCTCTGGTTCAGGCTGCTTCGGCCGAAATGTTCAGGATTGAGTCCACTCTGCACTGGGCTGTTAACATCCTTAGTTGTTGGGGGGTTTCTCCACCTCAATGATGAGATGGTAGAGTCGTGGATCGGACTCACTCGCTGTACCTGGCTCTTGTCTGGTATCTGGGACCTCGCGGGGTGGATCATCTGTTTACACGCTTCCGTTTTACCGCTTTACCGTCTTACCGTCGCAGCAAATTTCTGTTCTGTGGCTGTCGCTGCGTCATTCAGACCAAAACCTTATCTTCGGGGTCCCTGCGCACGGCGTGGGCCCATGAAATTTCTTGATGCCAGCTGAACTTCCATGTGCTTCCATGTGCTCTCTCCCGCCGGCCTTACAGTATCCGATGATTTCTGATGCGGGCCAACTCAGTGCCAACACGTCTTGGATTTTTTCTCCAAGTTAAACTCTGTCCTCGTCCTTCCCTCTTGTCTGTTCCCATTCCTTCCTCCCCTAATCTTTCTTCGTCTCTCTGTTTCCTCCGCCTTTGCCCGCATCTGTGATGAAGGACATTTCTCTCGACGAGCTCGGAGCTTGCAACAATCCACGGTGCCCGGCGGGCTGTGGCTGGTACGACCCGACCACATTCCGACCTGGGGTGCCGCTTGCAATGACGCCGTGCAGTGTCTGTGGTTGCATGGCTGGTCAGCACCGTGATAAACTGCAGGTACACCCTGTTCCTTTGCTATGTTTGACCACACATCTGATATGATCCCTCAAAGTCTTCCGTCAAGCCGACTCCTGACCCAGCGCCACAGGCTGGCACCACATTTCATTCAATGCACTCAGTAACCAGATTATCATTGCCGCTATTTCATCTCTCTTCCTAATTTCTGTACAGAGTGCCTCTTCCAATTTTGTTCCGCCGGTCGGATTAGCATCCAATGCGGGGCCTTCGGTATCTCTCTCTTCTCATCGCATCGCAACTGCTGACTTTTGATGCATCATCGTCAGGGCCCCTCCACGCTCCCTACTTCTGATTTTATCTTCGTCCCGCCGGCAGGCCCCGCATTTAATTCTGGACTCCCGGTATGAATTATCAGTTCTGAATTCCGCCCAAAAACTGACTGCTAGACTAGGCCGCTTCGGGCTTTGGCCAACCGCCACTCGTTCCGCCCACCAGCACCGGGTTCTCGGCGACTGCCAGGACAATGGCGTCTTCGCGATCCAATGCTGAAGCCGGCCCCTCGCAACCCCAACGTGGCCGTAGTCCTTTACGAGGATCGACGGCAGGGCCCCGGTCCTTCATCAATGTGGCCAATGCACGCAAACAAGATATCCAGGCTGCAATGCGCATGTCAACGCCATTCCACCCGGCCCTCAACGTGAGCTAATCGTGGAGGTTTCCGTCATCTGTCCCTGCTGATCCGAAATCCCAGGCGCAACGGGAGGCGGACCTCAATCGCCCTGGTCTACAAACCAAGAAGCGCAAAAGGCGCGACCGTGACATTCAATCTCCTTCTCGCGAACGGAACGTCAAGCCGAAGAAAGTCAAGCAGCTCTCCTATGTGTTCATCTTCGTTCCCTTCACCAAGGATATTAACCGTCGATCCTGCCATGTTCCTGCTGCCCATCTGTCTGTATGCTTAATCCTATTCCCCTTCATGCGCCTGAGATTTCTTTGCAGTCTTCTGCGCCTGGAAGAGGCGGGATACGTCAAGGATATCATCCTTGGCGCCGACGACACCGGTTCAGACATTCGCACCAAGATCACAATCAACTTCTCACATATTGAACCTCTGCTCGAGCACGGCTTTCGCTTGCTAGTCACGCAGAAGCAAATGCGATTGGACCGACTCGGTCAAATGATTCCCAAACCTGGTGTTCCACGCATATTTCGGGCGTACAAGCGTGACTCGGAGCTGGATATGACTGCGATCAAGGTGTAAGTCTCTCTTTCTCGACACCAGATTTGTTCAATTTATGCTGCAACGTTTGGCAGGGCCTTGACCGATTCAAATGTGCGGTTCTCTGGCCCCCGATACAAGCGCATCGTTTTTATCGCTATGAATCCTACTGGACCGAACTTGCCCTTGCGGGGTATCGTCTACGACAAGGGTGATCACTTGGACCACGACCTTCCGTCTGACTACTCAAGGTCGGAGGCTTCCACGGAGGACACGGACTCTGATTCGGTATTCTTCATTCTATCTTTCCTATGCAACAGCAGCTGTACTCACAATCACATCAGGATGTGACCATGGAAAGCGACCCCAAGGTAGTGTCTCTACGTTCTGGTCACTGAGATAATTAAACACTGACCTTTCATCAGATCGATGACAATGAGCAGCAGCACTCGGACAATGAGAGTGACGCCAAGGTAGCTTATTCTTCCTTCGTGTCAGTCCGGCATTCCTCAACTCATTGTTCACGCCAGGGCAAGGGGAAAGCAAAGGCCCCGGAGGTAAACTGATTTCTTGTGATCTCAATTCTCGACGACTTGACTTATGCTATAATTAGCCTGACCTCAAAGGCAAAAAGAAGGCCCCCGACGAAGTGCGTCCCTTTTCTCCTGTGTGTATTGTGTGCGCTCGCTGACCGTGTTAGGGCTCTCGATTTGACGCTGGTTTTTTTGACGATGATATCGCTGCAGGTGTTGGGCTCAACGATGATGCATCTCCTGATGACATCCCCCGGGAGCCTACGGTAAGCTGGCGTTCCACGCTGCTCTATCACCTTGCACTCATTTCGCTTTACAGATCGAAAAGCCCGTCGTACCTGAGGCACATCACAGAATGGTCCGGCTGCTCCACAATATGGAGAAGCCCAATTCGAAGGCCACATTACCTACCTCTTTCGTGAGTTTCCGTCTCTTGACCGAATCATTGTTATCTGAGTATTTATTTTCTCTAGTGGAGAGAGGACGGTGTGGGCTGTTTCCTTCTTGGGACCAAGTCTGCTGGGATTTGTGCCGGTGTATTAGTACAATATCTGGCTTCGCCCGAGAACTCTGTTCTGTCCGCTCCTCAAATCCTTTCCTTCATCGAGTCCAACGTTTGCCAACCTTTCTTGATGTTGGCCAGACTTGGGGGTCGCCTCCTTGGAAGCACGGAGCGCATCGGGACACCAGAATTCGAGGCTGAATTTGACAGCGCCTTCGCCGTGGGTCCCGGTGGCCTCCATGGGCTCGCACCACATATCCTCCCTGCCTACCTCGCGCTTCCGGTCGCCCTCGCGGCTGGCGCCTCTTCTGCCGCTGCAAGCGCCGTCTACGATAAGCTCACAGATTTCTCCTACGCCCTTCTTCGGTGCTTACAGCATCTTCGCTTCAAACATGACCGCAGTCTGTGGGACCCGTCAGGCGGTTGTCGAGAGCTGGCTACCATCCTCCTCAACAAGGATAGTGCCCTGCCGGTAATTTTTGACTTCGTACACAAGTATTGCATTTTAATCATTTTGCAGGTAGCCACTGAGGAGGATTTCAATCGCCTTAATATGAAGCTCCTAATCCAAGCCCTCGACAAGGAGTCCCCCAACGTCAGTGAAATCAGTTTCCTGCTCATGGACGCACTCGGCGACGCCTCGAACCCGAGAGAGATGACTGCAGAGCGGGTTCTCAAGGGTGGGGAATATGGTATGCGCCGCTTCTATAATCTGGTCGTTGTCCCTGTTCTCGATGACCTCGACACCGCCCATCCCGACTATCCGTCTGTCCTCGGCAGTATCAAAGGGTCCACCGGAGGCGCCGCACGGAAGATCCGCAATCACTTCAAGAGTGGCAGCTCGAGCACCAAGGTATATTATCGCTTTCTTTCATTGCATCTGAGGCGCTGCTCAAATTACTCCAATTTCAGAGCGGCCCGTCCTCCAGTGGTCCTAACACCCGTAGTCGGTCCAAGAGAACGTAGGTACATGGCATGTTTTTACCTACCTTATGTTAATCAACTGTTCTCTTGCCAATGCTGATACAGAACCGGAAAGTTCGATGAGAATCCTGACGGTGAGCCGATCAGTGAATATTTTGGGATGCATGTTAACCTTGTGTCGAAGACATGACCAACACCGATTCCCTTGAGTCGGGATGGGAGAACGACTGTAGTGGCGGAGAACCCGACATCTCCGCTCGCCGTGCGGCCCGTGCGCAACAGCAGGCACCCAAACCCCAACGCAACAAGTCTCCACCGATTGAAATCTGTACGTTCGTTGGGTTCTTCCGATCGTATACGATTCGTGAACTGACCATACAATCAAAGCAGCCTCTGATAGTGACAGCAGCGACAGCGAGTGGACAAGAACTTACGCTCAGTGGAAGAAGCAGACGCATACTGACCCTTCACATGAAGCGCCACCCACCGCAGGGCCTTCGAACACTGGCACCACCTCCCAGAGCCGAGCGCAGCCAGCATGGCTCGATCCCCACTCCCTAGAAGACGATGACATAGAAGATGCTACCGGGCTTCTGCGACGCCCTGCCACAAGGTACTGGCAGGGGGTGATGAGAGAGATCGTTGAACGCTTCCCTCATCCCGACCCAGCACGACGACTGACCATTGACATGCTGCTCGCTCCGGGGATGACGCGAACGAAACAGTACCATATGCTGTCTTTGGTGCGTGGACCAGAGCTCGCTCGATTTCAAGCATGCTTATTCTCTTCAGGCATATCATGTCGACCGTAATGTAGTTCCGAAATCTCCGCGCATACGACTCGGCCATCCGAACTCGCGAACCGCCGCAGAGAACAACTCAGCAACAGTTGCTTTCCGTTTATTAGAGCGACAAGCCAGATAGATGATCAGACGCGAATGGCCGTCAATGCATCCGTGGATGTAGAAACCCCAGGGCCGGAGCTTCTCGTTGCCGTCATGGTGCCAGAGAGCATTAGATCCCCGGACCTTGTAGACACGGCGTTTGATAATACCCGCCCACCTGTGTAAAGCTCACTCAGCACGATGGGTGTCACACATGTATAAATCAGACTTACCTGACGAGGACACCGATTTCATCGACGCGTCGAAGGCTGTCCTGGACTCGGAGGCGAGGGAGATGAATCCCCCGTGATTCAAGATGGCCAGAAACAATGACGGAGCCCACAAATGGGTGTAAGAGGGATATTTCGGCCACAATTTCGTCCAGGGCCTCGTCGGTGATCTCTGTAAATTCGCGGCGAGCTCTCGAGATGCCAGCAGATTTGAGGCGCCGATACAATGTTTTCCTGGTGACACCCATAGCTCGAGCAATCGCGGCCCAGCTGTTGCCTAGATCATGCAGATGATGGGCTCGCTCCAAATCCAAGGAATACCGCGGACGACCTGGGCGTCCAGTGCGCACCCTTGGGAGAGAGGTACTAGGTTGGGGAGGCGGGTTGGAGAGGAACTCTTCCAGAGGGGTGAGAAGCCCGTCCACAGTGGCCAGGAGCTGTTCGCGGACGATTTCTGTGATTCCGGGGTCATCGATCACAGCGACAACACGCCAAACTGCACCCAGCTGATGCGTGCTCCGCTCAACGGCCGGATTGTCAGCATTGGGGAGAGAGTCAACAATGAACTGTGCCTGAACAGATATGTGGTGGGCCTCCATGAGGAATGTGTGGACAGGATCGTTGCTAGCATTCATTGTGGAGGAAAGACGAGTTCGATGACTTGATCATCGTGAGTTTGTAATTGCTTGACTTGTCATTGATCAATGATAGCATCAACTTGAAAACGGGACGGATCTGACTAGGATATTCATTGCCAGTGGAGCGAAGGCGTCCCAGTGTAGCAAATGTAATATGTGCCAAGCTCACTTGCGACTTGGGTCACACAAGAACCGGCCTTCCCTGGGAGATACTACTTTCTCTTTGTTCAACTTCAACTGGTTCGGTTCAACGACGGTTGTTTGCCCATATTGGGGCCGGTGTAACGGTGCGCTACGCGCTGTACTCTCTTTCCCTTCCAACACTTTCCTTGTCTTATCATAAGCACATTCCTTTCTTTATTTTCATCTCTCGTCTTGTTGTTTCCCTACCCGATGCTCGATGCGTCGGATGCGGACTTATACCCTCTATAACACGTTTAGCTCCTTTTTTCATGTTAACCGCTAAACTTGCACATCGAATGCGCCTAATATATTCGATCTCCGTGGTCAATCTACTCTTACACCTCTTACCTTTGCTAATTCCGCCACCCAGCCATCTGTCTGTGTGCCGAAACCCGTCGTTGCCTATCTAACATCAGAGTTACTTAGTCGGCTTCATCTTTCGTCACAGCTGGATCTGACCACCGAATGTTTTATTGCGCACGGGGCTTAGCATTCTAAGGATTTCTCGGGATCCTGATATAACACATGTACATTCTGGTACTCATAACTCGCAGGAGCCATCGCCTGAGAACGAAACTCCTTGTCTGGGTATAACAACTCTGTAGCTTGTCGAGCAGCGCCTGAAAAAAGAATCGGCAGTTGGTCTTGATCGATCGTCTTGGAAATTGACTCACGAGTACTCAGCTCAGGTTTTTCTCTGCCAGTGAATCACTTTTCGCAGTGACTGCAGCACTGCGGAGGGTGTTTAGGCAAGACAGGTATATATGTACACGTCGTAGAATAAATTACTATTCAATGTAGAACGCAAATCGGTGAGTCTTGAGTTTTTGAATTTGACGACACTCTTTTCTGCGTGACTACTTGGGTTCTGGCGGTTGTAGCGGGGTCTTCTTACCGTTCAATCACGCTCTCAGCAAAGAAGCTCAGTCAAAAGAGTGCCGTCTTACTTACTCCCTTGCAGACAGTATCAACCGTCGGGTTAGATCTTGGGGCTGTCAAAAAAGAACTCGCGTTGAGACCAGGAGAAGTAGAGTAATGAACTCACCCAACTTCAAACAGAAGTGATAAGGTTTGCATCGGAATCTCTTCAAAATGGGTTAGCATTTGTACTCACCTACCACATGGGAAGAACGATGATAATGTCCACCTGATTTCTGTCATAAACTGAATTGTATTTGAAGTATCGGTTCATACGAGGTTACATGAAGGTTTCAATTCCAAGATCGAACTTTGATAAGGTTTGCATTGGCCAGAATCCCAGTACAGAATTCAGGTGGCAGAAGGAGATTTGAGGAGCCAGGAAACATTCCTCGTGGGATTGGTGGGGACTCAGAACAATCTCCACTCCAGTGGGAGCCATCCAAATTGACATTAGGTGGTGGTGTGTTTTTTGTTGGTCGCAGCCTCTGAACCTGTGCTTTTTTTTTTTGAAAGGTTTCAGCGGTGCGAAAAAAATGTACATGTGGTGGTGCCTATTTTAGTGCACCATGGAGGCGGTGCATTATTTTGGGGAGTACCAAAGGTGTGCGTTTTCTTGTGCCAAACAGGCAGCGTTTTTTTTAGTGGGGCGCTGGGGTGTGATTTTTATCAGCTGTTTTTACCTAGGTGGTGATTTTTTGCCCTGAGATGGGCCAAGCGGTGCGAAAAAACCCAAACAGGTGCACAAAATAATTATGTCCCACTATTACAGCCATACGAGACTCAAAACACGTGCGAAGAATGAAGGATGTATAGTGGAGCGAAGCGACGGCACATCTTGTTGATTTTAATAGTACAGTACACCGAAGGAGTCGGACAAATGCGGTGAATAGGAGTGACCAAAAAATCGGAGTTTGAGGTTGGGAGTGAGAAAGTTGGACTCAAAGAGACAGAGGAATGCACCCACCCAATCCTTCGCCGTCATGCTTCTTGGCCCGCACTTTTCCGATCACTTGAAGTAAGACTTCCACTTTGGCGGTGGGCGCATCGGGCTGAGTGCCCAAGTTCAAGGGCAGCGACACCATGCAGAAGCCCGTGAAGGCAGGCGGGACGGTCCGGGACTCACACGTGGCGCGGATCAATCACTTCCACCACCCTAAAATCTTGCTTGTGCTGGGTGGTTAGACTTGCTCTTTCCATGTTCCCCATGTACTAGTACTGTAACCCCGATAAGTCTCTTCCCATCCACTCATTGCTCCATGCTGTACGAAACTCGCTCGGTCCTTCCTGGGTGCGCATCTCACTCACTACATTTTAATGGCCTCTCGGCCAACTTGACCGAGGTCAGTTGAGGTTGGCCGAGGTTGGCCGAGGGGCTCAACCGGGGCTCGACCAACCCGAGCCTCGCGGCCAACCTCGGCCAACCTCAGCCGACCTCGGTTAAGTTGGCCGGGGGCCATCAAAATGTAGTGACTCGCCGTGGTTCATCATGAAGGCGCTTGCGGCTTGGGGAGGCTTACCTGGGACCAGAAACGCTTTCCGAAACTCCCCTCGATCTTTATCAAAAGCAGCTCGCCGAATTGAGCTCGCAAATCGGCGTTTCTATGCCGACGTCCTACGCACGGCGGCCAATACGTGCCGATGAGGACTCCCATAAAATGACCTCGCCGCGGGGTACGAGCCCCCATTTGTCTTCGTTCAAGATGTTCCTTTCCTTCGCAGTGCTCGTCTACCTCTCCCTTACCGTTCGTGCTCAAGAGTGCGTCTGGAATCCGCTGTGTTTTCCTTATGCTTTCTGATGCATGAAATCCAGACCTGGCCAGACCGACATCTTTGCGTCTGCGCTTGGCAATGGTCCGTTCAGCGCAACCTGTATCTTTCATCCACTCACGCACCCATTCACCAGACCCCACCCTGGTCAAGTGCCTGTCCGCCGCAAACAACACGGACGGCGCAGCAGTCGTACTCGACGACTGCACTTCGGCCAATGCGCAGTGGACCGTGCCCAAGGGCGCGAGGAACGCCGGCACGCTGCAAATTTTCGGCAATAAGGTGTGCTTTTCCCTTCCTCATCGCGATATAACGAAAGTTGACATCTTTGGTATAGTGCCTCGACGTTACAAATGGCGCCACCACCAACGGGAACAAGCTCCAGATCTGGACCTGTGCCACCGCAAATACTAGTGCGTTCCTTACTCGGTATTTGCGCTCTGTGCTCACCCGGCCCAGACCAGCTCTTCGTGCCCAACGGCTACGGCGGCACCATTCAGTGGTCGGGCACGAACAAGGTGCGTTGGCACAGGCTTTTTATGTCTGTTTGCCTCTCATGCTGACCTGACACGCAGTGCCTCGATACGACTGACGGTGTTCTCGCCGACGGCACGCCCGTACGTCCGCTCTCTTGTTTCCTCCGCACCCCATCTGAACCGGTTCCACAGATCCAGATCTGGGACTGCGACTCGACCAACCGCAACCAGCAGTGGTTCCCCGACCCCGAGTCCCATCCGAAATCGTACGTTCCTTGCCTGCCTTTCTCCTCCTCTTTCTCCTGCCCACACTTGATATTTACTCACCACCCCTCATCCCCTAGCTTCACCATCGCCCCCAAGTCCGCCGCCTCCCTCTGCATCGCCGCTTCTTCCGCCGCCCTCAACGCCTCCATCATCCTCTCCCTCTGCACCTCCGACGGCGGCTCCGCCGGCTTCGCGCTGCAGCACTGGCAGGACCCCACCGCCATTGGGCAGCTCATGATTCCTACACCGACACAGCAGCTGTGCGTCGCGCCCATGGGCAGCACCGCCGCCAGCGGCACCAAGCTAGTGCTGCAGGTCTGCGACGCGCAGAACGCCGCGCAGCACTGGGGGCACGAGACGGGGAACATCGTCAACGCGCTGACTGAACATGACTGCCTCGACCTGACGGATGGGAAGGCGGTTGCGGGGACGCAGCTGCAGATCTGGGGGTGCGGCTTTTTCGGCGGGGTGGACAATACCAACCAGGACTGGATCGAGACCGATGCTTTCTAGGTGGGAAAGGATTACATCTCAGCTAACGGACAACGGACTCACTGCTGCAAGTCTCTGTCGTGTAGCTATCCACTTCGTTTCAGCTTTGTCGTGCCCGAATATATTATACTGGGGTTTTTAATTGAAAATCTTAGGGGTTTCTGGGTTATATCGGATGGGGACAGATACTGAGCGAGGGTGGGGGCCACTAATCTCGACTACCCGCTGTTCACGAACAACATCGTCTCGACATCCTTAAAACCTTGGAGTCAGCTGTTTCCTAGTTCAACCATATTTACCTAATTGAACGGCTGAACCCTTGTTTGGATAGTTGAACTCTGACGATGCCTCGGGTGTCCCGGGTGAATATTTTCTCACTTTCCAGTAAACCTCGCAACTTTTCAACCACAGTCCAGGTGTCCATCTGCTTCTGAATTTCGTGCGCTTGAATCGACAGCTACAATCCTGTTTCAGGTATCTGAATCGGGTAGCCAGTTTCACAACTGCCGTCTTCTGAGCTTAATCCCTAGGAATCCCTCTCGTCGCCAGCTCCTACCATAACCGAAGCAGCGGTGAACTGATTGGAATACTGCACCACTGAAGCCTAGTCATATGTTATATACCACACCCCTCCCTGTAGTATTTTGGCTATGTCGGGCCGAAATCTTAACCAAGACTTTGCGTCTCTATCGGAGGCTTCTCCCGGTTCTCTAACACCCCCCGCGGTCAGATGAAATTCTTACTGTATACTGCGGGTGCTATTTGTGGGGTTTGAGTCGGCGGCTTTGAGGTGGCAACAGGTTCCTTCCATGTTCGAACGTGGAATAACGGGAAGGCAAGCGAGGAGACTCAACGCCGTGGGCATAGAGCGCAGCAGGAGATTTTATTGATGGTAAATACGGCAACGAAGCGCGAGCAGTGAAGATGGCTCTGGAAGGCAATGGAACTTGGTTAATGAGATGTCAGAGGGAAAGAATGTATCATAGATGTCCCAAATTTAACCTAGTTTATTGCTATATTTACAAAGCGGAACCGTTGAGCTCAGAAATAGCGGGACAGCCTGAGGTGCACATAATCAGACATTGGGTCCTGAGATAGCCCCCTTTAGAATAAGAAATGGGCTCGAATTCCAGCCAAACCCCCGGCAGATTGGCCTAAAGCCCGTTAAAAACCCCCGGGGTTCCTCAGGTTCGGCCAAAATTGCTTGAAATAACGTCGGGTTTCAGGTGATTTCCGGTTGTGGACCGTTTTTCACTGTTCCCCTCATATTGACCTCAAACAGGATTTATTCTAAGCGGAATACCCCCTTAGAAAAAGGAACCTGAACCCGGATCAGATGTTTAGAAAGCTGTATGTGCGATGCGAACATATAAGGAGGCCAAAGTTGCACGCCCGGTTTCCCGCAGCTCTGCATCGGCCCTATCAGACCTCGACAACGACATGAGTGAGGACAACGACAGCTCAGATGCCAACATCAATCCCGATCTTCACAAGGCTGCTCTTCGTGTGCCCAAAAAAACCGTTTCGGAGCCTAAACATGCGCCGTCGTCCGCATTCCGCGAGCAGGTCAACGGCTCCTTCAATGGTCTCGGAGAGTTCATGAAGATCAAAGTCGCTGCGGAGGAGAAAAAGGCAAGCATGCTGGACGCGAAGCTCGCTCTCGACCGCGAGAGATTGGAGATGGACAAGGCAAAGGGAAAGATTGATATGGCTGAAAGGGTTCTCGCCATACCCAGCGCCAGCAATGAAGTCAAGGAGCGCGTAAATGCGTATCTTCTTGATTATTTCGCCAACTAATCCGCCGTTTAATTCCTAATCTTTTTACTGTACTCATTGATTCTACCGTACATATCTTTATCTCTAACCCTTCACTATAATTTCATAGTATACCTAACATTTCGTATATCGAGTTTAAAACAGTCTATCTAGCTCGCGGCATCACAGATTAGCCCGATTGGGATACGCAGCCGAGACAGCCGGCGATCAAAGGATCAAATGATTTTCGAATTAAACGGCGACCTGACCAGGTCGACCTAAGAATTGAGCACCCCTATTCATCGCAGAATCATATATAGCTCTCATTTGGATGTGTCCCCCACTTGTTTCTCTCGATAGAAAAGACTCGAGCTTGATGTATCACATACCATATTGCACATGTACCTGCAGAAAATAATTGATAGACACCTCTATAACGTAATGTCCATAATGAAAATAACTCGAAATTCCCCTTCGCAACTGAGACTCGGAGTTGAGCCAGGAGTTTGATCATTTT
The DNA here is from genome assembly GCA_029378395.1 of Mycena leptocephala. Lineage (NCBI taxonomy): Eukaryota > Fungi > Basidiomycota > Agaricomycetes > Agaricales > Mycenaceae > Mycena > Mycena leptocephala. The sequence goes on along the minus strand of JARJLF010000064.1, from coordinate 470,757 downwards.
GCAGTTTCTCTCGGACCAAATCAGATGCAGTTGAGTACCCCAGTGGATTCTACTAGGATCCAGTGGAATACATTGGAAGCCCAGCTTCAAGCTGGACGACGAGAGCACCAAGGCCCAGTACGGGCCGATCGAGATTGCCGCCTCATCTTGTCGGACATCAGAGATCAACATCCCTTGATGACCGCAAAGGCACACCGGTGTCCAGTGGTAGCCACCAACGAACTTTCCACCGGCGGGTATATAGCTCGGCTCGGAGGAATTTTATGCATTCAGAGTGCGTATTCTCCCCGAGAGGAGTCCGCGGGTGACGCGGGGCGATCGTCAAGTTCAATTTTTACACAGTACACTCATGTCGGACGGTCAAATAAAATGCATATGGCAATATTAGTACGTGCTGTGCTCATCGCGCTGGATACCTGACATTTTACGCTACGTGGAATTTTACTTTTCATTGGCTTGGAGTGGGACGATCGCTTGGGGCATGCGGTGGGGAAACATCAGGGAGCGAACACAGCAAGTGGACATGAGATGTTGCCCTGGAAGTTGGAACACCGAGACACTGCAGACTCACGCCAGGGTCACATCATCCTAGCAGGAATTCGGCGCTCACATGAGCGGCCACGCGTGCCTTCGACTTTTGCAGGCGCCTTCTCTTCATGATAGAAGGATCACAGATGAGGTGTGCTTTAGAAGCAGCGTTAAAATAGACCTAACCGTTAGAAAATTTAGGTAGAGATTGATCTTGATTTTGGAAGTGGTTTAAGTTTATCTTGATTCCCAAACCTCCTTTGGCCCCGGTGCACGCTGCAGTACGTGCTATACCGTGTCAATGTGTACTAACGCCGCGCTATTCCAGTGGTTCTGACCCCTCGGTTCCTCGTAAGATACTTCACATGGCACGATGAATCTTGAAATAACTTCGACGTTGGGAGGAATTCCAAGACACACCAATACAGAGGCGGCCCATGTGATGCAGAAGTTAATTTGTATTGATATATTCCTCTCATTATCCACAGTAGAATATATTCCTAAGCGACGACATTTTGATGTAGCATCCAGTCACCACTCAGGCAGAATCTGCTCGCCGCATTGCTATTCACGGAGGGCACTCGGGGCCGATGGGCCCGGCACAGAACGACTCGCAGGAGCAGGCCGTCGTACATGTGGCATTTGGTGTACCGCTGGGGGCCAACGTGGGGACGCCGGGTCCATCGCACGAGTATCCGGCATCGATGCACGGGCCGGCTTTGCAGGAGCCGAAGCCCCCGCAGTTAACTATCCAGGTGCAAAGCGGAAGGCCGGCAGCTACGCGGGTATCGAGCGCAGTCACATCTGGGCTGGGTGCGGGCTGTGCGCGATGTTAGTTCCTCGGAGGGTATACAAGAGGTTCCAGGCGTGGACGTACAGTAGCCACCACGGCTGCGATGAGTGAGAAGAGGAGAGCGAATTTAATTTGCATTGGCGAATTCTTTGCTTTGGATGAACGGCCCTAAACTCAGGGCCTTTATAGCATTCTGGCCCGTTCCATGTACACATGGGGACATATCTGTGTCAGCAAAATATGTGCCGTCGGCACCTTCCCGCGAAGGGTTACTCGGTGTCAGAGCACTCAACGTAAATATAATTTATTTACCCCGTAGCTTGGGAACGAAATGAACGGAGAACCTAGGGCTGGGTGGAAAGTTACGGGCATTGAGGCAATGCAAAATACTCGCCGGTATATACATCTTCCCAGGTCGGTCTATTGGTTAACGGGGTGCCGCCGGCGGGTGGTATAACGTAAAGATAAACTAGTCAGTTTATATCTCGAGAACGAAATGGAGGGAGGATTTCTTGCCGGCGGAAATCACGTATCACCTTGCCTCTGCCCAACCTGAGTTTAGCTCTTTTACCAACACACCCCACAGGTAAGTAGCGAGCGAATTATCATGGAGGAGCAGCCAGCGTCAGTGGCCGGTCATCTCTTGAAACCCGCAAGTGCACGGAGATGGTTGACAATACCGAATGGAGAAAACACCGGACATGATCAAATCATATTCAATACACCTGAAACTACAAACACTCCCACATCCGAATGAATGGGGTGCTAAATATATATATGCTGCAACTACTAATTCGGGATTCGTGCATTGGGAGAATTCACTTTTGGCTCATGTTCTAAGTCTGGGGAGAAAGGGTCGAATTCAAGTTTTTCAAGTTGCAAAAAGAAAAAAAAAGGAGAGTATCTTAAAATCAAAGAGCTCACATCCACAGGGGGCATCAGTCCATAAGCTGCAGACGCTCATGAACAGCGGGTTGCTCGCTTACTGATGGCTCGGGGAAATCGCCTTATTTGTGCCTCGTGTGTATTTGTGTAATGAATATTGATATATAGTGGGTTCAAACCTGGGTAGCAGCATTCCTTTTACAAACATCACATTTTATTTAGTGTGGACTCAGAAATAAAAAATGAATGTTATCTACACCTCTAAAATTACCAGACTCTACAGATATTTCTGTCTACATTGTGATTTTTTTTCTTTTTGGGTGTGTTGCTAGGTGCACAGCAATTATTCACTCCATGGAGCCTAGAATCTTCTGGGGCTCCTTGGAACTTGTCCTGAAAAGTATAATATTTCCCAGGAATACAGTTTGTCCAGTGGCCAAATTCATCACCAACTGTTTGCAGTATTTGAGGAGGAACCAATGGTATGACTGAATATCATAGGTGCAACTTGCCACTGCTACTGGGCAGCCAGACAGAACATAGATAACCCCATCCTGGTTGGCTGCCATTTGGGTGGCCGAGATCTACAGCCTCAAAATGTGTGAACTCGTTGAGAATGCTGGTATGGTGGTGTAGCACACCATATTTCAACGGCATGTTCCAGAAAATGGGACCAGGTCAAGCTAATATATTATCCTGAATTTTGTACTAAAAGACATTCAAAGAATAGCATGAGTACAACCCACACTAATAGCATATGTGGTTCCCAGGAAGCAGTTACCGTGCCTAACAGCACTACAGCAATGTCTACAGAGAGACTGAGACACTTCAGTAATCTGTTGCATGTGTAGCCAACATTCCTTATGTCTTTCTGAGTCTGCCCTAAATAAAATCTGATGTTTCAAAAAGGAGTGCTACTACCCAGGTTTTGTGACGACGAGGTATAACTAGTGTATTATTTACTATTCTACTTACATGTCCGAGCGCGGGATTACGCTATATTTGTCACGTGTACATATTATATAATCTTAATCTTTCTAACTTGCACCTCCATGAACGTTTAAGTCTTCGCTCAACGCGGGCTCGAGCGATCCGTGCAACCACGTAGATCCTCGCCCCGGCTGAGCACCCACACTCTGCTCACCTCTCAAGGTAACATGAGCCCTGGTGAGGGTGACACGCCTCCTTTGCTAGGATTACAGGCTCGAGCCCGAAAGCGCGCACTCGCCCCAGGCTCGATACTCGGTTATCGACGACGATGCTCGTAGCGTCGTCTAACGGATCTCCTCTCGTGAGAAGTTTCATCATTTGAAGCCACTCCGCTTCACAGTGGTGGATACACTGGGAAACTTTGTCAAGCGAGACGGAGATCTGTGGCCTCGCTTCGACTCATTTGCGTGACATACCGAATCAACGTCTAGGAGCATGGGAGAATGCGAGCCCTTCTTGTTCTCTGCTCTTCGTTTACATTCCGACTGTTTGACTCAGACGTCGCGTGGACCAGCCACCCTCGGAGCAACCACACCCGTCGATCGCGCTTTGCCATCACGGATAGCAATTTGAATTGGGGACTTGTTTTACCCTATTCCCCGCTGTGCTCTCTCCAAGGGTTGTTCATGATCGCTGCCAAACCCCTCTGGAGCCGTTATAAATTTTAGGCTGCCAAATCGTCATCTACTCCCTTCCTCCTTTACCTTCACCGGACGAAAGGGTGCCTTCACTACGAGTGAATCATGACGACATTTCCAATTCACCTGGTGATCGATCGTAACGCATGAAACTATCGAGACACCGCGTCACTCCTTACCCCTAACCCTCCTTATAAGTCGAATCGCGCGGATATCCCCCTCAAACGCTACACTCATGGCTCCCAGAAGATCCAGAGACGCTACTCCCCCTCCCAATCCTCACAACACTCGCCAGCAAGCTCCCCTGCAAGCGAGCGGTGAAGCTACAGGCGCTCCTCCTTCGTCCCTTGCCTCGCCGGCCCCAGGAGCTGGCGCTCCGAGCTCTCGTAAAGTTAAGGTGGTGGATAAACCCGCTGCGGGCAGCAGCGGAGGTAATCCCACCTCGGGAGCGACGAAGGACAAGCCGAAGGCGGTCGGCAAGGCCACCGCTGCTGCCAGTGGCAGCGGACGTAGTCCCGCCGTTGGTGCTTCCAAGAAGAAGACCAGCCCAATCATCAGCGAGAAACCAGAGAGCGTTATTGAAACACCAACTAAGGCGCCTACGGAACCGACGAAGTCCAGCCCGGAAGTTGAGAATCCCGCTGGTAACAGCGGAAGTACTCCTTCCCCGCCTGCAGAAGCTCTAGCGGCACCTCGAGCATCTAGTATGCCGGACTTGCAAAGCGTCTCTGATTCCTCCGTTTCAGAGGAAGAGGAAGTCACGACGACTGCGCCTCTGCCTCCTTCGTCGCAGGCAGAGAACGGCCCTCACCCAGCGTGGTTCTCTGCCTTTCCCATCAATCGTCAAACGTTTGCGGCGGACGCGCCTCCTGCCAATGTCGGAGCTTCAGCAACCCCCTCGCTGACTTCTCTGCTCAACCCTACGTCGTCCGCGCCGGGCGAGCCTCGAGCGTCTCCTCCGCATTCTGAGCGATCGACGCCCTCAGCACAACTTCATGGGCGCGGAGTTCTTAGCACTGAGAGCGTATCGCACTTCTTCTCTCATAAACAAGAAGATCAGCGCGTTTTCGTTTCGATCTGCCGCGAAGTAGAAGTCTTTGACGAGGAAGTCGGGGTCTCCCTTCTCAAGTATCATCCCGCCTTCGATCCTAACTGCGACCACGATCCCCTGACGTCGTATGGAGCCGTGGACGGGTTGCTGCCGGGAAAAACCGCCAAGGAAACGATATCCTTCCGGGACATCGTCATGCGCTGGGAGCTTCCTCACATCAATCTGTACTGGGAAACTCTCGAAGAAGGAATCGCCAGTTTCAGTCAGCAGAGGCCTGCTCACGAGCACTTGCTAGCTTACCAGACGGACAAAGGACCGGTCTATTCGCTTGGATCTTTCCTCCTGGAGCAATTCGCTTAGCTCGTTCTTGCTGTTAAGCAGGTATTGGACGGCTTGAACGATTTCCTCGGGCGACCCTTCCGAAACCGCTTCACGGTCGATCCCAACTGGCAGCTCTTGCAGCTCATGGAGATGAACGTTAGTCGCAACCAAATCTTGATGGCGTTCGCAACCCTGCAACACCGTTTACGCCAATCTTCCAAGCATATTCGCAAACATTTGCAATCGGTGCAGCTCGTCTACGGCCAGGAGGGTTTAGACCTGGTCTCCTCCATGGATTCGACCAGGAGTTCGGTCCGTTCTAACTTCGGGCGCGATGAACCGCAGGTCGAGCTCGCCAAGCTCCTTGCTCATCTGGACTACGGGCCTATAAGTGACACTATTAATGTCCAGGCCCGAGCCAGAATAATCGCCGAGGCAGCGCTGGAGCCTCGGACGGAGTTCTATAAGCCCAGGCCAAGAAAGTCGTCGAAACTTCACGCGCGAGCTCCTCCTCCGTCTTTTCTGTCCCGACTCCCGTCACGCGCCTGCACCTTCCAAACCTCAGCTCAGGTTCGCTGATGTTCCTCCGTCCCTTTCCGCTGCGCCGCCCGCTCGATTAGTTTTATGCCTGGGATAGGACGTGTCCGCCACTTGGGAGCTCCAAGGCTCGGCGGCTCGCGCACCTCGACCCGTTCAATTCCAGCCGGGAGCTAATATAACTGAGGTCCTCTCTGCCATGGCCGCTAATAAGGCACGATTACACCCCACTGCACTGCAGCTGCCTTTGCGCACAATGGTCAAGGACCGCCAAATCAGCACTGGACGTCTTACGATTACAAGACGACCCCTGGACCGGGGGGCAATCCTGGTGCTGGTAATGACGGTGGTCCAGATGGCGATCCTTCTGATGGTGGAGGCCACCACAACAGCGGGAGCGGTGGCGGCGGTAACGGCGGCGGCGGAGGTGGAGGGCACGGAGGTGGAGATCCGCCCTCGGGCGCGGGACCTCCCTCTGGTGGCAATCCAGGAGGCGGAGGCGGCGGGAATCCAGGGGAGGAGGTGGAGGTTCAGTTCCTCCCTCCAGCGGGAATAGCGCTCCCCACGATTGGCAGCTCAACCATAAACTCAATCTGCAAATGGTACCCGCGTGGAACGGCCATGGCAAGACTGTTATAGAATACCTTTCTTCAGTCGCGGAGCTCGTACGACTTTCCCCTCAAATGGTGGTCGATCTCGGCGCCATGGCCCCCCTCAAGTTTACCGATTGTGCGCAGAAGTGGTGGCAAACGCAGACGGTCGAGTTCCACAACTCCGTCAGCCAAGGTTGGATTCTCCTTTACAAGGCCATCCAGGTGCATTTCCTCAACGAGATTTGGGTTCAGAAATGCACCGCGGAATGGGAGGAGATCCGCTTCCGACAGAAAGGACACGAAAACGAATGGCCTCTCAATTTCGTGCAACGCAGGATCCTTTACCATATGTTCCTTTTCCCTAACGAGCTTGATGGACCTTCGGTCATCGCTCGTCTCCTTCGCAACGCACCCGACATCTGTTGGGCACTGTCAACTCCACAATTTACCACGATGTATTCTCCCTCAAGCGGCGGTGGTCATATACTGCCCCACGCTCATGGCTAACTGGAATAACGCCATTAAATTGGGAAATCTCAACCAGTATTATCCCCGCAGGTGAGCTCACATCGCAGAGGTTGAGGAGGTAGAGGAAGGAGAAGAGTCGGTGACGACCCTTGAGCCCAAAACGGCCTTCGTGGCGAACGGGACCGTTCGAGCACGTGGAACTAACGCTCGACCTAGTTCCTCCAAGACGACAGCTCCCTCGAAGCCTCGCTGGCCCGAGGGTAAGACTATCAAAGGCTACTCGTTTGTTAAGCGGGACGACGTCCACAGCGAACACCCTCCCCGGGTGGTTGCTACATCTGTACTAGCGAAAAACACTTCGCGCGCGACTGCCCTCATTATGGAACTTGGCTTACCATGCGAGACGCGAACATGATAGACAGTGCCGTAGACAGCGTACAAGAGTCCGAGGATCTTCTCGCATACTTAGCTATGATGGTCGAAGTGAATGGAACTGATTCGAACTATGGTCGCGAGCTCGCCGAAGTACTGAGTTGACGTCCCTTGAGAAAGGAGGTTCATATAGTTGACGCTGGAATTACTGGTGCTGTGCGCGCTCATGTACCTTCCTCTCTACGCCATCGCAACGCGAAGAGGAGGGAAGCCGCTGAACAGAAAAAGGTCCGACCTTCCGCGATCGATAAAGGGAAACAAGCTGAGTCTGTGGAGGCTGTCATTGACATTCCTCGGAAGGCGCATTGGTATAAGGACCGGGTTGCTCATGAACTCCGAGCCCGTCGAGTTCCAAGCAAGCCCCTCCCTCTTTCCTCTCCAGCACCTCAACCTACGCCAGTACCTGTACCAGAAGGTGAAGAACGCCAGATCGTGAAAGCGCACCTCGCGTGCTCCATGCCGCCGGGATTGAACTCCCTCGGGATACGCGCGCTCCATCTGCGCGTTCACGTTGGAGGTCCGGACGCTCCGCCCATACGAGGTCGGCTTGACTCTGGCGCAGATCTAACGCTTATGTCGGAGGATTACTTCAATTCTATTCCGGGATTGCCGAAGCCTCGAGAAGGACTAAGGATGCAACTGTACGCGTTAACCGGGCAAGCAAAAGTCTTAGGTTACACGCGTTTCACCATGTACATGCTCTCGGTGACGGGAGTGCTCGTGAGCTTCGAAGTGGAAGCGTACGTTGTTCGGAACATGCGAGTTCCTTTGCTGCTAGGCGAAGACTTCCAAATCTCTTATGAGCTTGGAGTTACTCGTTATTCCAATGGGCACTGCGACGTCCGAATCGGCCAGTCGGACCATGTTCTCCCAGGATCCTCTGCACAGCGAGTTGATCTAGGTTTTGAGATACGCAAGGTCCACGCGGTGAAGGCCAAAAGCTTCATGCGCTGAACAGCCGCCCGTCGCAAACGCACACGAGCTCAACGACGGGGAGAATCCAAATCCTTGCCCGAGGTGTTAGCTGCCGCGGACACCCTGCTTTCTGCTGGAGCTGTTCACAATGTTCCCGTCACTGGACCCTTTGACGGCAGGGACGACTGGCTTGTTGAGAAACTCATCATTTCGACGGACGACGCTTCTGTCATCGCCGTGCCCACGACTTGGATCAACTCTACGACTCCTTACCTTCCCATTGCCAATCCAAGCACCAGGCCCTGGTACATAAGGAAGGGAGAAGTAGTAGGTTACCTCCTCGACCCCGAGACTTACGCGGACTCTCCTAAAGACGCCAAGGATCGAGACCGCTATGTCGCCTCTGTGGAAGCTATCCGCGCCACCATCGGGACCCTTAGGGAGCAAGATCTCACTGCAGCCGAGTTAGGAGAAAAACTCCCGCACACCGATGACCTTTTGCATGGAGACGAAGGCTGGGGACCTAAAATGACCGCAGTACCCGAGGACGCATTGCCTGACGTCGACGTATCCACCTTGGTCAACTGGGGTCCGGACATTCCAGCTGACGTCAAACCGAAGCTGGAAAACATCTTGCGGAAGAATGTCGCTGCGTTCGGAGTGGGCGGTCGACTGGGTCATGTTGAGACGAAGGTGCCGATACCGCTCAAGCCGGATACGCAGCCTATCTCCATGCCTATGTATGGGGCGTCTCCCGCAAAGAGAGAAGTGATCGACAAGCAGATGGACGCTTGGTTCGAAGCGGAGGTGATTGAGCCCTCTGTCAGCCCTTGGGGCTTCCCATGTATCGTTGTCTATCGAAACGGGAAGCCACGACTCTGCGTGGACTATCGGAAGCTCAACGACCGAACGGTTCCAGACGAATTCCCCATCCCGCGACAAGCGGAGATTCTGCAAGCACTCAGTGGTGCTCAAGTGCTTTCCTCGTTCGACGCTCTCGCTGGGTTTACCCAGCTCGAGATGGCGGAGGATGCTAAGGACAAGACCGCGTTCAGATCCCACCGCGGGCTATGGCAATTCCGCCGGATGCCGTTTGGGTTGCGGAACGGCCCGTCAGTGTTTCAGCGCGTCATGCAGGGTGTTCTGGCGCCCTTCCTATGGCTGTTTACGCTGGTCTACATCGACGATATTGTCGTGTTCTCGAAGAACTGGGAGGAACACTTGGAACATCTGGATAAAGTCCTTTCGGCCATTGCAAAGGCTGGGATTACGCTATCCCCGCCCAAGTGCTTCGTGGGATATTCGTCCATACTGCTGCTGGGACAAAAAGTGTCACGCCTGGGTCTCTCTACGCATAAAGAAAAAGTTGCGGTGATTCAAGATCTCGCCCGACCGACCCACGTCAACGACTTGCAGAAGTTTTTAGGAATGTGTGTTTACTTCGCGGCATACATCCCTTTCTACGCCTTCATCGCGGCCCCAATGTTCGCCTTGCTGAAGAAGGGAGTCAAATTCGAATGGAAAGCGGAACAGGACATAGCATTCCAGCAAGCTAAAGACGCTTTAGCTGGAGCGCCCGTCCTGGGTCATCCGATCCAAGGTCGCCCGTATCGCCTGTATACGGACGCCTCCGACTTTGCCCTCGGAGCGAGCCTGCAACAAATCCAACCAGTATTGATCAAGGATCTTAAGGGAACGGCGGTTTACGACAGATTGAAGGGTGCTTGGGACGCGAACTTGCCTGTCCCGCGCCTCTTCGTTAACCTCACGAAGGACGTGGTGGAACTTGATACCAAGGACGTCTGGGCCGAGGAATTCGAAGACACCACTGTTCACGTCGAGCGCGTTATCGCGTACTGGAGTCGCACCTTAAAACCTGCGGAACGTAATTACAGCGCGACTGAACGGGAGGCTCTCGGAGCGAAGGACGCCTTGGTGAAATTCCAGCCATTCATCGAAGGAGAGATGGTCGTTCTCGTGACGGATCATGCCGCCTTGCAATGGGCGCGCGTGTACGAGAACGCTAATAGGCGTCTCGCGGCGTGGGGGGCGGTTTACGCAGCCTACCCAGGACTCAGAATCGTCCACAGAGCAGGCCGTGTTCACTCCAACATGGATCCGTTATCCCGGTTGCCTAGAGTTCCGCTGCACGATTCACCTCTACGCGACGACCTACCCTCCATCGTGCCCGATGACCTCAAGCAAGTGCAAGCACAAGTAGCGGAGGACAAAGGAACCTTTGCACCGGCGCGGAAAGCAGCCTTCCTCGCCATGTGGTGGGAGGATGTAGTGTCAAAATACGAAGCCTATCCGGTGCTAACACGTCGGCAAGCCCGCAAGCGAGACGAGGAATCGGGCGAAAGGATGGAGTCCGAGGACGTTGTCCCCAATGTGGACTCCCTCGCCGAGGATAGTGTTCCCGCCCACGGGGACTCCCTCGATCCACTTCCCTTTCCGTCCAGTGATCCTTGGACGTACCCTCCCGGCGTGAAGGTCCCTATGGATGCAGAGTCGAATTGGGAGGAGAAAACTCATCTCCTGCTCTCGATCAAGCCGGAACTTCTAGCCGAGTTCGTAAAGGGTTACAAGGCTGACTCTTACTTCCGCCGATACTATGTTGATGACATCCCTAGCGCCAACACCCTTTTGACCCCTTCTCGGTTCCAGAAGGGAGAAAACGGGTTGCTATACTTCCTCGACGCGGACTGGAAATCCCGTCTTTGCGTTCCTCGCTCCCAAATCCCCTACATCCTCAGTTTAACACACGATTCCGCCTCTGAGAGTGCTCACGCTGGACCGCGGCGGTATCTCGCTCGGGTCAAGGAGCTTTTCTATTGGCCGAGCCTTACTAAGGACGTGGATGATTTCACTGGGACCTGCGACATCTGTCAGAAAATCAAGGAAGATCGCTTGCAAGGAATGGGGGGCTTGAGGCCGGTGCACATACCGTTGCGCCCCTTCGCCACTGTTTCCATGGACCTGATTACGGGTCTACCGCCGTCTGGAGCCGAGAAATTCACAGCCATACTGGTTATTGTCGACAAGCTCACGAAGTACGCCATTATTGTGCCCACGTACAACCAGCTTTCCCAGGAGGGTTTCGCGAAAATCTTCGTGGAACGGGTGGTAAACACGTTTGGTCTGCCAGAAAGGATCATATGCGATCGCGACAAGCGCTGGGCGACCTCGTTCTGGCGATCTGTCGTCTCGTATTATGGCGGAGCGCTCGCCTTATCTTCCTCTCATCACCCTCAGACGGACGGTCAGACTGAAGTATTGAATGCTACCATCGAGCAAATGCTCCGAGCTTACGTCGTGTCCGACCGGAGTACTGGGGCTCGGTGGATTAGCGAGATCACCCACGCGTACAACTCGGCCGTCCACAGCTCCACCGGCTACACCCCCGACCTTCTACTCTTGGGATATCAACCTCGAGTATCTACTGCTCTCTTTGCTCTGCAACAGGATCCCGCCCAACGCCCATTCTTACCTTCCCAGAAGGCGGAAGACTATATCGCAGTGATGGAGTTCCATCGTCAAGCGGCTCGAGACGTGTTGGCGCTCGCCCAGGAACGCCAAACTTGTGCTTATAACAAGCATTGTCGACCCGTGGTGGAATTAGAGCCCGGGGATTTAGTCACCATCAACCCTCATTCCATGAAGCTCGTTGACGCCACTGGGGCTCGGGGTCAAACTTGTGCAGCGTACTATCAGCCCCTTTGAGGTCATGGAACGCATTAACCCTGTGGTCTACCAGCTCCGTCTCCCAACCAACTACCCTATGCATCTGGTCATTAACTTGGAACACCTTAAACGTTAAGCCCCATCTTCCGCAGAATACGGAAAACGCGTCGCTTTACCCCCTACTCGCGACATCCTCAAGGCCTCGGAGGAGTATGAAGTAGAAGCCATTCTGGGTCACCGTCTTACCGGCCGAAAAGACGGGAACCACTGACAATACCTCGTTCGCTGGAAGGGGTACGACCCGTCAGAGGACACTTGGGTGCCCGAGTGGGATCTCCGGAACGCTCCCGAAGTTAGAAGGGAGTACCTAGCGATGCACCACCTCGCCGCGGCATAATTCTTTCTGAAGCTACAATTTATTCGAGGAATTGGAAAGCTGCGCTTTCTGATTGTAGAAATTTGTTCTTGTTTTCAAGTCACGGGATCGCCTTCTTCCGATCTCCTATACCTTTTGTTTCTTACCACCACCTCTGTCGAGCAGTGAGACCCGAACGCGCGGTCCTGCTCGGCCCAACGACTTTTGAGATACCGTTTACGACGTACTCGAGTCTGAAAATCACCCCTACCGCCCTTGAGTCCGAACACGAGCCTCGGGCGTCGAGAATCCACTTTTCCTGTAGAGTCCAAACGCGAGACTCCAGGAACCAGCAGCACCCCGTTCGCCCTTCTCCTCTGGCCGCTCGCCTCTATGTCCCACGACACCCGAGTCTACTCTACAGTTCGACTCAGTAGTTTTCATGGTTACGAGGATCCTCCCCTCGTCGACGATGGGTTTGACTGGAAAATGCCGGCTGGAGACCGCTATTATGGGCGGGAAGTAGTGACGGTTGAAGGCCGTTATGAACTCTGGAGTCGAAACTCCCTCCAAGACCCCTATTACCCGGGCTATCGACTGCGCGCCTCCAACCTCCAAGCTGGCCACTCCTTAGAACAACGCCGGTACGACGGACAACTAGGGCGATTCGACCCCACGATCTCCCCCCAATACTACGATCCCCGGCGTCCGTGGCTTGGTTTCATGAGCGTAGCCTTCCACCCTGCGCACGTCGACGACCCAGAGAACGAACGCGTCATGGATGTGTGGATATCGGAGGCCAACTCGGGCTATCGAGGCGCTCTGGATACGCGCTTCCTAAAGCGCCTCGCTGACACTAACACGGCGCTGGACGCGGCGATCCGCCTCTTGGACCATGTTCGTCATTCCTGCCGGCAACTTTGGGAGGATCGCCCGCAGCGTCCTTGGAGTACGGACTTCGACCCTTTGCGCAGGATCAGAAAGTACGAGGAAGCCGTCGACATGGTGCGGGAGATCCAACGCGGGATGCTGGAAAAGACGGCGTGGCTGAGGATGGCTATAGCGTGGAGAGACTGCCGGCGTTCCGCAGAGAATATGCGCAAACTGCCAATTCTCCCCGCACAAGACGAGTACATAGGCGTATGCTCCACCTACCGACAACTCGGGTCGCGCTCCAGATCCGGAAGGCCCAGCGACGGGTGGCGAGCAAGTCGTCTCGATCGCAGGGGTTACACGAGTGGGAGGTAGGCGCGTAGTGACCGGAGGTTCTTGTCGCAGGTATCGCCCCCCAGCATAGGGCGTAGGAGGCTTCTCCTCTTCGGTCGCACGCGTGGCCTGCTCCAAGACGGCTCGCAGCTTTCGCTGTATCTCGCCGTACTCCATGGGACCCACGAACACGCTCTCCCGGATTTCTCCCTCCTTCGGGTTAATAAGGCCTTTAACCTTCAGGGCGATCTCCGACGACGCGAATTCCACGAAGTAGTCGACTCGGATGCTGTGTTTATGGAGGTAGATCCGCCTCCACTCGAGTCCGGGAACGATCCTGTTAGCCGTTGCGAGCCACGCTGCGCAGTCGGCTGGCGTGAATGAGTCAGGTAGCTCCGGAAACTTGAGGACGGAGGTGACGACGATGGAGTCCATTCCGGGGAACGTTAGGGTAGGAATAGGACGCGGGCGAGGGGGCTCGGTCAGGGTGACAGGGTCCGGCAGGCCTGCGTGCGCGCCATTGTTCTCCGTACCAAGGGACACGGCATCCTCGCTGGCGTCTGCGTTCTCTAGCGTGCATTCCAGAAGGGCACGGCAAGACGGGGTGGGATCGTCGCTCGTGAGTCCGAGTTGCCACCTGGAGCTCGAGTGCGTTCGTGGTTCCAAACCTCTCGGGGGCATTCTCACCGCGTCGATGGTAATCTCCACGGTGGTGAACTTCCCTCCGTTCGCTATTAAGGCGAGGAGATCGACGTCATAGGAGTAGGGCTCGAGATACTTGCTGACGATAGTGGCCTCCGTGAAATTGCTGACCACCAGTTCCCCTCGAGGTTCCTCTGCAGTCAGTTCGTGGACTAGGAAACAGGGCACAGCGGCGCAGGTAAGGAAGAAGAGCATCTCTTCTTCGCTTATCGTACCAGAGGCTGCAAGCACCTCTCCCTCGCGAGCCGTCGCATTCCTCTTGGACCTCGAGAGGATCCTCTTGGAGATCTCGGCCCAACAGGCAAGGAGAGCGTGGAAGATGGAGGAGTTGTACTCCTTCTCCGTTCAGGAACGACAAAAGGCAATTCCTGCCGCCTCCTGACCGCCCACGAAGCCCTCCTAGGTTCCCTCCGCCGCCCCGACGTCCTCGCTCTCGATCGCGGACTCCAGAAAGGACGGTAGCTTATTGCTTGCCGCGCCCTCGCAGCCAGTCACCTTCAGGACAGAGGCGTGCACGACGTAGCCCGGAACGGCGCTGGTCCCGCTCGCGTTCCCGCTCCCGATCTCGTTCGCGGTCCCGCGTCGCCCGCAAGTCGTCACGTCGATCGAGATCACGATCTCCTCGTCGACGGTCTCGGACGCCGGAGCGACGGTCTCGCCTTCGGTCTTCTAAACGACGACAGCGAGCTAGCTGAAGTTCTTCCTCGAGCGCGAACGAAAGCCCAGAGTCCAGATCCTCCTCGCGGTCCCGGAGTAGATGACGTAGGGCTCGTCGAAAGCAGAAACGCTCACGCAGAGACGATTCGCCCGAGGAAGGGGAAACGGTTCCACTTCCCCAACCGAGCCTTTTGCTGCGACTCGAATCAGGTACCGCAGCGGAAGAAGGAGAAATAGCGATGGAGGGAGACGTTCCCTTATTGGGAAGACTGGGACTGGGACTACAAGAACGGTTGGGCGGCCATGGGGGGCTCTGTGACGACGAGGTATAACTAGTGTATTATTTACTATTCTACTTACATGTCCGAGCGCGGGATTACGCTATATTTGTCACGTGTACATATTATATAATCTTAATCTTTATAACTTGCACCTCCATGAACGTTTAAGTCTTCGCTCAACGCGGGCTCGAGCGATCCGTGCAACCACGTAGATCCTCGTCCCGGCTGAGCACCCACACTCTGCTCACCTCTCAAGGTAACATGAGCCCTGGTGAGGGTGACACGCCTCCTTTGCTAGGATTACAGGCTCGAGCCCGAAAGCGCGCGCTCGCCCCAGGCTCGATACTCGGTTATCGACGACGACACTCGTAGCGTCGTCTAACGGATCTCCTCTCGTGAGAAGTTTCATCATTTGAAGCCATTCCGCTTCACAGGTTTGAACCCAATTTACATCAATATGCATTGCACATACACATGAGGGACACACGAGGCAATTTCTCTGAGCCATCAATAAGTGGGCTACCTGCCGCTCATAAGCGGTGGGGCATGCCCCCTGTGGTAGGACCCGGAGCTCGTAATCATCCCCAAAGTACGTAGCGAGAAGCCACTGAAAAACGGCTGGCTTGCCGTTGAGTAAAAATGCAAGATAATTTGCGGCGTCTTGAAGCGTTGACTCGAGGGATCAGGAATCAAGGTCAGTACAACGGTCAAATGGGATTTAATAACATCGAAACCGACCTTCTGATATTACAGTTGGTTGCATCCCGAGTGCAGTCAATGCAGACCGAAAAGTTGACGGAAAATTGAATCAGGGTAATAGAGAAAGAGCCGATCCGTGGACGACTTCAAGTACAGCAGTGTATGGAGAAAATTAAAAAGCAATAAAACTCGGAATGAAATGAGGACGCACCCGAAATCCAAAGTCTGTTGATAAGTACGTTGTGCAATGGCTCAAACATGCCTTGATTGAAAGGAATGAAAGCCAATCAACGAATTCAACGATGCAAATACCGAATTCGGACACACCTAGTGATAAGATCCAATCCAATCCAAAGATCCAACTAGTTGAACGGCAACATAATATTGCAAAAAGGTAACTGAAGCAAATTCATCTCACTTTAAAAATGGATTCTAAAAAAAAACCAAGAGGACAGTACTCACGGAGTGAGGTTCAAACAGAAAATGACACTAAACAAGAAGAGAAAGGGTCAGTACATAGACTTGAAAATGAGGAGTAATGAAGCATACACTGACGAATTCAACGTGAAATCAATCTGAATGTGTGAATGTGTTGGCTCAAGTATAACGGCGTGCTTGCAGAAAGTTGAAGAAGAACGCTGCCAAAATCAGCCGCGCCGCATTGCACATACGCGTATGTGGTACCCCTGTCTCGGGAATGGGCATCTGCTCCGCGTCCCCGTGGTGAGCAGGCGTACGCCGTGCACATGGCGGCGCCGGTGGCGGAAATGGTGGTGCGGCCGAGCTATATGTCGTGTGAGTGGTTGGCGATCTCGCCGTATAGTGAGATAGGATGGAGGGAGAAGATAAAACGCGCTGGGAGGGTTAGGTGGCGGTTGATGGTTTTTGAATACCGTGAATGGGAAACGGAAAGAGCGCGGTGATATGCTGGTTATTGAACCAAAGACGACAGAACCGATGGGGCGCAGAAGAAGCAGGAAGGGTGGACGGAATTGGAGTAGACGCCAAGACAAAAAGAAATAAAGAAATAAGAAACGCGCTTACAGATATGCGGCGGCGGCGCTCACAACGAAGTGGTATTCTCCGCTTCCCAACATGCTGGCAGCTTTGTGCGCGACAGCTTGGACCCTCGTCTCCGGTTTGAGGGCGGATACCGGCTGGCAACGAGAGGGTAAGTTAGCATAGTGCAAGTCGATTGAAGGAAACACCAGTGAGGACACGAGAAAAGACGAGAGACGTACCAGATCAGGAAGTGTTCCTCGAGCGCCAACTGTTCTCGAAGCTCTGCTCAGGACAGAATGTCCCGTGCATGTGCGTATTTCTCGATTTCTGCAAAGAAATCAGTATGCAGAGTCGTAAACGAGAAAGTAGAAGAGAAATTGGGAGGATGCGGGGACGCGGACCATGGGGAGGGAGGAAAGGGCTGGAGGGGACCACGGAAGACAACGGGTAAAGAAGGATGAAGCCGGGTGGAGAGGGAGAGAGGTGGTGGATTGTAGTCCTAGACACTGCGGCACCGGACAGACGGGGAGATGCAAAAGAAGAAGTAGGACATGCTGCGACTGAGAAGGAAAAGATGGGCCAAGGAAATCCGATGCAGACATGGGCGTGCGGGGAGGAAGGACGGGTCAGGGAGGGGTGGCAAGACGAGGCGCGGTGAGGGCGCAGAAAGGATGGGCTACTGACTTCGGCGCACGGGAGTGAGACTCGCTTGAACAAGTCGACTCAGTATTGACTACGTTGCTCCTGTAGAACGTCGTCGCCGAATGGCGCATATCGAGGGTGAGTGCATCACCGTAGTGGAAGAAGGAGGAAAGAGTACAGTGCCGGCAGACGGATCATATGGCGACGTCGCCGATCAAACGCTTTCTCGCTCCTCTCTCTCACAACGATAACTTATTGACGCCCCGCGGCCGCTCGGTGGGCGCAACCCACATTCGCTCGTATTCCCGTGAACAATCTAGGATCTTCCCCTTGATTTGGGCGACGCTCTCTCGAGTTCCCTCTCGTATTTCCCAGCGTCCTCGCAATGCCTGCCCGCTCACTCTATTGCCTGCCCGCTCTTTCCTTGTCGCGCTTTCCACAATCTCCCTTATACGCCTCTCTGAAAAGTTGTTCCTTCCTGCATATTCTTCGGAGTCTTCTCCCGTGTTGATTCCTTCCTCGTTTTCTTCAGTTCATCGAGCTGTTTCTGCTGCCACTCTCTGGTTACGCTTGAACCCATTAATATTGCCCACAAACTCCAACAGCTGTTTCAGGCTAATGGGAGATGACCCGGGTATGGTGCACGATGCACCGTCCCTTCCTGTTCAAGGGTTCTTGCAAGAATTGATCTCTCAAGTTGGATTTTAGCCCGACTCAACCACAAATCTTGAATTTACTGGAAAGCTCTTTCACCAGCAGGAGGTTCCCGATATTTTCCACCACAAAATACGAAATTTCTTCAGTGAGAAGATCTTAAGACACCGGCACCGTCCCATTGACCGTGACGGTCGTCCCGTCGGCCGTCCCGTTCCGCAGATCTTTCCAGCCTCTGCAACGGGACGGAGACGGGATGGGTCTGACCGTTGCACTCCCGTCGAAACGACGGCCGTACCCGTCACGGTCGCGGCGAACAGCCCTACGAGTCTCAACCGAACGGGCTTCGATTCCTTATAATATTCCCAGACTCGCATTTTCGTTCGGCTTCCACAATTCTAGCATCCTGTGTTATTACCAATGCAGTGGACAAAAACGGCAACATCATTGTCCTACCGAATGAAATGACCTACGGAGGTGAGTGCCGTGTGACTTGATCGTGTCAAGTTATAGCTTTCATTGTGTAGTGACCCGAAAGACTTTGTGTCATCAAGCCGCGCACTCTGGAAGCAAGGGAGTTGAGTATGGAAGCAATCCACTTGGAACATCGATGTCTTTCCACACAAAATGTAACCGGAGGATATGTACATTGTTATCTCTGAAACGCGGGACCTCGTCGACCACTGGAATATTGAGTTGGGAGAAATCAGTGATCCGGGTGACACGAATACCCAAACAATTCAATGAGCGACAACGCGTGGCCAGGCCGTTACTCAGTGGACCAGTTGAGAGAAAGTGTTTGGATTCGTATGCCAGCCGACCGTACGAGCTAGTTGCAAATAGAGTGAAGAAATCATCGAAGGCAGAAGACAGATCAGCTAGATGGCCGCGTAACCCGATTGGTGTGGGAATACACTTTTTCGACGACGACAAGAAAGAATTGAAACGACCCGACACAACGGAATAAACTTCAGTCGACCTCTTCTGAAAGTTGATCGCCTAATGGCAGCTCCTCCTCGCGGTGCACACCGTTGGAATAGCCTGGAACATCCCCTTGCTCGTGGCCCCCGTCCCTGTAACTCTCATCCCCATCCGCATTGGTTGCCTGCCAAGAATTACGCTTCGCTTGGCTGAGAGACCACATGCCTTCCATTACCGCCTGCACGGTGCGTATGTCGACTGCGAGAGCCGTGCAGGTCCTGATAAACTCGGTGGCGTCACTGCGCGCGCTATCGCGGACGGTGTGGCTCCACGCTTTATCGTCCATGAGAAGGGTCGCCGCGCGGAGCGCCCTGATCGCCTTGCACAGAGTCTTGTGGGGCAGATGTGGAGCGGTCCACGCAGCGGTAAGGCACTGTATAAAGCTGTGAGGGGAGTGCAGATAAAGAAATAGTGACGTACCGCATGGCTGCAGTAGCGCACGATGCCACACCGGGAGCACATGGAGGTACGCGAGACGATGCGCGCCGTGCAAGCAAGGTGCATGCACTAGGTACAATTGTCAACTCGAAGGAGCGGTTGTGAAAGGAGAGAACGAGCCTGGTTCCGATTGCGCATCTCTGTCATCAGCTGGAAGGCCCCGGCGAAACAGACGTTGGGCTCGAGCACCTGAGGCCCTTCCCCAGGCAGGAGGGTGCCGTCCGTCCCGATAGCGTGGCGCATACTACGTACGAAATCGAACCAATTTCGGGGAACCGTCATCCGTCGATCCGTCATGCTCCGCAAGATGGGCTCCATCCTGACCGCGATGGGGTACAGCTCTTCGTAGATTTTGGCGAGAATGTCCATGGTGCTGGGCATGTTTATCACCGAAATTTCGTGAAAGAGTCCCGTGCATGCGATGAGAGGGGAAGTAAACGTGTTCATTTGAAGTGTGTGGTCCACATGCGGATCATACGCTTGGAGCGCGCACTGGAGATGACGAGTGGCGAGCAGAAATACCACCGGGACCTGGAAAAGCACTTGGGCGAAAGGCTCCAGGAGCCGGGCGAGTCCAGCGAGGAGGGCGAATACGCTATGGCCACCGGGATAGTCGGCAGCCCACCGTAATATCGAAACAAGAACGTCTGCCTCGGTCCTTGAGGCGGGGATGACGTCTTCGATGCAGGTGGGCCAGGGCTGCGCGTCTGCTGACAGGTTCTGTTTCGCCTTGCGAAATTTACCTGGACCGAGATTCGTCAAGTAATCGGCGATGTGGAGGCACAAAGTCCACAGAATCTTTTCGAGCAATTCCGCGGCCGGGAGAGTGGTGGACTCATGAAACATCCGAATCTTGGGGTTGCACTGGCACGTTTTGAGGCGCTCCCGGAGGGCAGAATGCTGCTTATCTGAGCCTCTGTCCGTCGCGAGAAAGGACATCGCTGCTCTAAGCAAGGGGCCTTGTCGAGAATCTTCTCCCTTCTTGAGCACTTTCATCAGCAAATTGACAACTCCTTTTCCCAGGGCTTTTCGCGTCTTTTCTGTGTTTTGTCCTTTTACTGTCTTTTCTGACAGCTTTTTGTAGCCCTTCTTGTCCTTCCACAACTTTCGATCCTTTTCATCTTCTGCGGGCAGATAACAAGCTAAAAAATTATTCATTGATAAAAATCACCAGAGTCCATACTGTAATACTGTGCGAGTTGTACATTTGCACCTGTAGAGAGAATGGAAGGTGTCGATGCCCGTGCGGCGCCCAACGATGGCCGTTGAACGATACGCGGCGGCCCGGTACAATAGCTACTCAAGGCTTCCCGCGGCGCTCCAACCAGAGCTCTTGGTTATCGAAAGTAGTGCGTCGATGAGAAGCACCAGATGCGTTACTTGCTGGCGAAACAACTCGTCGCGACTTGGTCGCGACGGTTGTCCAGCCATCAGCACGTGGATGGTCCGTGCAATGTGCATGCATCGCCATCTTGTTGATCATTTGATGCAAGTCAACTTGCTCTTAACCACGACCACATCACTCCCCGTCTCCCTCTCTCGTCTGCGCGTTCCGGCCCCCGTTGACCTCAAGCCCCAAGTCCAACTCGGCCCGCACTCAACATCTCAAGCCTTAACATCTGCGCGCCATTCTCAGGCCTTCGAAGCTACCTGCAAACCACATAGCAACCTCGAAGCCAGAAGCAGCCTCCAGCCTCTCGTCAAGCTAAACTCAATATGTCCCGAAGCTCGATATGTCTCCCGCTACCTCAAGCTCCTCAACCATCAAGTGCCCTCAAGTGTAGTCAAGAGCACGCCGTGCCATGGAAAAAGCTCTATACAAGACACTTTCTATCAACAACCTTCAGAGGCAGCCCCATCCCTCGTTTTGGCTTCCAATGTGCTCATCCTTGACAACTGCGCTTTGTTGCGCGGGTACGGCATCTAATCTCATCGTGTTATATATTGGTGTGTCATTGTACTGTCCATTTCATTACGCTGACGACGATTTCGAAGCGGCCGATGGCCCCATCCCTCGACATCTCGAATGCGACGTAGCGCGAAGAGAATGCGTGCTTATCCCGCCTGCCCGCACCCGGAATATGCATTCCCGTTGAGTGCAGCGGCACGCCTCCCCGTTGGCGTCCTCAATCTCGTGGCAACTGATGCGGGCAGAATGCGCTGGGGAATTCAGATGTTCTGCAGCGTGTGGTGATGGAGAAGAGGGACCGCGGCGGGAGTGGACGAGCGTTGTGTACCGATATATGTACTCAGTATAGTCAAATACACTGTTTTCACGATTTCTAGTGTGTTTTTTTGCGTCTTTTGAACCCTTTTGGCTGCCCTTATTGCTCACCTTTTTCAGCTTTTCCCAGTCCTTTTCGCCTTTGAAAAGCTAAGGGGCCTGGCCTAAAAAAGACGAAACTCCTTATCGACTTTTTCGACTTTTTGTGCTTTTAAAAGACGAAAAAGCTGCGAAAAGACGATCTGTCAATTTGCTGATGTTGTCGAGTATGCCACTCAGCACAGCGCTGATCATACACGTGATGTGACGTTGTCGATGCCGTCATCAGGCCATTGCGGCATGGTCAAGTTGAGTTTTGGAACATCCGAATAGCGTTGAGGATGTGGGGAGCGCAAATCTTTAAAACCATTATAGATAATGGAGCGCCCCCTGTCTGGTTGATACCGCTGCGCCGAAGGAGGGAAACATTTCCATCGCGCTGATGCGGGGCTCGAATTTCCCTTGCTGAACATCTTAACGTATAGCTTCCCATCAAGAAAGCTGAGACTCAGCAATCTCAATGAATGTACACCATGACCTTCTCCTGCAGGCCCTAAATGCCAGCATGAAAAATCAACGCAACATCCCCGACGGATAACCGATGACTTGTTTCACTTGCGCGTGGATTGACTTGTGCTGGTGCCTCACCTTTTTCCAATGTAGTGGATCAACCTATGAATGATCTCCCAGCACTCCAATATCTCTCAAAGGACCTGGGAGAGGGTCAGCAGTGTCCCCGGAGTTGTTTGGCATCGGATGGCATCATTTTGCTGCCGTCACTGGCCTTCGCATTTCGACGCCGTTGGAATTGTCGGTGAGCATCTAGAGAGCAATTTATTATATTCTAAATCACTCTGAAATATCATGGGTGTATCTGAGAAGAATAGAGGCCATATAGACTCCTAGAACCTAGTTGAATTTTGTGTTCAAGGCAATTCAGGTCAATGGAACAGTTTATCTTCTACCATTAATTCCCATTTTCCCGTCAAGGAGACAAGTCAGTCGACAGGTTAATTATTAAATACCATCAACTTGAAGCATGCCACTGTGTCGCAAGTTAACTTGACTCAGATAGTCCAAGTTAACTAGGCATGATCCGATTGACTTGTGTTTTCTACTGGCTTAGTTCTTCCAAGCCAGGCAAAAAACACAAGTCAGACCTATCATGAACGATGGGTACAAGTGAACTTCTACCAAAATTGACTTGCACTTTAAATCAAGTGGGATGATCCAGCTGGAAAGCTACTTTACGTGCTACCCCAGGACCGCATACACTTGTGTTTACCATTCCACCACCCAACGGGTCTCACCGCGTTTTTGGCCATTACATATTCCGCATGCCAAAATTGAACCGACCGAGTCCTGGCTGGACCTGGACCAGTCATTGCACGGAGGTGAACTACCGGTGAATCAGAAGAATACGCCAAGTCAACCTGTCACAAGTTAACTTCCGAACAAGATCAGATTAACTTACTGGCCAATTGGTAATGGGAGCCAAGAGTTGTTGTCGTGTATTCCCACAACCTCAGAGCCGGCGAACTAACAGCCGCAGCGAACACATCTCTCTAGTGGTGGAAACCACTCCCTATGGAGCTAATGCTCCAACCTCTCCGATCCCGATGGGCCAACCAATTGTTAGGTGCTACTGGCCTATGTACCACCAAAAAAAAAAGACTAGACAGGCTGCGCATGAGCCATTGAAGCCACCAAGTGGCTCTCAGACCGTGCGCAAAAATAGCAGGCGAGTGGTTCCAGCAAGCCACTTACAACAACAACCGTTTGCGCACGGTCCGAGGCTCCAATGGCTTGTACGCAACCTGTCTATTACTGGCAAGTTAACAGACACTGATCTGTGAGGTTAGGCCTCTTATTAAGTGTTTACAACAAAAGTGGGACTTGTCCGAAAGTCCGAAAGCTATATCAACCAAATATGTGACTACCACGCGAGTTGATGGGTGTGGCAGATCCAGAGATCGGAAAACCGGTCATTCCGAGGGTTTTACTTCCTAGACTTGGCCGACAACACCGCCATTCCGAGGGTGATGGCCAATCGCGAAACCGATTAAAACCGAACCTCCCAGGTGACAAAACCCTGGGCAATCTGAAACCATTTCCAGGAAAATAAAACCCGGAATGACCGGTTTTCCGCCAAAGGTCAGAAAATGGTTGACCTCAACATTGTAATCGGCCCTCCTACCGAGGTTTTTTTTTAAAAAATTTGGCGCCAAGCAATAAATCCGAAACAACTCGCGCTCGCATCAATCGGGCGTTGACGTTGCATTGTTGAGGCCGGTTGGATTTTCTTCAAATGTATCTTATTGCGCGGATCTGCGTGAGTATGTGCGCCGCTTTGCGTCAATGCACAGCCACTCAACGTCTTTATATTGACGTCGACTGACGCATCCACAGAGGGAATTTAAGATTAACGTATTGCACGACTCTAATGGAGCTCCAGTAAAGCTTGGTGACCATAACAACCCCCATTTCCACCTTGACCAAGGTATTCAGGAAATAGTGTTGGCGCCAGTAGTGGTGTCCGAGCACATGGACCCTAAGATTACTCAAATAGCCTGTATTATGGGTCTCTTGTACCATCTTGCAATTAATCACCTTGCTTTTGTAAGGTCTCCCTACCTGACAATTAATTTCTCCTAAACCTGCAGGAAACAAATAGAACCAAACAATAGCATATCTCTGAACCTCGAAACTCAACAAATAGAATCAAATCTGCCGTAACGCTGAACCAAAAATATGTTATAAAGCAAGGTTCGAGACGGCAGCAGCCGGCCACTAGTAAAAGTTAGACGACATAAATATCCAAACAGGAAGGTGACGAAGGTCATTCTCAACATTTTTCTGTCCGAAGCACGACATTTTGATGGCCCCTCAGCCGACTTGATCGATGTCGGCTGAGGTTGGTCGAGGTTGGCCGAGGGGCTCGACCGAGTCGGTTGAGGGGCAGTTGGCGAAGGTCGGTTGAGGTTGGCCGAGGGTTGGCCGAGGTTGTCTCGGCCATGTTGGGCGACCACTGATCTCTGCCCGAGCGCCTCCCTGACGCAGTCGGCTGGCCTTCCTACAGCCCATGTGAGTGTGTAGGATGCGAATTTTATTTTGCCAATAGGCTGGCTGTGCGACAACTGATGTCGTGTGGCGTAACCAAATCAAATCCGAAATGCCCTTGGAAATGCCTCTGACTCGGACATCGACTCAACGCCAAACGGGCATTCATTGAAATTCCATGATGAGTGCCAATCAGTTTAATTTAGTGACTGAAAGCTATATAATGAGGGGAAAAAAAAAAAAAAGAGCTTGAGGGAATACCCAGAGTTGTGGTGTTTCAAATATTAGTAGATGATACTCATGAACCCTTGCCTGTCACATACTGAGCAAAACTCTACGTAAGTCGGCTCGATCGGCTCGAGCCCACCATATTTTACAAATGTACGGTATACGCATATATACTGTACTGTATTTATCGCCCCGCCATCCGCTCGAGCCACCTATCTGCTCGAGCCAATCATTCGCTCTACCGTGTTCGTGGTTACTTCACTTTCTGGACTCCTGCGGACTCAGGGAAGAATTCTCATTCATTCTGCCACAGTAATCCAATGGCCTTGGTTCTCTCGGGCTCGGCTGCTTGACATTCAAAATCTTTCTGTCGGCACAAGACAGCGCGTTAAATAGGAGTATACAGGATCAAAACGTGTCTTAAAAAGATCCTGATGAGTATGTATCTATCATCAAATCGTGTCTTGACCGGCCATTTCACAGCACAATATATGGCAGTATTTATTCACGTAAATTCAATTCATTTTTGTTTCCCATCTGCGGTGTGGTTTACCGGAGCGAAGCGGCGGTACATCTTGTATGTTGTAATAGTATATGGTAGACTTGTGAAATATAGTGGGGTCAAGCGGCTCGGGCTGACTCGAACCGACTTGACGTCGAGACGCCAGTGGCTCGAGTGTGGTTAGGCAGCATTCATCCCTTGTGGAGGTGGATTGAATTATGCTACGTTACAAACAGGGGGGTCGCTTTCGGCGTTATGTCCCAATTTGGAGAGGCCCACGTCGGATCACTGTAGCTTTTGTGTAGCTTAGTAACGGTTAGAACTTAGTGTCATAAGGAGCGCGGCATTAAGTTAAAATTGGGGTCAACCAACCTTTACTGACTAGGGTTAGAGTTGGCCAAGGTTGAGCCTCGGCCAAGGGTTGGTCGAGGCAGTCCCGAAATGTAGTGATGCGTTGAAAAATCTTCCACGGTTCAACCTCTACACTGTGACAGCTCCACGAATAGTATCGGTTTGGTTCAACACCCAAATTGTATGCTTATCATCTCAAGAACTCAATTGCAACCCGAATTCGTGCTTCACCGATGCGTGTGCCAGCCAGTGTCAATGGTGCGTCGGTGAACAGCCACTCTGTGTCAGTATTGCACTGTGTTGATTTACACCTCCGCCGATGGCAGTGGGAGCTATTGGGTTTAATTACTCCAATATATCTCCTGTTGGGCCCGGTAAGGGAGATAACCTGTTATCAACCCTTGGACCGAGTTATTCACAAAATAGTCCTCAGTTCGGGAATAATTTGCAGCCTACGTGGATGTCAAAATTCCATGCAGTTTGGAGTGGATCCACAGCATGTCAAATTTATTGGCTCCGCATGTCTATTATGTTGAAGGATTGAGCCGAGATGGATTGAAAAAATTCTTCAGTCCGGGCACATTGAATTAGCTTCTACGTTAATATACGAAGTAAAGGACAGTGGTATTTTGAGATAGCTGGGACACCCAGCGGTGAACGAGGCATTGATATCCGAAAAAAAAGAAGTTTTGCATAAATTTCAGAGTTGGGTAGAATGTATTAAGAGCAAGACTCAATTACCTGTACAAGCCAGAAGTATGAACATGTGAGAAATGGGATTCACAGCGCTCGTGTCCCGCGGTGCTGAAGACACCGACACTGTAGAATGGCCTTTTTCTTTTTTTTTGGCGGGTGCTGGATGGGTGCATCAATAAATATGGAATCCCAGTATATGACTAAACGTGACACTGCGACGGTGTGCTGGTATGCGTCAATCAACCGCCATGTTGTGTCAGAAAAACGTCAGAGCGTCAGTCAAACGTCAGTCACTGGACATGAAGTCAACCAATGCCTGCGCAACCTAGGCGTATGTTCTCCCCGCTCTCCAAAGGTTTGCCGCTTCGTAGCTCACTATCAGGGCCAACGCAAGAGGGTCTTCACGAACCCATACCTCCATTCCATTGAATGGACAGACGTCTAACAACTCCGCCAGTACTTACAGTGCGCGCCATCAATTAAAAGTCGTCGCCGAGCGGTGACATTTCATTTGCATTTTATGCTCATTTAGCCTGAAAAGGGCGTTTCAAAGGTACAGATCACGCGTATAAAAGGTACAAGACTCTGGCATCTTCCGTCTCCGTCCCCATCCCCTATTAAGCAACCTCGATGCGTCTCACAGCTGCAGCCGTTGCGCTCGCAATCTTTGCGGTCTCCTCCGCCACCCCCATCGAGTCCGCCGACTCTAAGGTGAGTGAACGTAGGGCTCTCAGCGCGCCGTGCTATAGATTCTCCTTCCCAGGCAAGGTCCGTTTTGGGGAAACGGCCCGTAATACAAAATGGAAATCCATCTATCGTGGTGATCGACAAACCAGTACTGCGAAAAAGGCCAATCATCCAGAATCAAAATCAGATAGTCGAGGGGCCCGTTCTGGCGAAACGGCCTGGCGGAAGTCCGACCTCGATCAAGGACGCAGGCACACTGCAGAAGAGGCCAATCATCCACAATACAAACTCAACAGTCCAAGGGCCCGTTCCCTGACGAGACGAATGCTGCAGAAGCGGCCCGCCATAAAGAATGGAGGAATTCAAATTGAGGCAGGGCCCGTCGGGAATTCGACAAGCGACGAGGGGTCATTTTTACGAGTCTTAAAAAAGTTATAGAAAAGAGACCGGAGGCGGAGGTAGAGCAGGCCGTTGTGCTTGAAGTTTTTGTGTTCACTTGCATCAGGGTCGAATGCTACGTCCTTTTTATCCACCCCAGGACCCGTGTTGCTTCCCACCACGATAAAAATGAGGGATCAGCGGCTCCATCCTCAGCTAGAGATACACAAACATAGCAATAGGAGAGCGGTCACCACGTTCGAAACTCCATCGATGTAGCATCTGATCTCTGCGGATATTGGCTTCATCGTGATGTGGGACCTGTAGGCTTGTGACCTAGATGGCAGTTCCAAATCGCTCTCCTCCTCCTCCTCGGCATCAGGGCCGAAAGAGAACTCCGGAATCGAAGGAAATGCTGCGCGATTGTGTCCTCCGACATAAGATATCGGCCGATAATGCGGATGTGCAGCAACCTGCAGCCGGATTTGGATATGAACGATGTGAGCGAACCAATGGGGTTCGATCCGAGTGATCGTTCCGCGATTTGGAGGTTACAGAGAGCAGGGAGCCTGAAGTGATCAAAATGTGCTCCTCTGCTGCTCAAGTTTACTAGGACTAGCGATTCCAAGCGCAGAAGCGTCGTATTCCACTTGGGGATAATAACATCATGGGTACTGTCCGACTCCGAGTCCAACTCCAGCGTCCAACGAATTAGGTTCGGTGTCTGGTGTAGAACTCGAAGACAACTCTTCAGGTCCATTTGGTGCATAGTCAGGGAGGTCAATTGCACTCATGGAAAAGTGAAAACCCGAACAGTAGTATGCTCCGGAGTAGTTGTACGTAGCAAGGACACGTCGCCCATTACAACGCAGGTGTCAAATGTGATCCGGGTAGCGAGTTTGTGGAGGAAAGGCCTTGGGCGGCCTTCAATTACGGGGAGGAGGAGAGGGTGTAAAATATCAAGTTCCAGGTGCTCCCAACGACTGCGGCGCCGAAAGAGGGCTGAGAGGGGTCCAAGGCGAGCCGTATCCCTATCCTCATAAATGGAGATGGAAACTGGGCAGCAACCGGACCTGTGAAGCTAGGCTTCGACTATCTCGTGCTGTCATTCCAACGGAATGCTGCATTCGCAGATCTGTATGGCCCTCCGGAGCTCAGGAGTTGCCACCGAAATTTGTCGCCATTCGCGACAAAAGTGTTAGAAATTGTGGCGAAAATCGTCCCGTGAGTGGTGGGCACAGGGGATATGCCGGCAAAAATTGTAGGAAAATTCCAGATATGACGACATCAAGACGCGGTAACGGAGCCGCTCCTATACTAGAGATTTTTCTGAACGCAAACGGGAGATAACTCGTAGAAGTATGTAAATCACATGTAAGGGTCACCCCAGGCTACCAGGAGGGTCTATACATATACTCTATCTACACTATGTTGTGACAATGACAGTTGTGTGTGTATTATGTAGCGTGCCATAATGAGTATATATGTTCCATTCCCCTTTTGTGCTCACTGCTGAGCCTGATGACGAGGGGAAGCGGAGCGCGCGCATGGGCCAGGCAGTGCGAGGCGGGGGCTCGAATGTAGCCTGGATAAGTGGGTACATATTTTATTTCCTCAAAGAAGCTGGCGTCTATTCGGCGCCGTATGTTGTTCGATTTCTCTCTCTATGACAGTAGGCGTGGGGAATGAATTCGCACAATATACCGCGTTGAATAGAGACGCCGCTTCGCCTGCAATTGAACGACGCGGAGCATCACAACCAACCGTTCTTCCCACGGTCACCGGCGTATTTTTATACAGTCGTGCCAAGCAGTATACGCGCCCAACGAGGGGAAAACTGCCGCGCGCTATTTTCCTTGCCCATACGCACTCACCTTCATCCTCAAGGTACTTATCATTTGCACTGTGTCTGTTCTTAGAAGATCGCCGCGCAGATCCCCTGGAATGCACACCCTGCGCCGCCGGTCTCAGCGCTCTGTCAAGCCACATATGTTCTGCGCAGACGTGAATCCGCGTCTCGTCGCGTATGCGGCTTGGTGAGCGCGTTGCCAGTTTACTTCCGCGTAGAGGGGATGTACGTTCTTGTTCTGCTGCATCGCTGCTCCTCTATCGAGCGCTGGGTGCCTTCGTTCCCTCTTCATCGTACCGAATTACTTGCGCGCATCCGTTTAAGTAGGTACACCTCGTTTCTGCTGATCCTCAGTTTGCAGTCATACTGGATTCGACCCTAGGTTCTCATCGCTTGGTAGAACATCTAAACTATTGCTCGCGGGATGTTACATATTGAATTCAGCTGGTTATTTACTAACTCCGGTGCGTGGCATTCAGCACTGTTCCTGGATGTCTGAACATGAAGGCCGGCAAATGTCGTGTGGAATTAAATGATGCGGAGTGATGGCTGCCTTCCACCTTATTGTCTACACCTTTCACAGGCATGTGGCTCACGATCCTGCGACCACCGGCAATATCCGCGAGGGATGCCGCTATGAAGCTGCGACCGCAAGACCCTCAAGCCGACTAGACAGAGCCAGGCTGAGATACACTCAGTTACGTAGACCTACAGACAGTTACACAGAGCTAGCCAGATCTTTGCCGAACTACAGAGGCTACGGCTGGGTCAACTAGACGCAACTACGCTCAGCCATCTGGCTAGATGTCTAGACTGACGCTAAGTTTAGAGGAGAGCGGAACGCAGTGAACATCGTGTCAAAATTCGAACTTGCGAAAAGCTCAACTATGAACATGCAATTACGACGAACTTGAACCACTGGTCCATAAATCAACCCACGCCAGTGGTGACTGTAGAGGTATTATGTAGCCAGGTGGTCAAAAGTCGAAGCTCGAATCGCTGAAGTTGTTTGAAAAGTCGCCACTGTTAAACCCGTCCGAGTTGCACAATTCAAGAACGGAGTTCTCCAATCCGGATGCCCTTTCCAAAAACCCCTAGGGATGGACGGGTCAGCGTACACGACGTTGAGGCTCAGTATGGCGCTCACCTGGATTGTGTTCAGGTCGTTGAGCACCTGATTATCATTACTGGAAAGATCATGATGAGAGTGCACAAGATATGGACAAGACCGCATACGTCTGAATTTGGTCCAGCACATTAAGTGCCTCGTTGAGCAGTTCAGCCACAATGTTGGTGTCGGCGCACTGCGGTACAAATAAGGATACCGTCAGAAAAGATGGCTGAGGTATCGTACCTGACTGTCTTGAGAGAAATCGGAACCTATTTCGCCACTTGAAGGCAACTCAATCGGGGCTGCATTCGCCTTCAAGACGAACGTGGCCAGGATCGCAACGAAGAAGGTGGCAGAGAACCGCGTCATTGTATGATGTGAGGTGGAAGAGAGCGAGTAGACCAGACTCAAGCTGGAACAAAGAGCAGAAGTATAAGGGGAAATTAAACTTAGGGAAATGAATGGAAAGAGGACCAGGCCTGGATAATTGGATACGGAATGGGAGTCCTGCTCAAGGCTTTTATGGGCCGGAAGTTAGATGCAGCCTTAACTTTGGTTGGCCCGAAAATGACCCAATACAATGATCTCGTCGCTCGCCAAGAAGATCTGCGGCTGATCAGGATATCCAAAATGACGAAGTCCCTACTAAAATAGTGTGTGTCGGCTGTAGTCTTTCAGGATGTTGCGATGGCCAAGACATCGTCCTGAGAACCTGGAAGAACTTTCGAATGATATTATCCGAAATAGCCTCAACTGATTGCCTCCGTATCCCGAACTGGCCGGGGCATCAATAGCTTAAGGCTGAAGATTCAACTTTTATGAATAGTCGATCCAGACCGGCGCAGTAATCGAAAGACTGTCTTTGAGATCTTTTTGATTTCGCGGCGTTGAGAGAATATTCAGTCAGCGAGATTTTTGATGCCAGAGGTATAATCACCGCGTCTTCGCATTGCAAACAGACCACAAATGAGGAAAAAACCCCAGCGAATACAGAAGTGTAGCTTGGAGAAACAGAACCACGAGTATCACTGGGTGTCGTAACAAGATCAAAAGTGCCGATTGGTCAGGTCAATTCGGGTTGCCCCCGGAAACACTCGGAGAGAAGACAAAGATACACGTGGAGGGAATGTGAGTTTCGGAGGCGGTATGTGTAAGCCTGGCAGTTAACCGTCTCCGAGACGGCCGATCCGGGTAGGAGCTCTCGGTCCCCGAATAGCGGAAGTGAACCAGCACCCTAGACTCGTAACCAGTCTGCGCTAGGGTAACTCTTTAGTGCAAGCACTATACGGCAATTTAAAAGTCCCTGCACTAAGATATACCGTCTCTAGCCAGAGTGGTAACGAGCCTATCAGCGACCCTACTGTTCAACAGATCCAACTAACATCAGGTTTAGGTGTGTGACTGAGGAGTGGGAAACGAAACAAAACTCCAGACCTCCATTAATCGGACCACTATCCCGCCTCGATATCATACAGCAGTTCATTCGGAACATTTTCGACGTAACCAAGGAAGAAGTATCAGTGGTTGAGCGTCAAATCCAGTGAGAGGAGAGTCAAAATTAAAGAAGTCGGCTGTACCGGCTACGCATTTTGTCAGGGTTCGATTCACAGCCCGATAAAGAGAATCGTGTCTCTGCGTTTTGTGCGCACAAAGAGCATACGAGGAGAATATGAGCAGTGGGATCCGATCAGTTTCAAGTGAACTATTGGGACATCCCGGGCTAGCGGATAATGCGAGAGAGCACGATATAGGCAGCTGAGCAGGTTACGCGGCTAAGTAGTACAAGTCACCAAATGCAAAAACACTTTAGCTTTGGTGGCTGTAGGATGGCTGGGGCTGTGACCTAGCTACAGTTTCATTGTGGTATGAGTCAATCACTTATGTCTCGTTTAAAAACGTAGGCAAATGGAACGGAAATGTTTGGGGCTTCGGCTCTGCTCCACCGGGGCGATTCGAGGAACATGACTCAGCTCAAAATCGATTCGCTAAATTAGTCTACTGGGCGGCAAAAACCATCTGTGTAATAGGTACCGCGAGCCCATAATAGATAGGTTGCGCAAAAGCCGCACGAGCCGCATGCGGCATTTTTTTGCATTATGCAAAGCCGCACGGCAAATTTGAAATCTGAGAGGTGTCAATTAACTAATAAAGCTGGTAAGGCCGACAAGCGGCACGGCCCGCTACCTGACTTTAAAATCAAGACAGTTCAAATGGCATTAAAATGTGCGATAAACTACATGATTTTTGGGACCGAGATGTAAGCAGTGGAATATGAAAATACTAACTGATTCAGGAGTTTGGGGCGACAGAGAACCAAAAAATAGAACACAAACACGTGTGGATTGCAGCGATGTTTGGGGCGCTGTGACGGAAAGATAGTGAAGATGCTCACCGTCCCGTCGCCGTAATTCTTTCGAGAAGACGCGGCTACGGCCCGTCACAAAAACGGCGATCTTGACCGAATTTTGGGCCTTAGACGGGCAAAAAGGCGGACGTCAGATGAAAACATACGGGCGGGCTCTGTTGGCAATTATACGGTTCGGTTCGGTGTGATTCTGAGCCGGCGAATGGGGCCTGGATTTATATAAAGTCCGTCAATGCTTAATCAGCATATAAACTTTTAGACTTGCATTGGACCGACAACAGAAACATAAAATTAGAAAGGCGAAACGAGGCATGTAGCATGGTCTCCCGACAGAAAAATAGCTAGTCATGAACCAGAACCAGGCATTGATCATAGGGGAGAATAGCGGTCACGAAGAGCTTGATTCATGGATTGCCAGATGGAGGCGTAAGCACACCAGAGACGAGTGATGAATCCCAGAAATTAATATCCGGCCAGAGAGACCGGAGAACACTTGGAGAGCCTGAGAGGGTCGACAGAGGTCTCAGGTCGAGAGTAGGATCTTACAAAATGTCACTGAAAAACACCATGGTCCATGCCATGGGTGGTGGTATTGGGCAGTGGTCGTGGGGGAGGAAAAAGTGGCAAAGGAATAAATAAGTACGGAACACTTTTATATCGTTACAGAAGTGATCTACGCCTCCAGCACCTTGCTCACCCTGAGACCTGCCTGCTACCCTGCGCCTGCGTGAGCGGCAGACTCTCCACTTCAGCGAAACCGATGCCGGACATACGCAGCTCCGTGAGGACCCCGACGTCCGTCCGCTCGTACAGGTTCAGCATGAGGCGCGACATCATCACCACGGACATGCTGGGGACAGCATAGCCCGCGCTCAGCAGCCTGGACTGGAGTAAGAGTGTAGAAGGCGCACCAGGTCGCGAAGGTTGCGAGCGAGCCTGGGACGAGGGGCTGGGGTGGTCAGTCTGTGCATGACACTAGAGGGACAGACACATGCGTACTCCGCCGATCTAGAGTGAGGTGAGGTTTCTCGTTGCGTGCGAGGTAGATGTGTGTACTCACGAAGAACGTCACGATGTTGGTGAGATTTGCGAGGGCCATCGCGCTGCACGCATCAGTCTTCGCAACCTTGCACAAAAGGCCTCGCTCACGCAAAGTACATGGCGCCTTTCTCCCGTCAGGACACAGGTTAGAATATCGAAGCCGCACGACGCACCGTCCCGGACCAAAACGCGGTGAATAGGCATATTCAGGCCGCCGGTGTCGCGGCGCGTTACGTACCCCTTGTAAGTCGTCATTCCGAATATCATCGCATCGAATGCGAAGAGGCATTCCCACGGGCCAGCGAGATCTATAACAGAAGGAAAGATGTTTGAATGGAGCAGAAAGGCGGATTGAATTGTCAGCACGGACGATATGAACTAGATGAAACTCAAGCTCAGGAAGGACACAATCACAAAGCCGGTGAGGCGTACGCGGATTCGTCGACTGCAAGGTGACATCCCGGCAGGACGGTGAGCGGGAAGCCGTGTTGCCCCTGATGCATGCTCCACTAAATCTGGTTGGGACCGGAGCGATTTGCGAGGAGGTGGCACTCACTACGGCAATTGCTATAAAGGAGCTTGCAATCCCAATCAACCACCACAGCACTCTTGCGCTGCGGCTGTAGAGAGCCCACGTGCGGAGGATCATGACAGCTGTTTCCACGAATGGAATGAGAGGTGAGTTGAAGGCGGTGGGAAAGAATAAAACCTGAGACGAGGAGTTGTGTCGCCAGCATGAACAATTGGTGAGCGAGGTCGTATCGGACACATCTGCCATATTTATCTAGCCAAACGAAAATCACTGAGCGTTATCACGAACGGCTGGAAAATTGTGAGATGCAGTCGTTCCATAAATTTCGAGGATGCTCACCTTCTTGGGTAGGGTGACTAACGAGAATACGAGCACCGGGATATTGGTTGCCAATGCCCCGTAACGGATGGCAAAGAGCCAGCACGCGCTTGCGGATTTTGTCCGCTTCCAGAGATATTGGCTTTCCACGTCTATCACAAAATGAATTATAGAGTGCACAGGAGCTGGGCGAAGTCAATGGATACCTATCGTAATAATATAATCCCAAATGAGAAACGCTGAGCGGGGCATCAGCTCTTGTATGGGCGATAAAGGAAATCCTTACAAACACCGAAGAGATGACAGTAGTTTTGGAAAAATCTGTAGAACGTCGTAGGTATGTTGTGGAGTGAGACTCAAGGAGAATGAATACATTGCTTGGGCGGCAGACGCGTTTCTCATCGAGCTCTGTCCAAGGATGTAACTTGGCTGGGAAGTTGGAGGGAATTGGCACCAAGACGATACCCGCAGTTTTGACCTGCAAAACTGGGAAGCTGCTGGGTCGGGTCTGCCGTAAACGGATTGCACGCTCCTCCATGGCATGTGCAAGATATGCCAAAAGTACGGCAAGGATCCCACATCTACCCAATTTCCATGACATCAATCACAGGTGACTGGTCGGAAGTCAGCCTGTGCGAACTTTTTATGAATAGCAGAATTGAAAGATAAGCCCTACATCAAACCTGACGCCAAGATGACCGTCATGCGAGTCTCATAAAGGTTACTTTCGCGACGTCGCTAACAATCGAGACCTGCAGACGGGCCAAAGGGGAGGACGCATTTTTCTGGTACCCAAGTAGGATACAAACGTGGGTGGGTACCACGCTCCCGCCCTGGAGTGAAAATTCTTGCGACAGACCTCCAAAAAGGGTGAGAGGATCGGTAATTCGAAGAGGAAGTTTCCATAGACCACGACGGAGATTACCCAGACGGCCATCCTAATCTCTGCGGCGGCGGCCGAAGATAGTGAGATTTTTCCATGCAGACGACAAGCAAACGACCCACCCACCCACCTCGTCTCTCAGAGTCTGTAGACAGGACTTACAAGCCGGTCGAAAACTTCGCCGCCACCATACGCACGTCGCCCACCAACAAGCACTGAGTCTCCGTCCAGGTTAAGGGCAAGGCAATAAGCCCAAGCGCTGACGATCCCAAGGCCGGTGGCTATAGCTCACGGTACAAAAAGAAGCGAGGCACGAGCCAAGGGACGGAAAGAGAAGCGGTCAAATCCCGTGCGGAGATCGTCGTCCTGATCCGTCTCCTTCGGAGCCAATCAGGATGGCTGGATATCCTCGTCGGCTTTAACCTGATCAGCTTTATAGTCAAAACCTTTTACGATCCGGTCCCCCGTATACTAGTTTGGTTCGGTGTTTGATGCCTTTCT
Organism: Mycena leptocephala; assembly: GCA_029378395.1. Lineage (NCBI taxonomy): Eukaryota > Fungi > Basidiomycota > Agaricomycetes > Agaricales > Mycenaceae > Mycena > Mycena leptocephala. The sequence continues at coordinate 434,540 of JARJLF010000064.1, read as the reverse complement.
TATAGCGTGTCCTTGGCTTTCCTGTCCATGCAGCCACCCCACAAAATTTACCATCCTCACTGGTTGAACATTTCAAGTGTTTCAGTGAAGAATGTCCACTATTTTTCACACTGGGTGACTTTCCATAAGCATAAACAATTCCACGAGCATTATTTTCAAGCTTTCCGAGACGATCCCGCGACAGCTGTCGGGACCCCATCAATCGGGGAGAGACGATTTAATGCGAATTTATTATAATCTGGAGGGGGGGTCTTTAACCCCCCTCCAGATTTTATTAAACGGAATAAATGGTTTTGGGCGATGAGGATGTGATGCTCGCCTCAAACATGTACGGCCAAAAAAATGCATACCCCTACAGACGACCTCCGGATCCCCTCCCGACCTTTGTTTGGGCAACAGCGTGAGGTTGATTATTTTATTGTTTTCTTATGGGAGCTCAAGCACGAAATCCTCGACTTGAATTTCTAGCCTTTGATCCCATCACTGGCACTCTCAAAGAAGCTCAGAGAATAATCTATGCTTATGGAAAGTCACCCACTGTTTTTCACTGAAAACTCAAGTGAAAAACTTAAAACCTCTTCACCACTTTTTGGTTTTTAAGGTGAAAAATCTGAAACAACCCCAAAAGTGCTGAAAAAGTTTTAAGTTTTTCACTCGCTTTTTCAGCGAAAAAAAAGTGTGTAAAATAATGGACATTTTTCGCCAATTTTTTGACTGAAAAACTTGAAATGTTCAACCAGTGTCTGACAAACATAAACTAATCGGCCCAAATTCTTTCACATTTTCGTACACCATATTAGATAAATGTGTACCAGCGTAGTCTGGATCGGATAAGTTTTTTTCTGATATAATGTCAAGGATGTTGACCATTTCAGTCAGTTCCCTACCCCTTCCGCCCAAGGACAATACTTAAATATGTCCCGCTTTATTGGGACATGGTTAGGATTTTTTCAGTATCGTGTCGAAAGACTTTACTATTGTATCAGGATTTTCAGCCCATCTAGATGGACATCCGGTCTAGCGATCTTGAGCATTGGGTCGGCATGCAGATATCTTCTCGTTAAGACTCCAACTGTTTTGTTTATGTGTATGGCTGAGCACAAAATAAACAGAAATAGAAATAAATGTTTAAAAAACTGTTTAAAACGTTTGTATCTGACTTGAACCCGTCCAGGGATACCTCAAATCAACTATCTGGCGATTCATACCAAATATGAATGCATCGGTGCACTCCTGCTTCTGGACCTCGGCCTGTCGACGCGTCATGGAGCATTTCATCGATATCGCGCTCCGAGTCCACTTTGGCGTCGAAGCTTACCGTATCTCAGACATCCCTTTATATGCGCTTTATCCACGAGCCTTTGCACCTACATTCGGGTTCGGCACCAACGCGAGATGGCAGCCGTGAGGCCCGGAATCCCAGTAGACACTCGAAATACAGTCCACGACATCGAGGAAGGACCAAATAAAGGGCAGCGGTAGACCGAGGAGGATAGGAGAAGATGGCGCCAGTGGAGATCGGCAGGGAGGACTCGTTGATCGCTGGCTCCGCTGGTCCGCCTATCGTGCCACGATCGTCGAAATTAGAATACAAGAAGTTGGTGATGCCCGAATTGTGCATATCCTGAAGCTACAAAACGGTTTGAACGTCGGGGATCTGTTGAGAGTTTTGAAACCAGCTAACCCTCATGTTTGTGGAAACACTTCCAGAAATGGAAAGAGATCGCACCGAATCAGACCGACCGGAAGTTTTCTGGAAGTCCGGATCGCGAAATAGCTAGCTTTTGATGGAAGATGAGCCGTGCGCTTGCTCCGATGTACAGGGGATTCAGTTAGCTTAACGTTTGTCGAAATTCCAGATCGGCCAAAATAAATAGCGGATGTTTTTGTTCCCCCTGCGGAGTCTGAGAATTTGGCATTTGCATAGCGACCTAGACGCCCTTATATCGCGGAAGGAGTAGAGGAGTAACACTTACGAGGAACTGAAGCTCTGCCTCAATAATTTTGGTACGATAAACTGACAGCTCACGACGGTCTTTTTACTAATTGAGGACACGCCGAAAATCGTTCTTTGCACCCTGCAAGACTCAAGTAGCCCAGCGGGATGACAGCCTCGCCGGAGACGGTCAATGCTTACTTCGGCGAACGTGTAGATCCGCACGGCAACGCTCACGAAAGGTTGTAGAGCAACGGTATTGGATCTATTCAATAAATCCTAGAGAAAGCTGAGAGCCCCCAGCGACAAGGACTGTAGTTCGATGACATCATGATTATCGAGGAAGAGGTGAGTAAGCGCTCAACCTAGTCATCGTCTGCCTCGTGTTGCACTTCTATCTATCCATCGCTATTGTGGTGTTGAGCGCCCATAGCTATGTGGCCAATCGAGCGCAGAAGTACCAGAGGTGCGGAAGCACAGGCATGAGACGTTCGAAGAGTTCCAGTACCCTGTGGTGTACGTGCGGAGGGTCGCAGGGAAAAGGCGGAGAAGGGCAGATAAAACATAGAGATGCGGGCTTTGGAGTACGACTACACTGTGGTTTGAGTAAGATGTGGTGTTGAATATAAGAGAAACTGAATAATTACTGTGAGGGAACCAGTTGCTAGTTCATTTCTGTCGGAGCACCGGCGTATTTTGCAGCAACCACGGTAAAGCCCGGAATCCGTCGAAATTGTTTTTTCGTTTGATGTCATGGTGCTCCCGGGCAAAATTTTGTTATAGTACAACCTTCTATCTGTTTTGGTCTGCGATTCGTGCGTTGTTGTACGACATCCTCGTCCTCCGATCCAAGGCTCAAACGAAAGAGTCTTCCACAGAAATCCAGAATTCGGCCACCATATAAAAAGGCTGAGATACGAAGGGAGTGGAGATAGAATGGAGGATGCGTAGACAGGGTAATATTTTCTTTCTTTTTTCGATTTTTTGTGAGTACCGTGTAGTTGACGCTCGAGATGCTCACAACAACAGACATACACGAACCACGAGTCTGAGGAAACACGTAGTAGTTCAGTGGATGAGGATGAGGGTAAGTGTAATTCCATCCTCACAAATCGAGACATGAATTGTGTTGCCTTGGTTAACTCCATTCATTTGATGCTAACAAGTCGCTGGCCAGCCGTATTATATTATCTCTCGTGCGTCAATAAACGAAATGGAATATTTTATGTGACTTATAATTCTCCACAACTTCGTCATCTGGAACTCTTTGGACTGCAACTGATCATGAGCCGCCAGTTACATGCCGCCTGTCTCACGACACTAGGAGTGCTGTGGATGTGCAAGTGTCTAGAATCAACTCGCCTAATCTAAAACACTGGTTGACTGTTCTTCCCATATAGAAAGCCTCACGACAGAGTGGAGAGTATTGCGGCATAGACGATGCGGGTGATGCAAATTAGAGGATTGAAACCGTCCAGAAGTGAACTTGAGAGAATACTTGAGTGTTGACGGGAGCCACGGTGACTTGGAGTCTTCGCAGCGTCAAGCAGGGCCTGATTCATTCGCGGTGGACGGGGATTCAGGAATGCGAAGGGATGGTGGTGTGGAAGGAAGCGGAGGTCTTGAAAGGGCTCTTGTGTGGTTATTGAGCGGTCAAAAACGTGGGCATTTGAGTTGCCTGTGAAACTGGAACCACGGAAAGAGCAACATACAAGTTTAGAAAGGGATGTAGAAAAATAGATGTGAGAAGAAAACACACGAGGCAACCGAAGCAACGGAATTGGGTTACCGGCCGGTGACAGGGCTGAAGCCCTCGGCCTTGAGCGGCTGATCGGCGAGGTCAAAAATCAACCACACCACCGGCTCTCAAAGCTAATGTGTCATGAGAGCGATCAGCTGGCGAAACTACAAAAATAAATGGAAAGTGGGTTGCCCAAGTTGGCGGATACTGAAGCTGTGAATGTGAAAATCGTCTATTAAGAAGGGCCCAGTCTCCACAGCAGTGATTGCAGCAGCCGAATGGCCCTCACTACACGGCGTTGGTAGGGAAAGCAAGGGCGGTCGGCGATACCGTTCCTACGGAAAGTGAAAGGCGAGTGGCGCTGTATGACTTGACGGCCATCTGAAAATAAATATGGGGAAGAAGCACCAATTTCAGCGGACCGTGGGGTGAATCTTGAAAGGTTGAAATTGAATGGGGTATCATCGGAACGCGACAAACATGAACAATGTGATTCGAGGTATCTGCTTAATATACGAGGTAACACCTCTAACCACCGCCGGCAAGCAAAGGTTGCCGGCATCCGCCAATGACCGCGAGCCATACAGGCATATAACTCAAACTCCGGTCAAATACGGTCAGACCGCTGAACGGCACGGTCACGGTCAATTTAATTTGACTCAGTGACGAACAACACTGCGACCTATAGCAATTGCGCGGAGAACTTGAAGTAGATCTACACCTGCGGGAAGTTGAAGGATGTGACCAGATGGAAGTGTTACCATACCAAATGCCCCAGACGTTCAACGAGGCAATTCTGCACTCGGCTTTCAAACTCGCTTGTCAATCACGGATCACCCGGTCCGCACGCAGCGAGGCTCCACTCGTGATCAGTGGCTGACCAACCACGGCTGGTATGGGATCTATTTCCAGGCCATGCCTTTAGCGTATAAAGCGCAAGGCCGACACCGACATCTTGTGGCCCGAAAAACATCCTGCCCAGGAAAGCGAAGAAAACGTGTGTCAACCGTGACCTCGGACCTCTACAAAGTTGTCTCTCGAATCTTTGGTTTAAAATGCTCACCAAACTCCCCGTGTTACTGTTACTGCTAGCTTTCCAGCGTCTCGTCAGCGCGGTCAACTTCGCCTGGGAAGAAACGCAACTGACAAAAGACGACATTGGCACCTTCACTTCCATCGCCTTCGCAGACACTGCTCCGTCCATCCCGGTTGACAACGATATCAACACAGCCACTTCCAGCGGCAGAGAATGCAAAGTCGGCCCCTGGGATGCCGCTTGGCCCACAGACGCCGAATGGGCGGCTTTCAATACCTCACTGGACGGTGCCCTCATCAAGACAGTTCCGCAAGGAGCCGTCTGCTATCCCAACGACCCACACTATGACGAGGCGGCCTGCGCAGCAGTAGTGCAGGCCACAGGGCACTCGGGCGGTGTTGTGGTCGACCCATCCAACATCGTGCAGCCGTGGACAGCGGGCGAGCCGTGCAACATCACAGAAGCACCCATTGGCAACTGCTCGCTGGGCGGGTTTCCCGTCTACATCGTGAACGCGACCACGGTCAAGCACGTGCAGTTGGGCGTGAACTTTGCTAGGAACAAGGAAATTCGGCTTGTTGTGAAGAATACCGGCCATGACTTCGCCGGGCGGTCAGTCGGTGCGGGAGCCTTGAGCGTCTGGTTGCACAATCTGCAAGGCCAGAAGTTCATACCAGACTTCAATGGCAGCAATTATCGTGGTCCGGCGGCGCGGATTGCGGGAGGGACGCAAGGATGGCAGGTGTACAACTTCATGGCGGACAACAATATCAGCATTGTTGCCCCGAGGTCAGTTTCTTCATCCGCATGATGATTGGCGGATAACAGAGGCTTGCAGTGAGAGCACCGTGGCTATTCTAGGTGGCTTCACGGCTGTTGGCGGACACTCTTCCCTCACTTCGTACCACGGCATGGGCTCCGATCAAGCACTGCAACTTCAAGTCGTCACAGCGGATGGGAGATTCCTCCAAGTCGACAGAGACAACAACGCTGATCTCTTTTTCGCGATGCGAGGGGGCGGCGGCAGCACATACGGCATCGTGACCTCGGCCATTATCAAAGCATTCCCACCCCTGACTCTACAGACCGCCCAGTTTGTGTGGTCTGGCAGCCTCGATGTCAACTTCTCCTCGCCAAACATCGACCCATCCACGGGTGCCATCACAGTCGACAAGGAAGCCTTCTGGTCTGGGGTGCACGAGTGGATTCAGTTCAGCCGCTCCGTCTCCAGCGCCGGCGGTATCGGCTTTAGTTACATTGAGCCCCCATCCTCGACATTCATGGGCCCTGCCCCCGGTCTCTTCCAGATGATCGGGCAGTTCATCCTCCCCGGACAGACACTCGAAGATGCCACTGCCTTTTTGGAACCATTCTTCAGCACCATGACCCAACTCGGCGTCCCCCTCATGCAGTCCAACACCACCACCATTACAAGCCAGGCCTACAACACTCGACGGACCGGCCAGGGCGACCCTGTCGGTCAGACCCGCTTCTCGTCACGCCTGTTCCCACGCACCAACTGGGAAGACCCCGCGCTGTTCAACGCTACCGTGCAGTCCATCCGCGCGGCCGTCGAGGACGGCGGCTACACGGTGAACGCGATTCCGTACGCACCAACCGAAGAAGTGGCAGGGTTCCCTGACGACGCAGTCAACCCCGCGTTTCGCGAGACGCTCATGCACGCTATCGCGTTTGACTCGGTGTCCCCAGTGAAAGACGGCCGAGTGTTACCGGCAAAGGTGGTAAACGCGGCACATGCGCGGCTGGACTCATTTGTGGACGCATGGAGGAAGCTGACGCCGGGGAGCGGAGCATATATGAACGAGGCGGACATGCAGGAGCCGGAGTGGCAGCAGAGCTTCTTTGGAGATCACTATCCGCAGCTGCTGCACATCAAGAGGCGGAGAGACCCGTGGGGCGTGTTTTGGGCGCCGACAACGCCAGGGAGTGAGGCGTGGGAGGTGGTTTTGCCCGACGGGCTGCCATTGCAGACTGGACCCCTGTGCCGGACATGACGACGTCTTGTCAGAGCCCTCTTATGAATATCTTGGTGCGGCACTCGGTTTCACGGCTCTTCGGTTATGTCTGAACAGACGGCGAGTTTTTCAAGTTTTCAAGTTGAGAAAATAAGAGACAAGAGAAAAAGAGGGAGACTATCTATGATATCTGCATGCTCATTCTCGGGTCTTGGCTTATGTCTGTGGAGAAATCAACAAAAATTATTTAAACCGAAAAAATTGGAGAAAAAGAGAGAAAAGAGAGATCTCACCTGTAATTATAAAGTGTTGTCTTGGTGTCCGTGCAAGAATCAGCTTCTGAAGTGCAATAGAGCTCTTTGTCCGAGGTGTACAATTGAGTGCCAGATCTGGCGGTTGACTGATTTATGCGGCTTATCTGCATTCGGTGCATTCAAACCCGGATACCGTCGGGGGCTGCGGCATTTCGCTTTAATTCTTTAGAAAATCACTCTATGTTTGTGTAGAGTGTGAGCTCTGATCCATCACTGCATTCAGGGCCTTCCTAGCCGACCCCCACGTGGAGCTGGTGCCAGCTTCGGCCAGCTGTGGCTAGGCATCGGCTAGCTTCAGCTAGGTCCTGGCTGGCTTGGGCTAGGAGGAACACATTTGATGCTCACCTCGCAATCCAAGGAACAATTCGACGCCTCACTGTCTCACTGTCATTGTGGGGAAATTGCCGCCCGAGGGGGAGTGGGAACATGTCGAGCGTCCACCCATACAAAAGATGCACCCTCCAGCATTTCCTAGAGCACCTGTTCCAAGAACTACAGTCGAGGAAATTCCCAATGTAGAGGACCACCAGCCGCAAAACGAGGTTCAAGTCTAGCCACAGAACAATTTTCTTGGAGAAAACTTCCAGAATGCAGAGCCAGAAGAACCAGAAGGTCGACCCAAACGCGTCAGAAACGAATCTCACCTTTGACTCGACAGCTCCGGTAGGATTTCCCGCGGCATCACGGATGGAGCCACCGTTGATGTTCGTTCACTGACAGATTACGGTCAGCACTTTAGAGGGATCCGCAACTCAGTCATTTGAGATCATAGCCATGTGTACCATTGATGATGCCACAACCTGAAATAACGGAATGAACTCTTGTTTGGTGTTCGAATTTACTTTACTTTCGTTTTCGAATACAGAGGTCGTACTGCACTCTGAGCAAATTGATCTCGGTTCTTCTTCCCTTCGGCCTTGAGATCAGCCCTCGGTTCAAGCCGTCGTGTCGAAGTCCAACGAAGCCGCAGTCGCCACGCTGAGTGATTTTCAGTGCCTTGAAAGTCAGAAAGCAACGGAGCTGCGACGCACTGCCATTCCCAATTCTGTATCCCAGGCTGAATGGCCGGGCGGTAAGAGCCGAGGAACCCGTCTTGCGCCTGGGGGCAGAGGCCGTCGGAGTCGATGATGATGATCGGGTAGAACGAGGACTGCGTGAAGAAATGTCAACATATTATATCAGTAAGTATACAGGGGGGAGCTCAAGGACGCACGATGGCCCCGACACAGGTATCGTACGTGTCGCTCGTGTCGTCGTTCAGTGAGAGCACCACACCGGCGTGGGGCGGGATGATTATTTGGGTAGGCTTACTGTCCACGACGGCGTCGTCCATGCGCGAGCAATCTTTGATGGTGGGTTGGTCGGTGGCTCCTTGGGTGCAGTTGAACGTGCCCTCTTCAAGTGTTATGAAGCCAGGAATTAGCGAAATACATACCACGAGACAGGCACAGTTCACTCACCTTCGAAGAAAATACGATTATTAAACGGCCCATGTAAGTCAATCGGCGTCGAGAGAGGCGCATCTCCCTGGGCTTCACGGCTGGGGCATGTGAAGAACGTCGCCGTGGCGTTCGTGAGCGGGATTCCGTCTGATTTGGGCGGGAAGAGGAGGTCCGGGACGACGTATCTGGTTTGGGAGGTGAGGGTGGCTTGTTCCCCTGAGAGACAGCCGGGGACTTTTTGGAGTGAGGCTGCGAGCTTGAAGATGGTGGATAGGACAAGAAGGAGCATGGGCGCGGGTGGTTGAAGCGGGATTGCGGCGGGTTGTGGGATTCCTGGCTATATACAGGGTATATACTGGCGATCGGTTATAGTCAGGTAGCTGTCAAACGGCTTCAGTGCACACTTGTGATAGTTGAGGCAGGAAGAAATACTCAGGCACATCTGTCGAACAACTAACCTCTATCTGTCAGGCCAGACACCGAACCAGTTGAGTTCTTCTTGACAAGATTAGACCGTCTCCTATGTGTGAACGTTTTTGGCTACACTGCTCTGTGCCGATTGGTTTCAAGCTGTGAAGAAATGAGCCTCATCGCAAAGTCGTGAAATGTGGGGATGACATCACCAAAAGTGGGGGTTTCTGGTAATGTCTGGCGAGATGGAACCTTACACGGGATTGTGATGCGTTGCCAAACCATCACCAGGCATTGCAATGCCTTTGCCAGCCTGGTAAAGGTTTGGCAAGGCAGCAAAATCCTGGTGAAGGTTTGGCAATATCGTACTAGGCTTGTGGGCAGTTTATAATACCTGGTGAGCGCTCTTACCTGTTTTGGCCATTGCAGGGTTCTTGCTCGGTATCATGTGGGCAAATCATGAATTTACTGATGAAATAAGAGTTATTACATCTTATGTTGATTGACTTGCACCCACAACGATTCCTAACCGCTTCACAATTCAATTGTTGTGTGCCGCCAGGATAGGAACGGTTGCCGTCTGTATATAAATTATAATTACGTGTGCCTTCGACTTTGACCTCATCCTACTAACCAGGCTCTGTTCCTCAAACCTGGCATCCCAACGAATAATTGCAACAACATTTTCCAGCAACACCGTCGCGATACACCTCCACCACTGTCGTAGTCCTGCCGCGTGTCACACTCCAGCCCTTCGTTCTTGCACAGGAAATATATACGACTCGAAATAGCAAACTTGAATCATATTTACACCAATAAATTAATATTGCCTCAAGATAAGGAGCGCTTGCAAGTTACAAGACTGGCGATTGCACCGGATAAGAGAAGCCGAAACCCATGGTCCGTGCGTTGTCGCGTGATCGTGACTTCCGATGGTTCGTTTTGATCAAATTTTGATGGCGCCTCCTACTCTCTTCCCTCACCTCGACACCGCCGTCCTCTCTTCCCTTGTCCAGTCTGACACCATGAAGCCCCGTCATCCCTCAAGGCACTTTCCATGGATACTTCCTCCTGCTGGCCTGCTGTAACCTTCAAGTGCTGTACCTTGTACGCCGGGATTCGGCACTTGACACGTCTTCAAATGCCATCCATCAAGGTACCTTACTCTGGTTGGGTTTCTCGCCTACGTCAAGCGGGTTTAAGAACATCAAGTACCTTGTTGTCCTTGGGTTTCCCGTCCATCTCAAGCGGACACAAGAGCAATCTCAAGCCGCTAGATGATCCAAGTCGACTCGCAGGCTGTGGTAGCAAGCATCAACTGGTGGCCTTCAAATCCAATGATTCCATTCTCCTCTTCCAACTCCCTCCCGGCCTCCATGATGTCTGAACTTCGACTTGTGGCCACTTTCAAGTCGATGTTTTCATGCTCCTGTTCGAATTTACGGTCTTCAAGCTTCAAGTTGTATCATCATCAAATCAAGGTCCCGGCTCCCTGTCTTCAACCTCATGGCAAAATGTGAATGTACCTCCCGGATCCTCCCCGTATTCACCTGTCCCCTCCATCGCATAACCGGGCTTTCACCGATCCGCAACCATAGCTGGCAACGCGCCGTGGTATGTAGGAATGTAGGATATTGTGTTAAACTAGCTACCAAATATACTATTCATTTCTGTGTTTTATATGCTTTTCGTATTGGAGGGAGGGCACTACATGGCGCTGAAGTGCCTTGTAAGCCTCGCAATGCATTGTAAGGCCTCGCAATGCCTTGTAAACCCCACAAGCCTGGTGGAGCCTTACAAGAACCGAGGTTCCTTTTAATCCATGGTGAAGGTTCACCAGGCAGGTGGGACCTTACAGTGGATTATGCGGATTGTGAGCATTATAAGGCCTTACCAGGTGCCCCAACTTTTGGTGATGGAAACCAATATGCAACTGCTCGGAAACCAATTCGATTCCAGAAGCAAATTCGATTCCCCGCCCAAAGTCCTATATCACTTCGAAGTTCCAAGTTGGAATCATTTGGCACGCGGGTCACGGGTCCAAGCAGAAGTAGCCCTCACCTTCTTACGTTGGCTGAATGCTTTTGCCTGAAATGACTCATGAGAACTTCGCACGTGTAATAATCACGTCGTCCCGGATCAACTTGGCATCCACCCTCGATTCTCGCTGGGATTCAGTATCCAGAAGCAGGATAACCGCGTCAAGATTCTTGAGCTCAATTTTTTCTTCCTCTCAGCGATCTTCCTATTCCAAGCGCATCTCCTGATGAATAGCAGCTACATTCTTCAAGTTTTCACAGCACCGCTGTGGGCAGATGGCACCAGCTGACCGCCAGGGAGATTGTAGAGTGACCGGAGCTGTCCAGCGAATGTAGAATACTCATCGCTAATGCTATCTCCGACTTCTAACTCATATAGGTTGCCGGCCCGGGTTGACGACCGCACAAGCGGCGGGGTCGTCCGAGGGACGCAATACGATAAGCATTGAAATGTTTAATAACCCATTCTGATTGGCGCTAACTCCCTTGTTCTATAAAGGGATGATTGAACCAATACTACCCTGCAGCAATTTCGTGGATTTCTCAGGGTGTTCTGCCACATAAGTGACGCATCTGCACTCAATTCTCCCCATTACTCTTGCCATGGGTCTGTGCACCGGGTCTCTCGCGTTTGAGTTTCAGGACCCATGTGTGCGGGGATTATGGAGTGCAAGTGTGCCAGGATCCGTCGTGCTGATCTTGTGCACCTGGTCCATCCTCGCATATCTGATTCCCTCCCCCATCCGCCGGCTTCTCGCGCAGCTGAAGCGGCCGTTTGAACGGTACATGACGGTGGATGAAGCGCTAGCTCTAAACTCTCTGCCAGTTGGACATTCTCCCAATCAGGTACACGCTCCTCTGACTGGTTACCGTCTCGGATATGGGGTCTTCTTTGCGTGCCTCGGATTGGTTGAAGCACTCGGGTGGGGCGCCGATGCAATGTGGGCCCTTCTAGGAAGCAAAGTCGTTGATACATCGCGCGGCGTTCGCGATATCCTCATGGCGCTCTCGTGGCTGTACGCTACGATACGGCCGATTCTTCACCCGCGCGCAACTGTTCCCTACGATCTTCTCGCCATTTATATTTTAAACTTTGCGGGTGGACTGTTCATGCTCGGAGGATATATCTTCGACAATGTCTTCGACGGAACAGCCCTTCCATCTCAGCCGCTTATCGTGGGATTATGTGCGCACTTGGTGGTCATCCTCTCTCTCATGTGTGTTGCCCTCCGACTCCCCGTGAGGCTGCCTCCCCAGCCGCAACAAACTGTAGAAACTGTGAGTCTCATGGATCGCGCCAGGATACCATTCGCTCAAGTTACCGAAAAGATTTCCGAATCATCTGAGGACTACGCATCGTTCTGGGGAGTGTTAACCTTCAGCTGGGTATATCCACTTATCCGACGGGTGTGTAGTCTTGTTCTCCTTGAAACCTCTCCGACTGATAGTCACGTAGGGAACAAATACCACGCTCCATGATGCGGATGTGGGGTCGCTGAGTCCCACCTTGCAGTCCCGTCCTGTCTTTATCAAGTTTTCAACCCTGAGGCTCGTTCTGTTCTTGAGATGTCACCCTCCCAGCTCATGTAATTTCAGGCATGCCTCCCTCCTGCGACGGATATGGGCCACCGTATATCAGGACCTCACGTCAGTAGCCATCATTTTCCTTTTTCGATACGCCGCTGAAGAGCTGGCCATGTGCAGACTCGACTTCATTGGAACAATGTTTGCTATTCTGCTCAGCTACTCTCGACCTTTCTTTCTCAAGTGAGTACATATGATGGGCCGGTGCAAATGTTCATTAAAATCTCGTTCGGTACAGGCGTCTTATCGATTCAATGGATCATCCAAGCACGACAAGACGGGATCAGGGCGCAGCCTACATGTTCGCGGGCATAATTCTTGTGTGTTCAGTTCTCGAGGTCGGCAGGCTCCCTTCGAGATCCAGCTCATAGCTAAAATCATCTACAGGCCGAAGTCACTGCTCAGCGCCTCTGTCAGTGATCGCCCACGTACAGAACAGCATCCGCTCATGGTGTTCACCTTAGCGTACTGCCGCCGCGCCGCAACACGCGTCCGCTCAGAGCTTATGGCGTCAATATACGAGAAGGCATTGAAACGGAAGGACACGAGCGGGATCATTAACTCGGAGAAGGCACCCGGCACTGGCCCCGCCACTGCGGTGCCAACTCCATCAGTTTCCGGCACTGCAACCCCGTACGCCACAAGCCGCCCAAATTCAAAGTCGAAACAACACTAAAGAACGAGCCTGAGGCCAATGCAGGTGCGCTGGATTATATCTACATTTGGTGTTCACATGTGAAGGATTTTGAAGACACAGGAAAGATTATCAACCTCATGTCGGGGGACTGCAGTCGCATTTCCTTCCTGTTTCTCGTAGGATTTCTCAACTTTCTGGTCCTACTGCACTCGCGTTGACCTGTTATCATAGACACTATATGCGATCTATGGCGCACCGTTCGAAATTGCCATCGGCTCCCTGTTTTTATATCAACTCCTTGTATGTCAGTCCTTAACCCTGACCCCATGTCCCTCACGTAGATTTCTTAGGGTTGGAGTGCGTTCACCGGTTTCGCGGTCGTAGCTCTCGGTTGGCCAGTGCATAAATATGTCACGGAACGAAGCGTAAAGATCCACAAATCCTACTTAAAAGCGCGGGACAAGCGAGTCGGAGTTCTCGACGAGTTGATTGGCGCGGTAAGACTTTGCGTGAATATTATTCCGTAAAATACTCACCCTCGGAAGATCAAATGTATCAAGTTTTACGCGTGGGAGGAGCGTTGGATGGACAATACTATGGATGCGAGAGCAGACGAAATGAGATGGTTGGCTAAATGTGCGCTCTAATCTTCTTTCTCGATAGTCATTGACGGGCTGCTAGACCGCATGAATAGCGTTTTGTTTATTGGGTAATATTCCCCTCATTTATCGCAGAGGTGAATCCTTAACGAGCTTCCTCAGGCTGTGGCAAACAGCTCCTGTGTCGCTCTCACTGATCTCGTTCCTGACGTATGTGTCGTTGGGAAACCAGTTGACAGTGGGTACAGCTTTTGCGGTGGGTTTTCTTTGCCACAGTGCTTCGGCACAAAACGCCAACATCGTTCACAGGCCATTTCCGCATTCGACCTGATTAAGTGCGTAGTCAGAATACATGCGTGAAAATTGTCCTGATTTTTCTGAGCAGGGGTCCTCTGACAAGTCAGTACCAACTCTCGCTCGAGTAATGTACCTTTGGTAACCATATTCCCAGGCCTTCCGATGTCTCTAGTCCGACTCATTCAGGTAGCTTCTTCACTGCATTGGATGTGCACGAACTGATTGTGCTTGTCTCCAGGGCCGCGTTGCCCTCGATCGGATTGCCACGTACCTGGAAGAGGATGAGGTATCTGAACAAGGTACGCGTCGCCACCTGAATGTCTGTGGATTTGACCAAACTCTATCATTATCATCTCTGAAAAGCGATTTTTCGGAACCAAATTTGATCCCGCTCGACGAAGGCTTTGGCATCGAAAACGCGTCTTTCAGATGGAACCAACGGCCCGATTTTACTCCCGCAGCTGGAGAATATGTTCCCGCAAGCGGCGTTTACTCCCCTTTGGACATCCAGGCGGATACCCAGGATCACCGGTTTGAATTGCAGGATATTTCAGTTAATTTCCCTGAGAAGAAGCTCTCAGTGGTCACAGGGCCTACTGCCAGGTTTGCTCCGTCCCGAATTTAGCTTGCGTTCATTAATCCTGTTCTGTATCGCACAGCGGCAAGACAGCATTACTTGTGAGTCAGCCATAGAAAGACTTCATCAAATTATTTTACTAAAACACCGAGTAGATGGCTCTATTGGGGGAAATGACCATGCTTCCTGGCGGTCGCCTCATCATGTCGAAGAATAACTCGGTCGACGAGGACGGAAATAGCCACTGTATATCGTTTGCTGCCCAATCGCCCTGGTTGCGCCATCAATCCATTCGGGAGAACATTCTATTTGGATCCCCATATGATGAGAGGAGATACACAGCGGTCGTCGAATGTTGCGCTTTGCGGCCGGATTTTGACATGCTAGAGGACGGCGATGGCACCGAGATCGGCGTAAGAGGTGTTACTCTGTCTGGTGGACAGAAGGCCAGGTTGTTCTGATTCGTGTAATTCTTTCTACAACCGCTGATCTTTTGGGCAGGGTCGCACTTGCTCGAGCGGTATGGTTTCCTATATCGGTTGTGTTTCCGATGATATATCAGTCGATAGGTCTATGCCAGGAAGACGCATGTCTTTCTCGATGACCCATTGAGTGCGGTGGTCAGTCCGCCTCGACCGTTCCGGCGACATATATTGAATGACGATTACAGGACAGTCACACCGCTCGACTCATCTACGAAAAATGTTTATGTGGACCGTTATTGAGCAATCGCACAGTAGTACTTGTTACACATCACGTCAAACTTGTACTCCCGGGTGCCTATTACTTCCTACGGATGGAAGACGGCCGCATCGCTGTTCAGGGATCTGTCGCGGAGCTTCAAGCCCAGGGGGTTCTGGACGCCATTGCACACGAGGCCGTAGTGGAACGGAAACGGAAGAAATCGTTGGTGGCTGCGGAGGCCCTCCTCGGACGTCAGCCTGTTCAAGAAGAAGTCAAGGCGCCTCGTAAACTGGCCACAGAGGAGCACCGAGGTGGGCTGACATTTTTCTGGTGAAATTTTCTGGCTAATGAATACAGAGATCGGCAATGTTAAATTCAATGTATACAAAACGTATCTCGCAGCTGGCGGATATCCGATATGGATTTCTCTCCTCGTGATGACCATCATCGTTCATTTGAAAACTGTCGGGGAGAAGGTCTGGATCAAGATTTGGACTGACGCCTATAAACCCACCTTTATGTCATCAGCCACTGGTGAGAAAGCGCCTTTCGCTCTTCTGGAGGGCTGGCCAAACGCAGCTGAGCATCCCATGTTCTACGTTGGCGTCTATGCGGGCATCGGGTTATTTGGCGTAGCTATCGGTTTACTTATTGTCATGCTCGAATGGACAGCCGCGCTCAACGCGTCCCGAGCTCTCTTCCGGTAAGTGACTACCACCAATGTGATTAGAAATTTCTCTGATCGTCCGCAGAAAACTTCTGAGCACGGTAGTCCGGGCAACATTCAGGTAAATCCTTCGCTTCTCGATATCAATAGCTCAATATTACACCATCTTGTTCAGGTTCCACGACACGACCCCGCAAGGTATTTGGAAATTCTTATGGGGCGTTCATATTATTGACTCACCGTGCTGTCAGGCCGCATGATGAACAGATTTAGTAAAGACTTCGAAACTATCGATTTGAGCCTCGCCCTATCTCTTCAAGCTGTTAACACTTCTATCATGGCTTTCTTCGTTGCCCTTCTCACAGTTGTGTGCGTAACGTAGATCACTCCTCTTCTGCGTGTCTGAACATAACCTAGCTATGTCTTCCCACTGTTCGTCCTTCCTGCCATTATAATTGGCTTCCTCTATCGATTCCTCGCCATTGGATACCTGAATACCGGTCGCGATTTACGACATATGGAGTCAAACGCGCGGTCCCCGATTTTCTCCGAATTCGGGGAACTGCTGGCGGGGGTTGTGACAGTTCGAGGTTGGTCGTTGGCAATGTGCCTTG
This sequence comes from Mycena leptocephala, assembly GCA_029378395.1. NCBI lineage: Eukaryota > Fungi > Basidiomycota > Agaricomycetes > Agaricales > Mycenaceae > Mycena > Mycena leptocephala. The sequence goes on along the minus strand of JARJLF010000064.1, from coordinate 417,986 downwards.
TCTCCACTACTGAGTTACCCATGACAGCATTCTCTGCTGAAAAACGCTTTCTAGATAATTTGCACGCCAAGATCGATACCACATCCAAAATGGGTTATGCCTTCGCGTTAGTCTTTGCGTCTGCACACATGAAAAGTGCTTAAACTTGAACCAGGATGACCAACCGTTGGCTCTCCTTCAACTTCGAGATATTGGGTACGTAACCAACCTACCGAGGCTGGCGATATTCACCTCATCTCATCTGCAGCATGTATTGTGGGTTTTACAAAATTTGGACATCGTGCTCGGTGCTCACCGAATTTCAGTCCGTATTTCTCACCGCGGTATTCGCAACAACATTTTTGCATGACGACGCCGGCCTAGCTGGGATGGTCATCACTGTGAGCGATATAACTTTTCTGCGTCGCGAAGATATTCTCACCACATTAAATACAGTCGGCGCTCACCCTCGGAGACAGTGTATACCATGCCTGTGTATATTGGACTAGCCTGGAACTGGATCTGAAGTGAGCCAGAATTTCTCCTGCGGGTCGTTTACTCGAACTTAGCACACGGCACTCCCAGTTCGGTGGAGCGTGTCGTTGAATATCTAGATCTCCCGCAGGAGCCCCAAGCGGTCATCGAATCTCGGCGACCACCTGCGTATTGGCCATCGAGCTCAAAGAATGATGCCATGCTAGTCGTTAAGGATCTCGTAGTCAAATACGCACCGGATTTGCCCCCCGTTCTACAGGGTATATCGTTCCAGCTGAAAGCCGGGGAGCGCGTCGGGCTGATCGGGAGAACCGGTATGGATATGTGGGTGTTCGGGAAGGCTCCATACTGATTCACGTTGGAGGGAGTGGAAAATCGACGCTGGCTATGAGCATTCTGCGATTTGTACGTGCGATGTTTAGTTATAAATGAAGATCCTACTTACACGCTCCCCCTGATAGGTCGATCTCTCTGCGGGTGCGTTCCTTCACTGATGAGGAAGCAACCATTCTGATTCAGCTTGGACAGGTAAAATCTTCATTGACGGCGTTGATATAACCAGTATCGGAACATATGGTAACTTCTTCACTAATGCCGATATGTGTCACTCTCACTTGCATTCACCCAAGATTTGCGTTCTCGAATAGTGAGATCCCATTTTCCACTCTGACAGTGCTCAATGCTGACCGTTCTCCGCAAGACTTTCATCCCTCAGGATGCTACTCTGTTCTCCGGGTCTCTTCGGGACAATCTGGACCCATTTGGTTCGCATCAAGTCTTCGTGCTTGTTCAATGACTTACCATAGAGAAGGCGACTACGATGATAACCAGTGCATGGATGTTCTGCATCGCGCCCAGCTGATCCCAAGGACCACGTCCCGGGCCCCATCGCGCTCCCACTCACCACTCGGCTTCGTTGATGACATGGATACCTCCTCTTCGGACACGGCTCTCAACTCTCGTGCAATTCACCAACTGTTGCTCACAACGGAAGTCGCGGCGGGCGGGTCCAACTTCTCACAAGGCCAAAAACAGCTGATCGCCATCGCGCGCGCACTCCTTCGGCACAGCAGCATCGTCGTGCTGGATGAGGCCACGAGCAGCGTGGACTTTGCGACTGATGAGCAGATTCAGAGGGTGATCCGGGAGGAGTTTCGCGGGTCCATGTTGATCACTGGTGAGTATTCATGTCATTACTAATGCCTGATCCCTCTTATTTATTTGCTCCTGAACAGTCGCCCACCGCCTACGCACCATCGTTGATTACGATCGGCTCATTGTGTTGGACAAGGGCAAGGTGGCGGAGTTTGATACGCCATTGACGCTGATACACACCAAAGGCGGGATATTCAGAGACATGTGCCTCAAGAGCGGTTATTTTGGGGAACTAGAAGCGACGGCGGCGCGGGCCAAGTAGGATGGGGACAAGCGCTCATGAATACGGCGAGCAGGATGTGAGTGTGGCTTCTGAAGATAGTACTGCAACTGTGTGCTCGAAATCAATGCATATCGAAAGTCAATGCTATTCGCAATGCCGGCCGGGGCAGAGGGATTTTGCCGCAGCGTACACGGCAGTGCTGCGGCAGTCTTGCGGCACTCGATTCCGCGGTATATGTTGAACTCCCGTGTGTCGCCCACTCCGACCTCCGCTTCTATGCAGGATTCAGGGACCTAATAGACATGTTAAGGTCGCCAAGAGGAACGATGAGGAGGGAAGTGACGATGGATTCCAGTGCTGGCAATTAAGGCTTAAGAACCTGCCCCAGGGACCCTTAAGCCTTATCAAGGGTTAAGCCTTAATTTTAAGGGCAGACTTAAGGCCTTAGTTCCACTTTGGGAAGTATCTTTCCACGCTCAATTCCGCCCAAAAAAGCGTCGTATAGTTGGTTGATAATTGGAAAGTAATTGTTTCGTGGTATAAACTTACTAGAACACTAAGTTCCTCTTAGTTTCTCCTGAATCCAGCCTGGCCTCGCCATCTAGGAGAGAATGTTTGCCTTCCTGCCAATCTACAACACAGTGTCAGGTGCTGGGATCCTTTGAGAATTTCGCAATGGATGTTCCAGCTGTCCAGGGCTTTTTTTTTTAAGAAACTCCCTCCACCATGGCAGGTTGGTGAACCTGGTTGGCGGCAAAACTCGGAGCGGCAATCACCGTTGCCGATCCGGGCCACTACCGGCCCGTACTCTTAAGCCTTAAGGTGCTGGCGGCCTGACCGTTAAGGCTTATGTTAAGGCCTTAATCGAATTAAGGCCTTAACCCTTAGGGCCAACACTGATGAATTCTCCCTCGACAGACGGGACGAAGAGGATTGAAAAGCACAGATGTACCTTCCGCGAAATGAATGTTCAAGGCGGAGACGCAGTGTCCAGGAAAGATTTACGATAGTCCATGAGAATTTCTGTGAAGACGATGACGATCCTGGTGTATACACCGAGACCAAACTCCCAGGCAATCTACACCGCGACGCAGAATTGCGGCCATTTTCGATACGGGGAATTCACGATGGAAAAATGACGGATGCCAACGAATATCGAATGATTTCGGACTCGTCTAACGAGACTCTGAGAGAAATCGCTTGGTGTCTTCTTCGTGGTGAAGACATATCAAGAGGAGTGGAGGGCAATAAATAGAGCCTGGATTCTAGTGGAGCAACGGGAGTCAGAACTGTCGCTACGCCTGAATGGTGATGGACAAAGGAAGCAACAAGGAAGCAAATTTAAAGAGAGACCAGAGACCGGATCGGGGGCTCTTTGATCCGGAACCACCACCATGTCTCACTTTCCCATGCTGCCCGTTGCTGGTCGGCAGCGGGACTGGCGGGATTTTGGTGGTGGGGGTAAGATGATATCTGGCTTGAAATGAATGCTAGACCCGAGGATTGAGCCATTCACAATATATTGACCCATCAAATTCTACTGATGGCACTCAAATCTGGCCACAAACTCACGATTGAGGGCCCCGAGACAATATAGTACTATTATTTCACTCATATTATATGTAGGGATGCAGTCTAGAAGGATTCTAGGTGGTGAGCAAAATAAGATTTCCGAACTGAAAGTTTTCTCCTGATTTGAATTATGCAACGTTTGGAACGTCATACACTTCCTGCCCGTGATGCTGGCAGCATAAAGAAGTGTAAAATACATAAATCACAGTATTAGACAGGTTATATTGTACGTCCAACCATGCATGGGTCACACAGTGGTTGAACTTGAATCATACAAGTACATGAAATCAGAATTCCAGTCTATTTTAATGTCTCAACTGCTTCTATACTCATCCAGCGATAGGTAAAGACATCCTAAATTGTTTATTCCCCAAATTGAAGTTGAAACAAGGAGATAGTGTCGAGAAAACCGGGACACGATCATAATCAACGTGTTACACCGCGGGCAAACCCCGCGGAAGCTCGGGTTGACCTTCCGGAATGGAAGGCAGATGGGAGCTAGTTGGAAGCTGTGCAGGAAGCTGCACGGAATCCACATGGAACCGTTGATAGACACTGATAGACACCTGATGAGATGTTGACATCTGACAATCAATCATAGCCTTAATTGGAACATTCTTCCGATCTGGCTTGTTTGATCAACAAACGTAGTCCTGATATATGCCGCATCTATAGAAATGATTTTGAATCTTCCTCTCCCCACTCTTCAGGCTACCCATGCCTTCAGAGGTTATCTGTGCCTGTACAGTCTGCATCAAAAATTTCGAAGTCCGGGATGGTCGACTGCAACCTGGAAGATCAATTAGCTCCTCGGCTCGTGCTGAGCATGAAGCAAGGGACGAGAGAGCACAATTGGCTGCTGCAGCACAGCCCCGGCAGGCTGGACCGGCCCGGGGAGCTCAGCCAACAAGTGTTAAACCAAAACCTGCAAAGCAGGCGTCTGTGGTTTGGGATACTGGTAAGTTTTTCCTGCATCTCAGACAACAAATTTACAGAAAAAATGTAGTATTGTTTCCTGTTATCAAGCTCTGTTGCCTACTTGTGGCCTGGCTTAACCTTCATGCTGGTGTCAGCCGTACAACTGCTAACATTGTTCTGAAGGCATTGCAATTTATCTTGGCTACAACTCTTCAGCTTCTTTGTGTTGCACTGCAATCTGCAGGCTTTGGCGAGATTAAAGTGCCACAGATTCATCTACCCAAAGATATCCGCAGCATCTATAAACAGGGAATGGAGCCAGTCATCGATCGAGTTGCCTGTTGTCCAACATGTTATTCCTTGTATCCTGCAGATCATCCGATTCCAGAGACTTGTACCTACCAACGGTCTCAATTGGCACATGTATGTGGAACAGCCTTATGGCGAGATCGAAAAACACGCAAGGGTGTGAAGCGTGTTCCTACTCGGCTATTCAGCACACAATCCTTGGATTCTTGGCTTAGATTCTTCCTAGCTCGGCCAGATATTGAGGATCATCTAGAGAAGTCTGCATCTCGGAATCAGAACAGGTATCCTCAAGGAAATGCATATACTATGCATGATATTGCAGATAGCCCAGCATGGGCAAGTCTAGGAAATTATGTTCGATTTCCGTACAACCTGGTTTGGGCTGTTTATGTCGACTGGTTTAATCCATTTAGCAATAAGATTGCAGGTATGTCTGTAATTGTTAACACAGATTGTGTTAATAATTGATTTGACCTTATAGGCAAGGTTGTTTCTGTTGGTGCCATCGTCTTATACTGCTTGAACCTCCCTATCGAGATTCGGTTTCTTGTGGAGAATGTCTTCATTCTTGGTATTATACCTGGACCAGGCATGCCAGATGTCTGGGAGATCTCACACATCCTTGATGCCTTTGTTACCAAGATGAATGCATTCCGAGCTCCAGGCCAAAAAATACCTACACATCACCACCCAGAAGGAGTTCTTGTTCAATTACGGATTCTACCTCTGATTGCAGATCTTGGAGCAATCCGAAAAATTGCAGGATTTCTATCGCATAGTGCTACCTTTTTCTGTTCCTTTTGTCTCATCAAGTCTGCAGAGATTGAAAGTCTTGACTATGAGACTTGGACGCTCCGTGATGGCCCCACCGTAAAAGCTCAGGGTAGAACCTGGCTGTTTGAGAAAACAACAATCAAAGATCGAGAGGAGTGGTCAACAAAGACTGGTGTACGTTGGACACCAATGCATGATATTTCCTATTGGGATCCTGTCAAACATTGTGTTCTGGGTTTCATGCACAATGTAGAAGGCAAAGCAGAACATCACCTTCGCATCCTTTGGGGAATTGGTAGAAAATATCATGCTGAAGAGGAGTTGAAGGAGCAGCGGAAATATGAAGAATTTTCTGAATCTGATGCCTCAGAGGCATCAGACGAACTAACTTTCTTGGAATCAGATGCAAGCATGCCTCTTGAGGATCTCATGAATTCAGAATATGAAGGCCACTCTCAAAGCTCTGCAACACCCACTCCACAGAATCCAGGCACACATCTTAGGAATTTGTTTCTCAGTGAAGAGAGTGATGAAGGAGACCCAGATGATGCAGATTTCACCCCTCCGGATCCCAACTTTGATCCAATAACTGGAGCATTTAATTTTACACCCGACCAGTTGGCAGCTATACGTGCATGCATCAAGGATGTTCAGCTTCCAACCTGGGTAGGACGACCACCCACAAATCTTGGTGAAGCATCACATGGCAAACTGAAAGCACAAGAGCTGCTTACTCTTTTCACTGTGATTTTCCCTCTCATCATCCCACAACTGTGGTGGGAAAAAAGCGAAACTGCCATGAAACTTTTGGATAACTTTTATCACTTTGTAGGTGCAATAAACATCATTGCTTCATATTCAACCAGTGATACCATGGCGGAGGAATATAGAGTTCATTTCACACAATACCGCAGAGGTATACAGGAACTATGGCCACGTATTGATTCCTTGCCCAATCATCATCTTGCAATGCACAACCCAGAACTCTTAAAGTTCTGGGGACCTTTGTCTGTTATTAGTGAATTTCCTGGAGAACGAATGAACGGTGAACTGGGAAAGATCAAGACAAACCGGCGGATATGTAAGTTTATCTTCCCATCAGTCTTTTCTATTACTAAAAGACATTGACAGATGATATGGATCTCACTCTGTTGAGACAAATGGCTCGACGTGGACGCTTGGAAGCTATGCTGCATGATCGAAGCTTCGAAAACTCGAGTCACCTTAGTGGCCAGCTTGCTGGGATTCTACTCTCTGAAGCAGTTAATTCTGCAAATCCTCTGAAGCCATTAACTGGTCTCGAAGTTGCACAGTTTTTGGGCAAAGGAAAGGACATCCCTGCCAATATATACGAGATGCTCTTATTCTATCTACACTCCACTGGACAGAATCAGTGGCGATCTTGGAAAGCATTGCCTCTCCTGGATCATGAGCAAGCATTACCGCCAACTGGAAGAAAAAAAACTGAAATCGAGTGTGATAACCATACCTTCAGCCAAAAAATATCTCATGAGGGAAATAGTGGCATCCAGTTCAAAAATCCCTTGAATCCAGCACTTATTCTGACAGGTTACATTCACGAAATATGGCAAATCCCCCTTCAAAATCTTGTTCAAACTTTCTTTGTTGTTGAAAAACACACTGTCTTACCTCAATACCTATTGAATGAAACACCTTATCCCACCATGCCCGACATGTATTGCACAGCTGTGGATGCAAAACCCTCTGGCAATTTTATAATTATTGAACCAGCACATATCATTACACATCTCTCAATCATGAAACCACCCCGACAGACATATGGGATTCTGACAAGGGATCTACTAATTATTTGCTGGGCATTGAATCGTGGCCGACGTAGCTGAGGGTTCTTATTGTAGTTTTGTTCACAATTTCTTGAGTTCATTCAATAAAAAATTGCACCTGCTTGTGTAGGACTCTATGTGATGGAGATACATTTATTTCTATATAGATTGAATTAGTGTTAGGGTGAGGAATTAACACAGAAGCTAACATATGTAATGAGCTATACCCATGTATTATACATCATCTGAAAGTCAATGGTTTGAATCTTTTTGCTGCTTACCTCTTTTGGATTTCTTGCTGTTGTTATATCAAGATATTTGTAGGCATAAAATCATGTCAAATTGGAAAGCATATACAAAAAACTGAGTGCATATAGTAAGCATGGGATGAAAAGGAGGAGGTAAAGAATCCATATGATCATATAGAGCTGCTGTATCGAAATATTGTCCGAGCGTTTATGTGCCAGATGGCCCTGCCCCATCCTCATCTTGATCCATTGCATCGGTGTCGTCATTGTCCTCTTCCCCATTGTCTGGCTCACCGTCATCTTCGTCAGGCTCACCTTCATTATCATCTTCACCGTCGTCATCCTCTCCTTCCTGCCAGGGCGCATCAGGATCCTCGCCGTTTGCCTTCATCTGCTCGATCTCCTCATCTGTTGGGAGATGATAGAGCGCCAGCACTTCATTGCCATAGTGCTCCATGAAAAATGCATCATCCATGGTTTTGAAATTGTTAGGCACACGGTCATTGACCCAATGACCTGCAAGGGGGAGGGCAATACCGTTCAAACGGTAGCTGGCGCGAAGACGAGCTGGTAGTTGATTGAATGAAGCTGGATCAAACCAGTCGAGGGGCGCATTCTTGGGCCAGCGCTCCGACATGGAAGATGGTTCGGCATCAGAATCCACAATGCGCTCTCGCTGTCCTCGAAACTGCTGCCCTTGGCCCTTTCGCTTTGCGACTGCCTCGCGGTCTGGGTCAATTGTTTTGCGAATAAAGGCTGTCGCATTGGCGCTACGCCCAGGCTTTGGCTTGATAATATACTTGGCGCGATTTGAATCAAATTCATCATCGCTGTTGCAGTATGTCTCTGCAGTCAGAGCAACGACCCGCTCTGGCCAGCCATCAGCTCGGAGAGCCTTGGTACGAGCGTCTCTAATCTAACGAGGAACTTAGTTATGAAATTGAATAAATTCAAAAAACTTACATTTATACGAGCTTTATATGCGGTGGTCTGCTTGGATTTCCTGAGAACCGCTCCTGCAGTACGGGCGTCGGCCAGCACCCGCTTGTGCATGGTTGAAAATACAAAATTTCTGTAGAGCTTTCGAAGGAATGCAGAGTCCCTGAGCTTTGTCAGGTCAGGACTCATGCGTATGTAGCAATGAGAACCAGCAACATGCTGGAAGGTACTAGTGGCGATATTTTCGAGAGCTCTGTTGTACAAGGAGTCAACTGTTCCACCAAGCAGGTCTGGTCGCCAAGCAGAGAAACCAGCAGCAAGGACAGTGGAAAAAATAGCCTGGAGATGTTCGTCACTGATCTTTTTGATACTGTTCGCAATTGGACCTGTGTAGGTTGACACAGCTAGACGCAATTGTCGGATTTTTCCCATAGCCTCAGAATGGTCAGTGGAAATGCGGCTGGCAATTTCGTCCCATGCATCTGCGGTTGTAAATCTTTGGGCAAATGCCTGGAGCATAAGATCGGAGGGCATTTCAGGAACGGTGACCGAATCGTAAACACCCCAAAGAAGATAGATATGGACATGGAAAGCTGCCTGTATTTTATTTGAACACATATGACATGAAATGAAAAAGAAATTTGTTACCTGCAGTGATTTATCACCTTTACTCAATTTCGATGGAGGGATATGATGTTCGTCGCGGCGAGCCTGGCGCCTTTTCTGCTCTGCCTTCTTTGCAGCCTGCTCTGCTGCCTTCTTCTTTAATGGGGGTTCCTCAGGTGGATCACTAAAATCCCGTGCGCGTTTTTTGCCTTTGTCGTTATTCCGCGGAGGGTCAGGTGCAGGAGAAAATTCCGCATCTGGTGGATTGGGACCTGCAGGACCAGATGAAGCTCCTTGGTTGGGTGCGGAAGGGCCCCCATGAGCATTGCGACGCCGCCTAGCATCTGAAGTAGTAGAGCGTCGAGTCTTTTGCTTTTGCTTTCCAGCCATAGGGAGAGTAATGTGGTGGATGGAAGAACAAGAGATCTCGTTTTCTGCCCCATAGCCATCCTGAAGCCTCCCCGCTCAAGCATGTTAATCCCGGTAAGCATTTTGAAGTTCAACAAAGGGAAATGAAAAGCGTGGGAGTGATTGCCTATCAATTGCAATCACGGTGATCATACAGTATTTTTACCAAGTATAGGAATACACCGTGTTATACGCGTGTTACAGCTCCCTGCCAGCTCCTTGGCAGATTCCTGTGCGGGTTCCAGCTGCCTTCCATTCCGGAAGGTCAGCCCGAGCTTCCACGAGGTTTGCCCGCGGTGTTATGTGGTCGTGTTACAATTTTTATTTTAAAAACACGCCGGCAACCCAACTCGCGGACCCGGCCCAAACTCCGAAACCCCCCTTTTCTTCTGGAAAACGAGATTGCACCTTATAATTGCAAATTGCAATAAATGTGTGAATACCCTTTATATTTCAGAGAGCGCGGAGCGAGCACCGGCGCCAACAGCTTGGCAACTAGACCAGGGCCGGTCTGTCTATGAAGCAAAGCTGTTGATAGAGTAGATCGAGACTCGTCTCTCATCTGCAGGCTTGGTTCGAGCCTACCTGGCAACAGGAGCAGTGTTGTGCGGGCTTGGGCTTGAATTTGTACCCTTGGGTAGGTGATTCACAGCTGTAATTTGGGTTGAGAACACATTCGAGTGGACCTTCATCTCATTACTGTCCAATTCCAAGTCAATCTCCGGCACCATTGCAACTTCAGTCCAAATGGGGACAATCATATTGGAATGTTCACGTTGGAATTGGCGAATTATAGGCAGCAATTCGCTTGAATTTCAACTGCATTTCGTTATTTCAATATTCTGATGATGGGTGGTTGTGCAGGAAACACTCACATAATGTACAGAACACCACGCGCTGACTGTAAATCTCTCGGTCCAAGCCATGGCTCAAGCCAGCGGGCCTGACCCTTGGGCTCGGGCTTCGGATTTCAGAAGCCTGAGCCAGACGAAGCCAAGCCCAAGCCATGGTGTCCAGGTCAGGCGAAGCCCGCACAACATCACCGGTCCCCGTCCCCGTCCCCGTCCTCGACCTGTATGCCGCCCGCGTCACCTCCCAGAAATCTTCCCAATAAATGGGACTAAGTACTTGAAAAAGACCGCCAAAAATCAGGAACACTGCGGGTCTTGCGTTCTAACTAGTCCGAGGTGGGTTGCGAGGCAAGTCATCCGTGTCGTGTCACTGGCAGCACCCCAAAAAGGCAACCATGCACGTGCACTTCTTCGCTCCCGCCTCGTCGATGCGGCGCTGTTGCTCTTATAGAAGAGACTGCTTTCCTCTCGCGCCCCCACGGTTCTTCTCCACCTCGCCCTCCCTCCTACCTTGCATCCGGCTACTCCTTGCGCCAGATCCGTGGGTAGTTGTGGAGAGCGGAAGCCTCCCGCATATGTCCACGTCATCCTCGAGCGCGTCTTGCCTTCCCTCGCGTACCCCAAACTTCGGCAACAACGTCCTCGACAAGTTCCTCATAAACGAGACGCTTTCCGCTCCCTTCCCATCTTTCATCTTCGGCGCCATGCTCTTCCGGCTCACCCCAATTCCCAGCCCGCACTCACTTACTCGCGACGCGCAGCGCGGCCAACTTCTTTGGTGTGTTCTTCCAGCTCGGGACGAACCAGTGCGCGCTCTCTCTGCTCTCTCGGCCTCCCTCTTCCTGCTCCGCATCCGGACATTCCTTGCGCAGAGAGAAGTCAAGGAAGAGATGTTGAGAGCGGACAAGGCCTGCTCATGAGTACATCCATGTGCTGCTCTCGCTACTCCCCGTCGTATACCAAGACTTTCAGGTACAACGTCCTCCCCACAGCTAGCTCATAACGCCCTTCCTCTGCGCTTTCCTCTCGCTTCCCATCTTGCATCTTCGCCCCGCGCTCGTCCTGCTCGCACCCAATTCCGCCCACCCACCCACTCGCGATGCGTCCTATCCTTGTCATTGCACCGCATGTGCACCCACCTCACGCAGCTACCTTGCGCCGCTTGTAGTCCTATCCTCTTCCGCGTCTACTTGTGCGTCTGCGTCTGCGTCTGGTCCCCGCTTCCCACTCTTCTCACTGCGCGCTCTGCGGTCCAGCGCCAGCGATGCTGATGCGTCCTGCCGCCTCGGGCCCGGGCTTGCCTTCGCACCTCCGACCCCACGACCGAGACGCGGATGATTCCCTCTGAATCGGGTTCCCGGTTGCGGCTGTGCGTGCAATCACTACATTCGTATACGGCAGATGGGGCGAGACCGGCGCTCTGCGCTCTGCAAGGCGACGGGGAGCAGAACGAGTGCGGGTGGTGGAGCCGCGTCTTTTCCTGTTCCATTTCCTTTCCTTTTCCTTCTCTCTTCACCCTCTCTCCCACCCCATCTCCCTCCTCTTCCGGAATCCCATCTCCCTCTCTCCTCCCCTCTTCCCATCTCTCCCCTCGGTCCTCGCACGCCCGCCCCTTCTCTCCTCCCCTCCTCGCCCATATTTTTCCTACCCGATAATCCGTGTACAACGCATGCATAGGCCCGCTGCCAGATCTACCTGCGTGCGTGCTTGAAGCTACTTCAAGCCCCGGCCGCACCCAGACTAGTACTCCTCAAAAGGGCGTGCGAGCCGGCGCGCGATACCGGCTGCATGCGTTGCGTTGCGTGCCTGCGTTGCGTTTCTTTCCTTCACCGGGTTTCCTTCCAACCTTGTTTGCGTCCCCTGTTTCTTTCCTTGTTTCCTTTTGATCAAGCTTGCGCTTCCTAAGTACCTGTTCGGTTTTTTGGTTTTATGGTTTTATCGGTGTGCGTGTGCTTTCGTCTCCATTGGGAGTCCGACACCCGTGGGCGATGCCGAGATGCAGGGAGGGAAGGGGAGAGGAGAGGAGAAGCGGCGCGGTGGATGGCAAGTTCCACTCCTCGTCCTTGCACTCGTGGAACGCGCGCGATGCGATGCGATGCGATGCGATGTGTACTATATACGATGAGGAGACGCGGCGGCGTATGCGGGGATGGCGTACGATCCACTCCACTCCTCGCCCTTGCGCGTCGCTGTGCTCGTGCGCGATGTGTGACTGCGATGTGTGCCCGGTGTCTCCGTGCGGTCTGTAATGTATGCTGGCGTCGTGTGGGTGTCAGGTGAGCGCGGTGGGGTGTGCGATTTCCTGAGTGTCTAATTATTTCTGCCAATGCAAATATTCTTGGGTGGCGCATCTGGCTTTCCTATATGAAAATTGAGTGTAGTCACGGAAGAGAGTGTCGAACGGCTCATACTCACCTCCCAGTAATTCAGCATCGAAAGACCAAAGCGGGGATCGCCGTAATAGGCGGATTTCATCATCTATGCTGTCTCCACCATTGCCATACGGAACGGGATCATCGAGACCAAGTATCTCGTCTGCCCAGCTCTCGTACGTCGGGTGGACTGGTGAAGCAATTGGGTTAGTGTCGTACTCCTTAACCTGGGAGTTCATGAGTGTTAGCTGCAAAAAAGCGGATAAATGGGATTGCGCACAGCATTCTTGAACAGCTCTTTGGCCCATTCGACTTTCTCGGGTCTGAACTAGATGAGCCATCGAAGTTTGATCCTTGGGTTGACGACTTGGAGAGATTAAGATAAGTTTGATCCAGCAGAAGATGAAAGAGGCGTAAGATGAACTAACTCATTGCCAGGATATATGCCGGAACACGCTCGAGGCGATCTTCATAAGATCCAAGTTTGTCTAGGCCCTGCTGAATAATGTCGGCGGTCTCTGGATTGTCCAGTTGCATCTGTTGCCACTTGTTGGATCATCGCTTCGAACGCAGGAAGCGCATTGCAAAGGGTGGGGGTTTTCTCTGCAGACAATTTCTGTTAAAAGGCGTGGGGCACCTGCGTCACAATCCAACGATGGTAAGTGAAGTGACCATTCGAAAACCAAGAAACTGACGTCCAGAATTTTCTTGAAAACTTCAAGTGCGCCCCACTCCTCATCACCTAACTTGAATTTGCGAAGCTCCTCAAACTGGTTGCTCGATAGAAAGCTATCAACCGCCTACGCAATACTTAGAGCCATCTCCGCCGTTGAATATTGCACTTACCAGGCGAAGGAAGAGACCACGATCAATCATCAACAATGTCGACGACCACCGGGTGATTACGTCCCGAAGGAGCTCCAAGTCCTTGAGTTGGAGACTCTTCAACACGTCCGAAAAAAATTGGCGGCGCAACGAAGATGATCGAATCTGTACAAGGGTTTGTAAGAATATCACTAACCGTAACCGTAATCAAACAAAACACATACCTGACGAACGATAGCACGAAGTGTGGCAATGGGATCATGGTCAATTGCATCCATAAATGTTGTCGCGACCTTCCCCGATGGCTCAAAGGGTGTTGCATTGCTGTCGGCAAAATCAATGTCAGTGATGGCCTTTAAAATCGCTTGGCAGGCCAAGTGGACAACGTGGGGGAAACATCTTGTAAATGGAATCGCACATCGGTCGAGAGAAAATAAATAAAACTACAAAGTGTCATCACCGAATGTGTCGTTTCAGTTTTGGAGAAAGGGATTCCACGCCGTCTCAAGTGAATTTCCGCCCAGAGCATGAAGGTATCATTGTTTGCGGCGTTATCGAGCGTAACCCAACCTAACTTATGCATGAGATGAATAAACTGAGAATTTGAAAACCATTGAATATAACTCACTTTTTTGCGGCACGGATGCAGTCAATGACGTGCAAGAAAGCATGTCCGAGGTGTTCCCCATCGTGGTGGCCCGGAAGGTGGATCAAGCCTATCAAAGCGGAGCGAAGCTTGAGTGCGTATCGGGGACCCGAGGGAGTTTCGACGACGGAGCCGCACGTCCAGTCCCAGTCCCAGTCGGAGTGGCATGTGGAGTTGGGCGTGGAACGGACTCTTGGGTATGAATTGGAGTTGTACGATGATGTGGAGGTGCTCTGGGCATGCTGCGGGAGCTAGGACCGCGCGAAGGAGTCGAAAAAGCTGGGGATTGATTTACAGGTGGCTCAAGGGAAAGGGGAGGCGATAAAGCGAAAGACTCGGCATCGTCTGCGAAGTGGACATGTCGTCGGGTCGAGGGGTCGCTATCAGAGTCTGCATCAAATAAATCTCGCGGGCGTTCTACATCAGGATCTACACAGTTTCTAAGTGTAAATAGTGGAGCATTGAAGCGAAATGATAGCCATACCCTGCGCCAAACTGTCATCTTGCAACGTAATTTGAGAACTAGAGGCCACGGGGATTTGTCTGGTGTGTGCCCGACCACTGGTCCTTGCTGTTGGTTGCTGAGGGGTGCGACATAGCGCAGGTGATGCATAATCTGAAAATGTCGTTCAATGTTACTGTACCATTTCATTCAATTCTAAAGGGCTGTGACCCGCGACCCAAAAACTCGAACTTGGGTTTTCGTAGATCACCCAGGCAGAGCGTGACACCCGAAAAAAATTCGTAGATCCGCCGAAAATGGCCGGGCACCTCTCAAAAAGTGGTAGAATCGCCAGCTTCAAGTATAGAATAATCGGGCAACAACACAGATCACCACGGGAAGATAACACTGAAAGCGGCATATTACCTTACTTTATTTTTTTTTGGCCCAATCCCGTCGCCACCACCGCCAAACCACCGCAATGAGTGGCCTCCCTGACATCCTCAAGATCGAATGAACATTTCGTGCGATCGCCGCGGCGTTCTGAATGTACGCGCCGTGAGCGCGCGAAAAATTTGATTTTTTGAGCATTTCCCGCTAATTTTGTGACTTGTTTTGGATATTCGAACATCCCTTCGGTGACCCGTGACATGTACGAAAATTTTCGTATATTTTGACTGCTGTGACGCGTGACATACGAATTGAATGAAATGGTACAGTATTGTCGCTAATGCAGCAAAAAAAAATGTACCTCGCGTGCTTTCAGACCTTGGCGGCGAGGTATCTCTTGCAAGCAGTGGTGTGGGCGCTTCCTGGTACTGGCGTCGACGAGTGTGCATGGGACTCGGCTCTTCCCCCGTGTTGTCGTCGCCCACAGGCTGCCTTTTCCGTGTACGGCGTCGTGGAGCCGGCGGGGTACGTGGAGGAGCAGTATCTGGTTCTATTCAATAAACGGGAGTCCGCGCCATTCTCGTCACTTCGTTACTTCGCTTAGGTTCGCGAAACCTCGTAACTTTGATGGGAGTTTGCGAAAGTTCGTGATTTTGATAGGTTTCTATGAAAGTTCGTGAGTTCACATCCCAAGCTTGTTCAGCGGCGACTATTCGGCACATCACGGAGTGATGGGCAAACATCTTGCCGCGAGTGGCCGGTTAGGTTCGGGTTAGGTGGTTAGAGGTTAGAGGTTAGCGGTTTGGGTTAGTTGGTTCAGGTTAGTGGTTAGGGGGTTAAAGGTTAGAGATTAGGGGGTTAGAGGCTAGAGGTTAGTGTTAGTGTTAGTGTTGGGCCAAGGTATCTATATGAAAAAAACGGGGAGGAGGAGTGATGGCCAGATTGATGCGTTTGATTTGTGTGAGTTGCACAACTCACGAACTTTCCTGAAAACTGACCAAAGTGACGAGCTTTCATAGCTTTCCATCAAAGTCACGAACCTTCGCAAAATTAAGCGAAGTAACGAAGTGACGAAGGTCACTACTACTCAATAAACGGTTGTGATATAAAAACATACGAACATCGACCCATGAAGTACTTACCCAGCTGAAACATTGTTTCGAGTGCACCACCCGGAAGAGTGCGTGAAGTCAGCTGCACGCGACGTGGAGGCATCTTTGCGCGCGGAGGCACTCAAATTCAGACCTCCACGCGCAAAAAAAAGTGAGAATTGAGGGATGAACTGGGATGGCGAGCGAAGGAAGAGGGCAGCGGATGTGTGCGCTGGGTTACCACGCAATCCAGCGCTCGCACCGTCCGCAGCGCTGAAAGCTTAAGACCGATGGCTGATGAATTTCTGATGCTTCGGGATCAAATCGGAGCAGAACAAAGAAATGGGACAGCCAATCTCCGAAGTCGAAAGGTAGCCTTAGAAACCCGTTGATTTTCCTTTGCAGAAAATAGCAGCCCTCAGATGGTTGATGAATTTCCGATATTCTCGTTCAAAAGTGGGGTCAAATCGGAGCAGAACAAAGAAGTGAGAGAGCCGATCTCCAAAGTCGGGGAGTAGCTTAGAAAGACGTTAATTTTCCTTCACAGAAACTAGTAGCCCTCGCAGCGAGGCATCGGCGGTCGACGCCAAAGTCAGCGGGTTGTCTCAGGGCAAGGCACAATATCTGAGCCATCATAATTAAGCGTAGAGACCCAAGAGCTATTTTATAATGGCTTTCTAGTATGCTGGACATTGAGGGCATTGAAAGAAGTGTGATATCGCAAGGTATACTGAATCCGGTTTGAAGCCGTGACTCAAGTCGACTTGGAGCCGGTTGGAGCCGCAGCCGAGCCATTGGAGCCGATTGCCTAATTTGATCTTGGCGGCTGGCTCGGCTCGGCTAATTTGCGGCTCGGCTCGCACGGCTAGTGGCTTTTAGCCAAGCCGTGGCAACACTAGATCAAGCGAAACTGCCAGACCGCCTGACACTTCGTATGTTCAAATGCCATTCATTGTATTTCGTACTTTATGTGCCCAAGTTCACCGTCTAGAGCTTTTCTGCCAAAATGGGCCTCGGCCGCGACTAGCGTTGGGGATTCACAACTCAAAGTCCACGGCCTGGCGAGCCTTCGCGTCGTTGATACATCCATATTCCCCACCCATGTCTCAGGCCACGTTTGTGATCGCGGTGGCGGAGAAGGCAGCGAATTTGATCAAGGCCGCCCAATGAAGTCTGAGTGTTCAAAGTATATTACTGTAAGAGGTTTATTCAAATTATTCCTTGAATTCCACTCTGTTCCAAGACCATTTCAGTCGGATGACAAACTTCCGGCCCCACTAAACTCATAAATCAACGTGCGAGTCGTGTAGCATCCGAGATCAGTATTGCGAGGGAAACTGGACAGTTCGGAGTACTGACCGTGAACCTACAGTTTTGAACAGCAATTCCTCGAAGTCCTAGGAAGACAACCATTTTGCAATTATTACAGCCCGAAATATCACATTAGTACATGGTTGGATATATATGTGTGTGAGGGTTATGCTATATATTCGACAGTTCAGTAACGTGCTATACATGAAATTTCGCTCTATTGCTCATCATTTCGCGCCAGAGCTCATGGTGTGAATGGGAATCTGGGAATTGAAGAACGTCTTCAGAGAAACAAAATTTGGAGGTTACAGCTACATACGCACCGCAACCTGACACTGTTTTTACTGCTCACGGCAGGCCAAGGTCCACCGTCTCCCAGCGGACCTTCACACGCTCCTTTCCGTCACTAACAAAAAGCTTTCCAAGTCGCTTGGTCCGGGAGCCGCAATGGTTCGCTGACCAGCTGTCGACGGAGATCCCATCCTCGTAACGATCAACGCCGTTCCGCCAACGGATGCGGAAGTGGGACTCCGCGGCCTCCAAACGAGTCACTACCAGGTCGTGGAGCATACCCATCCGGAGAGTCAGATCCGTTAGTACTGCCCTTCGCCCAGACAGACTGTGGCGGCCGGCGGTTCGTGTCATGGTCATGCTCTGCACTGGCGGCTGAGTGACCAGCATGCGGCGCCAGCTCGCATCGGCGCGCTTGAAAGCATTTGGGTTCTTCGCCCACTGCATCGCCTCGATGGTGGACACGCTGCCGGGCCACGAGGACTCCTCGTTTGCCTGCGCAAAAAAGGGAGAGAAGATCTCGACCAACAACGGATTCTGGGTGGGTACGGTTGCGGAGGGGTCAGGTTCGAAGAAGATGGCGCGCTGGAGAACAGGTGTGCGAGCGACTGCCTGCCATGTTTTGCTGACGAGCGGGGCGATGAGGAGATTGCGGATGGGGAGCTGGGAAAGGATAAGCTCGAGGAGCTCAGGCGTAGCAATCACCTTGTCTTTAGCTGTGGACATGGTGGTTAATGGGAAAGAGGTGGAAGGCAGTGTTAGTTGCACCACGGCTATTAACTTCTAGAACAACGGGGATCAACTCCGCTTCATGGCGATCGACTGCATGCTTGAGAACCGTAACAGAGAAACGAAAATGGTACCGGCGGCGGACAGTAGAAATGGAGAGTACAGGCTCCACGGCGCATGCGATCATTCTGAGCAAATTGGATCCGAAGTGATTCAAGTTGAGTCAACAAGTTATCTGCCTGCTGTGAACTCGTCTGCAAATAAGACCATGTCCCTACCAACACCTTTCGAGTTCAGTACCACAGTGAGGCTGGGAGTGAATGAGAAATCGTACACGGTAACACATAGCAACGCCTGCAATGGAGAAATATTGGTGGGCCCTAGATTTCTTTCCAATATAATGCCCCCACTAGTCCAGCAATAAAAATAGGACGAAAACGAAGGGAAGGTGACATACTGCTGCTCCTGCTGTCGTCTGTCTCACCGCGTGAGTAGTTCTCTGCTACCCCCGCCCATCGCGGTTTCCCCGATCAGGACCCTCGAGGTGAACGCCGTGTTCTTCCTCCGCCCTAGAAAACCACGAACGGCGAGCGGCGGAGGATACAGGAATCCTCCCCCGCCACCCAAAACGCCAAACGACATCCGCGCAGCCTGTGGACGTCATCCATTGGCGGCGCCTGCGTGTCTTCGATATACACCCAACGCTGCGCACGCTGCAACATCGGCGGTGGTGCTACGGCTCTGCGCGTCGGCGGCGTTGGTGTGGAGCGCCGTACTGAAAGGCGCGCGGGGGAGGGGAAGGGGAGATGCTTGCGCCACGCTCGACGTCCTACATCTGCATCAGTGGCACGGCGGTGGCGGCGAACGCGTTGGCGGCGTCACAGAGGAATGCGAGTGGATGTATCCACGCTGCTGCTGCCAGTGCCGCCGCCGCCGTGATATGCAAGTGCATGTGGGCGGTGATAAGGGGTCGTGCGTTGGTCGTGCGCATCGAATGGAGACGAAATCCTAGGTATATCCAGCCTGCGTCGCGGGAGCCCGTTGCAAAAATTTGGTGTGAAGGCGTCTGACCGGGTATTCAACTGGTATCCGTGGAGCCTCATCGAGGACTAGATTTCATATGACGGAATGCAATTGATTTGTCCTGCCTGGAGCGAGTTGCACATTACCCCGTTTTCCGAACCAAACTCATTGGGTCATTCTCCGGACTGGTAAGGCAGCTCTATTCTTCTGCTTCTTTTGTTCTTGCGCCAAAAAAAGCGAGCCAGATTCAATTATCCAAAACCCGCCCACAAGGATTCTTCTGGCATAAGGATCACCGGGCCATCATCATTCAGTTGGCCAGACTTTCCGGCTTATTGGTCCCTTGACCAAGCGGGTCATGGACGTCTCAGCGCGGAGAAGGCAATACACATTGGATTCCCATCTCTACGGCTCGAGACGAAACTGTATGGCGATTCCTGGCCTGCGAGCGTTTATGCCGGACTCCGTCAATGCTACCAGGGTAAAGGCTTTGATCCAGACAGACAGGACGCTGCACGACATGTGGGAGACCCACCTTTCCAACTGTCTGCTAAGGTGGATCCTCCATTTGCCCACACTGAGCTCACACACTCCCTCAACGATCCATCATGTCATTTCTGACCAAATGAGTAGTAGATCCTGATGACAGGCAAACCGAGGCATCCAATCTCTGCAATGATATACCGCCGATGCCCTTCCTTATGTGATGTGAGGTTGCATCCCACATATTCCGATGGATGTATAATATGGGCCTGTATTCTGTGGAGCGCTCAGCCGAGATTTCATTACTGTATTCAAACATTGGTGACAACAACAGGCGGAAGTAATTTCTCTGTCAAAGGTTGGGAACGAATGGTCGCACTTGAGTAATTAATCGGTTCTGTGGCCGACCATTTCCACCGTCTCCACTTCATCCAAAATCATTATACAAGGAATGATGCACGAGCTGGGTTGCTCAGGACTGCGCCACAGGAAGGGGAGGGAATTCTTTGGTTGATCTGGCTGACATCGGAAATTCTTCGTCAACCACGGACTGCATAAGACATGATTAGTTCATTATTGAGTGACAGAGGGATCCGGAGGCAGTATGCTCACCGTCACGACGCGCGTGGCCATCACTGAGAATGACGGCGCAGAGGGCTGGATCGGTGTCACCTGGCGCAAGTTACGGCGGGAATTGAGACTGCCAGGGTGGGATGAGTGCTCGGTTGAAACCAGTGATAACATATGGTCACGTTGCGAGCAGGGCATTTGTGTAGAGCCGTCCCAGAGAAAAGTGCATCGCCTGGTAGTGAACGTTATCTTCAGCACTGGAAATAAATCACAGATTGAATAATACAATGAATATGAAAGTATGTGGAGCGGCGAGATACTAGAGATGTCGGTTTCAGAGCAGGAATAAACGCAAAATGGAAAGGAACGCACGGCAGCAAGGCAAGCAACTGCTAGTATGCTGATGGATAATTGAGAGAGGTATAATATCTATTTCAAATCGCTATACCTGGTTGCTAGACCAGTAGCCACAGTGTAATGCACTACTCGTGCAACAACAAAGTTGGTCCTTTATTAAAGATGCTCTAGTCAGATGACTGGAAAGGAAAAATGAAAGCCAGAGGAAAGGGGAACAAACACGGAACGCACCGATCAAAATGCGTTCTTCCCTGTTGCAGATAAAATACCAATACAAGCGCAATGGCTACATCCACTATGGATCTTGTTAGTTACCAGCGGAAGAAGATGGAAATGGGTGCGAACCTATGCCGCCGAGGGAGAATAGCGCTACGACCTCACTAGTGTGGACGCTGAAATATGCGACGCTCGGCACCGGGAGTATTTGTGCGCATAGAACGACCTCCAGGGCAAATCCAGCGAGGCATACGGCGGTCAGGACTCCAGTCAAGATCCAATTTCGTTTGCTGAACATCCAGATTCTACAGAACCTGTTAGAAGCACGATGAGAGCAAACGAAGTTGAATGCCCACCGGTGGAGGAAGAATCCTTGGCAGAGGACGGTCGACAATCCCACAAAAATGAGGTGTAGGTCGAGTTCATGTGTGGATACGAGAAGCGCCGGACCATTCCCCCAGTTGGTGACCAGATAATGGTAGCATGATTGGCAAATGAGGACGAGGTGCGTAGCATCAAGCAACCTGCGCACCAAGTCATATAAAAAAGGAGAAATTACTTTGTCTCACCATACGATGGCGACCTGGACATGAATAGTTTTACGAGCCTTCCAGAATGACAAAACATGAGCTTACCAATATTTTGACTCTCCGAAGATCGTCGGGGAAACTTTCGTAGTATATGTATGCCTGAGGTACGAGGTTAGTTTATGAGGCGTCTAGGAGAAACTCGGGTATGCCTGCACGGTCAGAACGCCTTGGAAGCTATGAATGTGCCAATCGTTGGCGACAAAAATCACAGGGACCGGCACACGTACAAGGCTGCAAATAGCACTTGAAGAGCAGGTCGGAATATAGTTTACAAATTGAGTCCAGTGCGTACCTCCGATGAACATGGCTCCATAGGTCACATCCATAGTGCTGCCCATCTTGGAGGTGGGTGCCGGAGGCGGGAGAGTGAGAGACCTCGCTGCGGTATATATATTATTATCTGTGGAAATTAGAAGTTGTCCGTTTACGTTCTCGGCGTGCGAACGATAAGCGACTAGGGTGAAACTCAAACTGTATACCAAGGACTGTCGGTCTTGGCCTCAGAAATGGAATCGGATGACATGGGAGGCTGAAATGTTCTGTTTTCTCATTTACCTCTTACCTTGTTACAGGAGGGACATTGCTTAGTCCCTGCCAATTTTCCCAGTGCCTTATTCCAGAAGAATCCAGCTGAGAATGCAGCGAGTCTCGCGTGGTCAAAAATTCAATTGGGTGGGAGGCATCTTCCAAGTGGGATTTTGAAATTACCTCCATCCAATGGGAAGAACTTCTTTCTGGTGGGACAGGAATGAGAAATAGCCCTCTTATGCTTCACCACAACAATCGAAAAACATGGCCTGCAGCTACTTGCGCGATCGTGTTCGTCCTGTGCAGACAGGTCGTGGCCTCAGACGCGAGGTTTCCTATTCACCGACGCAACATACTATTTGGGTGGCCGAGATCTGCCGACATAGGCTGGCTATGGTTCTCACGGTCAAGTACTCCCCGATGAGAAGGACCGAATTTGTCTGGAGAAAAGCAAAGCAAATGATCAAGGAGGATTGTACAAACGAGCAGGAAATAGGTAGTAAGCGCTCACCACAACCACGAGGAGGCCATTTCTAAAAATTATAGACGAAATCATCATGTAGTGCATCACTGCCAATCAGTCATATTTGCCGGTATTAGTATTTCTCACCTACTAATAAACCGGCTTCGCTTCGGAACCAACGTGCGACTAAGTGTGTTCGTCATCCATTGGCCCGACTCGGGCCGCTTCCTGCTCTAATGCATCCGACCGGATGATCCTTTTCTGACTTTCCACCAAGCTTTCCACGGTCGCGTCTCTTTTTTGACATCCCCCGATCGCACAATATCATGGAGAGAGGTGTATGGCAGGAAGGAATGCGGCCCATGATATGATCAAGTGGCAATCGCGGCGGTGAAGGCAGCGGCCAAGAGGATGACGGCAATGGCGGTGCAGATCAATCAAGGTCTCTGATCTAAACAGTCACAAACATGAAATATCCGACACTTGTCGTCCTTCGTCGACTTTGGCCTCTCTTTCGCGACTCCTAGCCCCTGCGCTGGATGCCGTCGTTGACTAGCCGAACTCGTCTCCGCTGGACTTGTCCTGGACGCAGATTTTCCAGGTAGCGTCGGGTTAGCAATGCAGCGATCATCTTGGTGATCATAGACACTTCTTCATTCCCCAGCAGCGCCGTCAACGTGCAGACCAGCGTCCGCCCACGTAGCCCCGCCGCCCAGCTCGGGGTTTGAGACCTACCCTTTCTCCATGGACGAGCGTGGCGGCGCTAAGCAGACATACGCACTTGGTCGCTGGTACAGGAGAGGGAAAGCGAATCTATAACGGAGTAGCAGCACTGGTGCGTTGCCTGCCCCCTCCTGCACATGCCCTTTTTGACCTTCATGCGCATCCGCTTTCGCCCAGACGCTCGAGGCCTTCGGAGCAGCATATCAACATTGTGGTGGGAGTCTGCGACCATCCGTATTTGCGTTAGCCAGCGTTGTGTCCCGACTGCTGTCTCTGGCGACTCTGCGCTGCGCTTCGTTTTATTCGATATCCTATTCTTGCTAATATTGTACCTTGAGCAGATATTGCTGCCGTCGCGACTCGGCAACGCCTGTTCCTTCTGGATCGATTGAGAGACTTGATGGGTTGACCTCAGGATGGAATGATTTCGGGCAATGGGCACCCTGGTGCGCCTACCCGTCTCTTATCCTGGTCTCTTCTCTTCCCTCAAACCCCCCCCGTATGCCTGGATCTCGATCGTCCTCAGCGCTGCCTCGGGCTTCCCTCAGTCGTATGCCGTGTTCTATGGCCTCACACTCGCTATCACTCCCCAACCCTCCTTTCCTCTCTGCACCCGGACCTACAGTGGCCGATACAGATGCGCACGCCTCGCCTTACAGACGCAGGTGCATTTAGCAGTGAATGCACGACCGGAAGCCGATATCGCGAGGCAATCACCAGCCCGTGCGTCCGCTGTTCGCATTCCGTGTGTTCTGCCCCCCGTCCCTCTGCTTGATTCCTATATGTCATCGCCTTGCTGGAGTGTCTTCTCCTTGGTGTTTGATCCAGTGCCAACCCGCCCGTTGTCGTTATGTGCATGTCTTTTTTACAGAAATGGAATGAATCTCGTTCGTCCTTCGACGTGCGCACTTTCAATTGGACTCGTCCACTCTCGGTACGCGCGTGGCTTCCACTTCTTCCGGTGTTCAGCAACGCGAACGTTCGTTTGCGGGCTCGTTGTGGGACCCATGCCCTGACTGCGCGGAACGACTTTCAGTTCGCGGAGGCCATCCCGACGTCCATAGCTAAGGAGCCAACTTTCAAACAAATTATGGCTTTTCGAATCCGATTTCGACGAGTCCTATTGACGCTCTCGCAGACTTTTTCTCGACGTCATCGGGGCCCATTTCGCCGTGTCACTTTTCACTTATCACTCCGCCCTGCATTATACCCGGTCATTTCAACTCTTTTCGCGGCAGCACGTCCTCTCTGTTTTGCTTGGAGGGTCCCCTTTGCAGGAAACCGGGTTCCAGCTTCCCCAAATCGGTCAGGCCTTTTCTCTCCATTGCACAAGTCCCTAATCTCACTATTATTGTTATGTAGGCCACACGCTTCGGCTGCCGAGAGCGCATATATGGACCTGATCTGCACGGGCGGTAAGTGCAGGTCATTCACTCGACACGCCTGATATTTCGTGGGACCTCCCGTGAGCCTAAACTTTACGAACGATTATCTGCTCCTCAGCCACGCCGAAGAACCGGTATGTACCCTCTGGATTCTACATCGTATGACTCTATCCGCAGTTGCTTGAACGGTCCGCGTATAACCTTCTCCCTCGCCCCAGCGGTAGGTTGATCAATCCTCGAAATCTCGCGCATCGAAATGAATTCGTCTCAGCGTTGTTCTCGTAGCACGGCAGAATTGAAGAGCAGTCTTCGCGATCTGTTAGACGGGTCGCGGATCATAAGTGCCGGTTTGGAGCGCCACTCATCCTGCGAATACTATACGGGACGAGCCTACACCGGAATACCGGCGATCTCGATCCTATTTTAACTTCAAATGAGAGTTTCAACTTGGATGTACGGACCGATATTAATATTCTCTGCAGGCGATTCAGGGTCCCATCTCGTCAAGTCGCTGGTGTTGCCTACATCCGTGTCGATCTCATTTCTTACCATCCACCGAGCACGTTTCCCTGGTCGGATATGTAAGTCCGCCTGAAACTCCCCATGCTAACCGGTTCCGTCGACAGCACAGCTTGGAGGAAGCACCTTTGAAGCCGGGTACGATAGAATCCCCTTGTTTCAACTGACCATGGCCCTACTTTTGAGACGTACACATAGAACATCCGTGACGGCGTGCTTCCTCCGCACGTTTCTGCTCGCATGCCTCACCAACCCGAGGTTGTCCAAAAGGCTCAAGCAGAACTGGATAGAGGCGTCGGCCGCTCGTTCCCCATCACTCCTCTCGCATTCCCGCACAAGTGTGACGCTGACGAAGAGCCCAATGGAATCAAGGCAATAATTATGTTTCCGACTCCGATCATCGGTGATAGAACCATTCCCGCAGAACCCTGCTGGAAAACTCATCGTCGTCAGTCTGTTCTCCTGAAGATTAGAATCTCGCTTACAATTAACTTCCCGTCTATTTGGAAGATGCACAAGGATTCGAACTCCACAAACGGAAAGATATTCGATCTATCTGCAGACCGTGCCATTATTCCCACATTTGAAATCTCGACGGATCCACATCTCAAATCCCTCGTTGACCATCCAGAGATGACCGATAGGATTGTACCTGGACTACATATCATGCGATACTGCATCGTATGTTCTCGGATGTTTTACAGTAGCGAGTTAGTTTTGCTAATATTCACAGCGGGGGACTCGGGAGTATAATCTTGTCATGCTACATCCTCATATAGGCTATCCGTCAGAGCGTACAATGTGCGGGTACGTGGACAAGATGCTGGTTGGGAGATACGGTAAGTTTCATTTTCTCTTGCTTTTCTTGTAATTCACTCTTGCGGCGTGCAGAAACTGCTGGCATTGGTTTCGAGTACCTCAACGGGGACCCGCTCGACACTTGATACATACACCCAAGCGACCAAGTGGCCTTGCTCGGCGACGCATGTCACCCGATTTTGTGCGTTCCAATTTTTTGCGTCGCGCGATGTGATTTTAACCGCCGTACCGCGCCCAGGGCGCCATTGTGGCCGTAAGTATTCTTTCACATCCTCACACTACCCTGAGAGATTATCACTGATTCGGCTCCACATCGAAGACGCCAGCGTACTCGGTATCCTCTTCTCGCACATCCCCTCTCGACGCCAAATAGTCCGACTCCTCCTTATTTAAATGGAGCTAAAACAGCTTACGAATTAAAATTTGCTAACAATGCTGACTCTGAATCCGTGCCTTCGGTACCCGCGTACGACGGACACCCAGTGCGCACTTGAAGATAGCCCATCTGCCAGATGGGCCTGCTAGGTCCCACCTTTGCTCTCCAGCCGATTCCGTGCTCATGACATGCATTCCCAGAACAGAGACATGCGACGCGGCCATGCACGACCGGGACGACTGAAAGAGCTGAATGGTAGACAGACCTCTGAATGGAACGATACGATCTCCTGCAACGGGTACCCCGGTGCGCCCACCCATCTCTTTCCCTCGTCTCCTCCCTCAACTCTGCACGTATGCCTGCATCCCAAATGTCTTTCTCGTCCCTCCTTCACGCTTCCCTCAGTCGTATGCCGTTCCGTCTCCCCCTACTCGCTATCGCCCTCTCCTCCGTCCTTTTTTACCACGTCCGTTCGCAGCCCAGAAACCGACGCTGGCACACCCGTGGACGATATACATGACACCCCTTGACCAACATGCACAGGTTCATTCGTCGGTGAAGTGCGTCACGGAACGCCGATCATTCCGTGTGTTCTCTGTTCTATCTGCCCGTCGCTAGCCCCCCGCTTGATCCCCCCTCGCCGATTTGCTCTGCTTCCTATCCTAGTGTCCCCCCTCGTTGCCTACCAATGCTGCCGCCGTCTACGTGTTCTCGCGTTGATCCAGCGGTTTCCGCTCGGCATTTGATCCAGGACAGACCCCCCCATCGTTTCTATGTGCCTGTCCTTTTTTTACCGAGATGAATATCTTTCCTCCGTCGACATGTGCGCACTTTCAATTAGATTCGTCCGCTTCGACTCGGCACGCTCGTCGTTTTCATGACTCCCGGTGTGCAGCAACTCTTCCCGAATCAGATTTCGAAGACTCGTGACGCTCTCGCAGGCCAAGTCACTACGTCCGTAGTCAGACCCTCTGACTACGGGGAGCCTCAACGCAGTGAGCGTCGTCATTTCCAACCAGTCTGCAGTACAGATCCTCGCCGATTCCATCAGCACGCGCTTACCCGCCTGGGTTCGTCGCGCTGCGATCAACATACTCACCCAAACCTTTAAAGTCATCCGTGCGACCAAATGTCTCTCAGAAGCCCTTGGTGCGCAGGTCGTCCGCAAGAAGACGGATGTGGCCCAGCAGGGATTGGAGATCGACACTGATTTATGCGGTTAGCTGGGTGCGTACTTTCCTGTAAATGGAGTATCTTCCTCGAAGACTGATGCGTTCTGTCAGTCAAAAGCGCCGGTCGGACAAGAATGCACTAACAGAAGAGGAGATCGCTGCCCAAACTGCGCTTATTCTCGAGGCAGGACAAGATACGACTGTATAGATGCCTTCTGAGCGTTGATCAGGCCTGAAATTGAATTTGTAATAGGCGAATACCTTGGCGTTTGGTCTATTGGAGCTCGCTCGGGCGCCAGAACTTCAAGAGAAACCCCGCGCCGAGATCCACTCCATGGGTGGCAGTAAGGCCTATGACAGCATGCCATTGTTGAATGTGTTTATCAAGGTGTGCGACCTAGGCAAAAGCCCAATATTAATGAGTGAACTGATTGGCCAGGAAACTCTGAGTGAAGAAGCAACAAAAATCAAATCACTCAATTCTGGCGGACATTCTGGCGTGAGCTGGCGAGATTCCGCCAGCAACACCATATGCGCCAGCTGCACCAGCCCGCGCCAGCACCCGCCAGATGAAAAACATTTTCCTGATGGATGTAGCGGATCAAGCGGTCCGCGTGATTGCCGTGCATCGCCTCATCGGCCGACAGCAGCTTTCTTCCGACCATCATCTCAATTACTCGCACCAGGGATTTGGTATCATAATAACGATGGAGGTTTCTTCTCATCCGACTTTTCTGCCTCAGTTTGGACGCCCGATGTTCGAAGCCACTGTTTTGGCCTCTCCAACTCGCATTCCGACCCTCGTGTAAATACAGCGGGGCGCGATACTTCAAATTCTAGTACAAGACTCAGATGGCCAACTCCGCGAAGACACCAAGTGATAAGATCTACTACAACCAACTGCGTCAATATTAGTATTATTACTGTGTCCATATACGAGGTATATAAAGCCCTTCTAATCGCAGTCCGTTGGTTTCACGATTCTTCGCGCAGGATTCGGCGCGTATCTGTGATCCAAATTCCAGACAAACTGTTCGACTTGTATGTCCAAGACTTTGTCGCACGTCTGAATTTGAAGCATCGTTCGTCGGGTCGAGACGCGACTGTCGCCTTTATTTGACAGAGTTGTCAAAGCTATGTATATAGCCCAACTGTCTTCGGCTTTGCACAATTATGAACACAGGTAAATTTCTGACGGAACCATGTTTCAACATCGCCAATTTCAACCTCGCTAAACAGTCCAGAACGCCATCCGTCAATTGACGTCTGCGCTTCGTTTTGCTGTTCGCTCCCGCGGAAGCAGATGCAGTCGTCGGAGCAGTGGGCAGGGAAAAAGCAGAACAGAGAATTGTTCGTCTTGAGGCATTCTTCTGCACCTAATATACATATTTACAGGGTGAACAGCATAGGTGCGAGATTAAATATCTCGTGTACATCTCGTATAAGAAGCCACAGACTGAGTAAAGCCTGGCAAGCGGGAAATCTGGACTACTTTATTTGGTTGGTCGCTAGGAAGGTAATCCAACTCACCGAAGATATTCGGCTCAATTACCGTGAACTTGAGGCTCGTCCGGGGTGTCGGACAGCTTCGCTGATGTAGGGAACCATCCGTCGACCAGTTTGACTCGCACCATCCCAGCCTTCTGCAGATTCACGTCTGTGGGATATTGTACTTGTTCCAGCTGTGTCGCCAGCCTTGGATTGTTGCGATATAACCAGATCGCGTGGAGGATTCCCGTTCCCTCAATGAGCGTGTCATACGCATCTAGCCGCTCATTCCTCCGGGTTTGTATAAACTGCAGAGAGATTATAGATAGCGTCATGCTTGCCACTAACCCTGCAGTAACCTGGAAAGCAGTCATTAGTGCTATCGTTTTGTGTATTCCAGTGAGATACCGCAATAATGTTCAGCTGTACAGTATATTCAATCAATATTCGGTCTGCGCAATTGAAGATCCACTTGCATCCAATTTTATTTGGTTAAATATGTCGGTGACGTTGCTCTGTCCCTGGGATAAGCGGAAAGACATTGAGATGTTATCATGGCTGGGGGACCAATAGGGAGCGCTGTCTCGCAACTGATATCCAAGTGCGGGGCGAGTATGACCAACTAATGTGCACATATGAACATGAACCACCATGGTATTTTGAAGCTTACGAGTCCAAAAAATGGACGCAACAACTCTCGCGAGTGCATTTTCAAAGTCGTGAAGAGAGATTTGACTTGGGCGTGAAGCGTTGCTTGACAAGAGACCCAACTCATTATTCAGCAGGCTAATTTATGCTGAGTCAATGACTAAACAGATATGAGACGGAAACCTCACAGATCTGCCACCGAAAGTTGGGGACCTATATCGTTCAATGACATTGAAGCGCTGGGGGCAGTCCTATACCATGCTTGCCACTAGTAGTTCGGTCAGTCGTGCTTTGTTGAGGGAAAAAATGGAAGACAAAACTGCATCCATGAAGGAAAGGCTCGACCTTGCCAGGGGGTCGGATAAACTATATGCAGGCTGAGGAGGGGACGGCGCCCAAGTTGACGTTGTTTTCAGAAGGGTGGGTTGAATTGAGATTGGTTTTTGTGATTGTGCGTCAACCACTGCCGTTTGCTTCACCAGTGACTGAGAGCAGCGGAGGGCGTAAATTGATATTGATTCAGGTAGCCCGGTATCCCACGCGTCCAACCTTTGGGAGACATTTTTTCCGCTTGAATCGACCACTGGTATGATGGGGCTGTAAAAGATTGTGTCGTTCATGTTGTATTGGGTGTCCATTCCTACCACGGAATAGAACATTCCTCGGCGTCCTGTCAAGATTGTGGATAAGATTCTAGGACTGTTTGAATACTTCTACCTAGTGTTTTCGCGCTCAAATAGTAAAGCACGCCTGGGAGTGGCATAGTCTCCGTGTATCTGGCTCCCGCCGGATAGCCGCACGTAATATTTATCCCCGTGGCATCGACCGTGGCGTTACCTACACCCAGATTTGTGTTAAGAACATCGTACAATGACGCATCATGCAAGCCCAAGTTCGCGTCTTGTTGTACAATCGAGGGGAGGAAATAGAGCACGCCTTCAGAATACGCGAGGACATCGCTCCTGAAAAATACAGGTCAGTTGCAGTGTTTTCAAGCCAGTACTACGCCTCTAACCATGCAGCTTTGCGCTCTTTGTCGTGGGACATATTGTAATCGCCGAAATCAAAAACCGGGAGAGAGTTCGTGGTGACTGGGTGGACTCGTGACGCTTTGAAAGTTTGTAAGGATAGGAGGGCAGGCGTTGTGATGTGAAGGACCAAAATGTTCCCCAAGTAGAGGAATGCGGAGGAGACACCCATGGTTAAACCTCCCATCATGACCTGTTTCCAGACACGCAGAAATGCGGATCCCAGTCCCCCCATGCAATGGCAGTGGCATGGGTTGCTGTGAGCATCTGCTTCTTGCGCAAGCTCTGTCGCACGGAAAGGGTCTGCACCAAAAAGACCAGGATAGTATAATAAATCTGTAAGAAGCACTCAGCGTCACTTCTTTGGGATAGTGGTTGTACATGCCGTTCCCAGGAATGTGGCCACCGCAGTTACAAGGAAGGATACAGTTGCTTGGTTGTCGCCGAGTGGGAATACAAATCGGTGTTCGAGTTTCTTCCACCACACAACCACCAGCAAGACGTGAATGGCGACTAGCAAAAGATGCAGCGCTATGGATAAAAAGCTCAGAAATCGGGAGTATTCAAACCATGCTTGCTGGTGTCCTATCCAAATCCGAAGTCGCCAAAGATTGAGATTGATGCTAATAATACTCACTTTCTCCTAGGAATGCCGGTGGGCTGGGAGGGTCGCGCTGCAGCAACGGTTTCTTGGCAAGGTTCTCTGTTGAATTTTTGCCACCACTACAATCCGACGCTATTATGCCGGAGCGGCTAGGTTGCATGGGGAAGGAGAGAAAGTGGCGAGGGAAGATTGACAGAAACGGTGCTTTATGAAGAAGATATTACAGTGCGAGTCGATCATGGGGCTGATCATTTAAGCGGGAGGACATTCTTCTGAGATTATTTCAGTTCGGATTTGGAAAGAGATTTGATGAGGAAGGGGTAAAAATACCTACCCGAACTCAATGGTGGGATTCAGGTTCACACGATAGCTCCGGTCCATTCCAGGTGTTACTTCTATTAGAATGCAGGAGGTATCACAGAAAATCAATAGCCTGTTTGCGATGCAGCCATTCGAGCCATCTGATGGCTGTTTGGCATTGCGCAAACTGATGGCTAATTAGGGAAGGGCACGGGTTCGGGTCAACCCGCCGGGTTTTCGGGTCGGGTCGGACGGGTACGGGTCGTGGGTCAGTCATTTTCCAGACCCGAAACCCGCGGGTTGCCGCCGGGTACCAGATGGAGGGCAAAAATCAGTGTAAAGCATCAGTAAAGCATCAGTAAAGCGATTTTTATTGGGAAGAAACTCGGAATGAGGTCTGAATTCACCTCTAATACTCTTATTCTTGCTCTAAAATACTGTGTTTGGAAATGCCTGATGTCGGATCGGCGATGCCGAGCTCCGGATCATGTCCGGCATCTGCTAGCCGAGACCCGTGCTTGACCCGTAAACCCGCGGGTTCGGGGTCGGGTTTTTCGGGTATGGGTCCGGGTTGACGGATTTATACCCCAACCCGTACCCGTGCCCATCCCTATGGCTAATGGCTTGAGTGGCTAATAAAATAAAGTCAGTGTATATACTCTTTTCTGCTAGAAAGAGTGTTATCACACGTGGAGCTTAAGGAATGCCCCTAGACTGCATGAGACCTCCAAATTCAACAAGATTGACTATTTTAGCCCTACAATCTGGCTGTTATATATGTAAGTGGGACTGATCACCCATCCATGAGCTCAGCGAGTCAGAGGCAACTCAATGACTCCAAAAATATGGGCAAGTATCAAAGCCATTCGAGCCATTTGCCATCAATTTGCGCAACGCCAAACAGCCATCAGATGGCTCGAATGGCTGCATCGCAAACTCTCTAATGAGCAACGGTGAATACCGCTTTACCAGCCAACATGGCGAATCCGCGGCGCATTGCGAATTCAGGGATTTGGAGCGCTGCAAATGAAGAGAGCAAAGACGCATCGAAGAAGCGTCTGAGCCAACTGATAGAAACCGAGCATGATGATATGATCCAACTCGTACCATAGCACCCATCGCAATGATCCATTCCCGAGCTCTAACTTCTATGTGATGGACCGAGTATCAGGTCGAATTTGAGCCAGAGAGGGGAGGGTGAAGAGGAAGGAGGGTCACGACTCACCGCCGGCCGCGACCCTGGGAGTGATTGGCTGCACGCGTAGTTGTCCACGTCCAACGCGCGACTATGCCGCTTATGTCGTGTTGGAGGTCCAAGCTTGACCATGTGGTTCACATGTGGTCACCATGATATTTGTTATTGGTCCATGTGCTTTGGTATCGGTTGCGATGCCTCCACATTATTTTATTCAGTCCTCTACTTACGTGTGATACTCTTCTTATCTATCTATTGCATATTCAACTACATATAAAAGCTTGAGTACTTGTGGTATTTACCCCACTGGTTCGTAACTGGGCCTAACCCACCAGACTGTCTTTGCAAATCCCCTTGCCTGGAAGTCCCTGCCGGAACCAAATTCTACATGTTGTCCCTCGTTCGTGCTGGATGGATGTCGTGGCTAGTGGGAAGATGAGATGATTGCGGCTTGCAGAGGCCCGGAACACATCGGATGATTCGGATCAGGCTGTCTGCGGATATTGCCGCGCATCGCCTCACCATTCCTCCTTCCCACCACCATCTTGCCACCATTGCAGTTATTCACCTGAGCATCTGGCGATGGAGCTCTCCGCATGAGCTCGAGTGCACGATTTTCTAAGCTGCGACTTTGGTGCGTTTGACCACTGGCAGTATGATTCCTCGTGTTGGTAGCGCGGCAGGCGTATCTGGGGTTCTGATGCATCATATTGCGGTAAGTTAGCGTAGTCAAGTGATACATCACCGTCGGTGATTATCGACACGATCTGATACATCAGCTCACTGAAATACGGTTTTGGAGCGCCTTACGTGGTCCGTGCACGGGGCGCACCCGCCTCGTCCGAATTGGGAATCCCAGTGATCATCCGGCTGTCAATGATCTCGTCGCGCATTCTGATGACATCCTCGGGGCTTTCCTGAAGCATCCTAGAACTCTGTCACCTGCTCACGTTGGCTTAAGCCAAATGCGTTGTAACGTACCGAAGTTTAAGCCACGCTTAAGCGGCTTAAGCAGGGCATGTAATAGTGTATATATACATGTAGGTGTAGGATAATAAATGGCTTAAACCGCTTAAGCCGCTGAACCAAATTTAAGCCGCTTACGTGGCTTAACTCACCCGAAACCTGTGTCCCGTACGTTCACCAGTTAAGCCAAACTCGTCACTCACTCTGTTTAAACCATTTAAATCAGCTCAACGGAGTCACAGAATGATATGTTCACTGTTCGTGACGCCGCCGAGGATGGGTTGTTGCGGATGTGATGCCAACGAGCTCTTTGAGGAGTTGGCGAGGTCACTGTGGCTTTGAGGTAAGATATGATGGAATGGAGAGAGAGATGGGATACAGGACACAAATATTGCCACTCACAAGGAGAGAGAGGAGGCTCTGCCAGGAAAATTTTGTTAGAGACACAGATGCTGCCTTAGATTTGAACCCATTCTTGTGTGCATGGGACACGGAAGCTGACTACAGTGACTGGGAGGTGAAAAGGAAGGCAAACCAGGGCACAATTTCGAGGAGATTCACAGGCAAGATGGTGTGGGCCTCAAAAAATAAAGTCTGAGGTTGGTGGCATGACGCACCGGCCTCGTGGCTGGTACAACTAGGCCGAGCCTGAGTCTCGCAGATTGTGTCAAAAGGGGGGAAGTCCATGTGTCGGACGAGAGAATCGGAGGAGAATACGATTGTTGAAGTGAGGAGCAAGCGAAAGTTCCGTGAAAGAGGAGAAGAACAAAGCGAAAGATACGTGACATGTCGCTGGTGACAAGGAGTGTCTCGGCATCAGTTGAGCCACGGCGATCAAGGTGGCTGTACCATGTCCTTTTCTTTTCGTCCACCACCATCGTCGCAGCCACTTCTGCCAGCAATACACCATCCAGATGGCCCACTGTGAGTCTCTTCCAAGCCCAGTTCCATTGAGCTCAATAGGTCATTTCGTATTGCCACTTTGACTCTGAGTGAGTGCCACCAATGCCACCGACACAAAGCGCCCAAGTAACTTGACGTGGCCGTACAATATTGAGTATCTACTACTGCCACTCTTCCTCCCCCACTTCGCTGTTCCCTCATTCTCATTGCAAAAATCTGGCCACCACTATACTTCCTGGTGTCTCACGCGCAAGAATGGATTATGGTTCTGGGTGAGTTAGTAAGCCCGTTGAGCGGCTTCAACTGGTTTAGCAACTCAGCCGCTTGAACCGGTTAAGCGGTTTAAGCCATTTCTTACCCCACACCTACATGTACTGTAATACACCCTATATACCCCATTACGTGCCCTGCTTAAGCCGCTTAAGCGTGGCTTAAACTTTGGTACGTTGCAACGCAGTTGGCTTAAGCCAACGTGAACAGGATTTATTAGAACTTCGGATTCCACCCTGGCCTGGGCTAACGGGATAATTAAATCACGCTATGCTCAACTCATCAGAGATCTCGCCGACAGATAATGGCTGGCATTTTTCAGCTGCAAACACATCTGCTGCTCAACTACAAGACTTCCGCATTGAAGACATGGCTACAAAAATGAAGACTTTTGCCCCAGAGTTGTGGGACTTACTAGGACTCTTGCTCTCGGCCAATCACCAACCCGACATTGAAGAGGATAACCTCATGGACACAGATTTACCGGACGATAGCCCGACACAATGAGCTCAGAAGCGCGCTGAAAGACGCGAGGCCCTCATTGTGATAGTAAGCTTTGGTAAGATGTACATAGATATGTATTAATTGAATGGTCGGCAGAAAAAAGTTGTCATGATAAGTGTAATGATGCAGAGTACGAATGCAAAATGCAATGCACTTGAAAGTATTCGGCATCTTCCTTCATGCCTCAAACACCCCGTACAAAGTCTCAAGTGACGCCATCGAGAATGCCGTCCATTGCCTTTCCCGCGAAACCCGCCAGACCCTGCGTGCGATGGGAGAAACTCCTTGTCTGATATGCATACGACAATTTCGACATCAATTTTCCTGGAATTGTACCGGTTGTCGAAAAGTCCACGGACACGCTCACACACCTGACATCTGCCGGCCTCATGTTTCTCGAGCACGGTGTTGAGGCCGACCACCTGCGTTGCTTGGAGGAGTTGTGGATGAAGAATCCTCTGAACCCTGTTTTCGACGCCAGCACTGCTACCATGCTCGAACTGGAGCAGCATTTGGAAGGTCTTCACCCCGGGATAGCCCATCCGTTGAATTTAACGTGCCGCGAACGGTTCAACTCCTGGTTTTTTCGGTCAGACCTGATCAAATATGGCCCAAATCATTTCGATGCATTCTCTACCGAGCTCGAGAACCCAGAGATGATTGAGCAGATCCCAGTCGTTAAAATGCGATGGACCCTGGCGCACTCACCCGATGTGAAACAGTCTACAGTTGCGGGCAATCTGCAGGCCATTCCAGAATTTCTGCAGCAAGGTGGAGTGGGCGACCCGACAGAGAAAGTGCAAGGGCCCTGCCTTCACAACGTCTTGTCAATCATCGCGTTTTTGATTTTATTTCACGGCGATCTTGGTACCGGCGAGCGGATAATGTCCCTGCTCCAAAGACGGGTTACCCCATGGCGGCGATACCAGTACGTTATCTAGGTCATGGGCCTCTTCCACCTGAAGATGGGTGCGGTGGATGCAATCTGGAGGATTTTTATTGAGCCCAAGGTTGGGCGCGAGGATCAGCCTAGTCTGATGCATTTTGTTGCTCTCCTCCGCCCCAGGGAAACTGGGAAAATCGGTTCTGACCCTGGTTTTCGCCGAATGCACGAGGTAATAGGCCACGTCGGGGCTGCTCTTCGGTTGGATGCCTGGCGCATTGAAGTGCTTCGCCGAAACCCGGAGTGGAAATCCCTACAAGACTTTGCCGATTCCAAACCATCATTCACGCTGATCATAGAAATCTCCAACTACCTTGCATCGCACTACGTTGCGGGCGCCGAGGAACTCAATATTTTCGAGCTGCGCCAGAGACCGGAACGTGAACGAGACCAGCAAAACGAGAATGTGCTTCAGATGCACCAATACTTCAGCCTCTACGAAGAGCTGTTATTCGCAATGAATTTTGGGGACATTGGGCGCATCGAGACCCTATTTCCAACATGGATATATATCTTCAAGGCAGTCGGCAAGCATAAATACGCATCCCACATGCAGAAATTCATGACTGACCTTCACTTTGTATACTCTACTCCTCTGCGGTATGCCATCCGGTACAACATACTACCAAATCCTACGGGAAAAGAAGGAAAATGCCGAGGGGTTGACTGGATAGTTGAGCAGATGATTAATCTACCGACAAAGATTGGCTTGAATCACAGGCTTGGTTTATTCATCACTCACTGACTGCCATCATTTTCAGGACACTTATGGTGGCCGCGGGTCAAACTACACTAAAAGCAGCCGTGGAAAGGATAACCCAAACTTCAGTCACTCTGTAACATCACATTTTTGGGTCACACATCAAAAATATTCAATTTCCTCGAATTTCGACTTTAGTGCTACTACTAGGATTGTTATCCTCGAAACCGCGGCTGTGGAGGAACCTGGACCAGTCTGCACTACGGCAAATCTTAGTGCAAGACTATGTGCCGTAGTAGCGCAGACTGGTAACGAGTCTACTTGCTGATATTCAAATTGGCCCGGCAGATTGTTGGAGATGCAGGTGTTTATCTGCGAGTTGGTGGGAAAATTCTCGTCTACCACACCCGAGGACGACGCAATTCGCTCCCGGTACGCCGCCACCATGATGCCGGCCCTGCGCGATGGCAGGGGGGGCGCACCGCTTTGCGTTAGACGCATCGTGTAGGGCGTGCCGATACCAGAAAGGTATGAGTGCCCAAGTGTGCACAGCCATTTTATGGCTTGAAAACGCTTGACCTATATCGGTTTTTTTCTCCCCAGACCCTGGGACCCTATTCGTACTGGGTGGCCATTCATATCGACCCTATGGCCAATACCGAAAAAAAAAATTGTCCTCAGGCTCGGGATTAACACACAGTAAGAGTGCAGTGCCGAGTATGAAGTTCTGAATTACAATAACCTAACCTGGCCATGAACATGACCATATCACGTATCGCAACTGTGGGTACAGGACGGTGCGCCGAGCAGTTCCGCACCAGAGATTCTGTCCGAGTCCCAGTCGTCGTCACTCTGTTTGAACTGTCACATTTAGGGAAAGTACTCAAAGCCGAGTAATGTGACCGCGTATGGGAAATGAGGAAGCACCACATTTAATATTTGCGAACTCGAATGGACTTGGACCTGGAAATCCTCCAGATCCAGGCTCGGGCATTGCCGACGGGCTAGATGGAGCCAACCAAAGCCAACTTGAAGATTGAGGATTGTATACTATGTGTCGCAATGATCGCGATATCCATCCACCAACTACCTCAGCGGCGGTAATCCTGTCCTCAACCAGAACGAGAGGAAGAAAATAACGTAGCCCTTCACAACAATCGTGCTTCCTTCTTGGACAGAGGGCACACATATGTACTGTAATTATTATTGGTTTTCGGTTGATGTTCTGCGAAAGGACGAGCTATAGCTAGTACTGTGCTCACTATCTCGTCGATTGAAGAAGGTATTACATGTTGCGGTCCTACGGATGTCTGGACTCTGGGCCAAGGGACATAGTCCTTCGGATGAAGATTATTCTGATTTTATTATTCAGGCAGACCTGGAGCATCGACTCCGAGTCACAGAGGATCCGATGCGTATTGTGCCAGTGATGGCTATATCAATATCGCGGGCAGCCACCATGCATGCTGCGATGGCGGCGGTTTCACTTTCACGACTCTCGTTGAACTTGGAACTTGGTGTTGCTCTGGAAGCTGAACGTATGTACGCGGGCCAGCCGATGAGTTTTGAATTTCGTCCACACCATCCGAGTCAATTCGGACAGGATCTTACAGTTCATTCAATGAAGACGACGAAGGAGGACTAGCAAAAACGTATCATACAACATCAACATCGACTCACTCTACTCTATCGTACACGTCGTGAATACTTCGTTACAACGTTCATCCCTCGTTCCTCGTCCTCATCCTCGCAAAACTCACTTCGCATGCGCCGGTGCCAACTCGCTCAACTTCACATCCCCACCCAAACTGGTCTTCGGCTTATCCGGCCAGTAATCATACAACGGCACCCCGCGCATCGACACGCGCCTCCTCTGCTCGCGCCTGCGCACGAAGAACGCAGTAACGGTGAGGAGGACGGCGAAGGCTAGGCCGCCGAGGACGCCCCCAAGGATGGCGGCGAGGTGTGATTTCTTTGTCGTCTCGTGTCTAATCGGACGTCAGTACATTGTATTTTTGAACCCAGGAGGAGTAGGAGGAGGTAGGAATTAGGAATTAGGAGTAGGAACAGGAGGAGGGAAGACGCACGTATACACCACCCGGTCGAGCTGGACGTACCACCCGGCCCTCGCAGGATATATAACGAGCACGTGCGGCACATCGGGCATGCTCGCGTTGTGAAACGCGAGGTGCATCGTGTTGGCGTCGCTGTTGATCGTGTCGGTGAAGGTGCCGACCGTTCGGCCGTCGAGGTTGAAGAGGCAGCTGCCGGTCATGCCGAGGTAGACGTAGACGGCGCTGCCTGGGGGCGGGTGGCGTGTGAGTATGACGTAGGTATGTATCTTGAGGAGAGGAGGACACACCAGTAAAGGACACGACGATCGGCGAGCCCGTGACGCTCGACGTCCCATTGTAGAGCCCCGCAACCCAGTCGGGGTCGCATGACACGTTGGGGGCACAGCGGATAAGCGGCGGCTGGGTGTAGACGATCGCTGGGGAGGTGTCGTCCAGTGTGTAGTTCGTCAGCGCACCGCGGACAGCGGCGGCGCTGCAGAGGAGGGTGAGCGCCCACTGTAACGGAGAACGGGCACGGGCGGCGTGCATGCTTGCTTGCTTGCTGCTGGGTGGGTGCACGAGAGTGGAGGGCAAGAGCACTAAAGAGGGAGTTGCTTATCGCCGCGCCGTATCGCACGGCCTGGCGTTCAGTTGGGTTGCCGGAGTGGATCAATCGGCAAGGTTGAACTTGTTCAAGTTTCACCCATTCGCCGAGGGGCTGAACATGCTCTGAACGACGAATTAGCGCTTGAACAGTCCACCATCCGCGACCGCTGGACACAGCGACATGGGCCCTCGCTCTCTGCAAAAAGCAACCGGGATTCGGGTATGACGATAAGCCGCTGTCATTGGGCGGCACGATAGTAAGCTATTCCGAATTCGAAGTAAATTGACGTCACGGGTGCAGAGATGATAAGCCAATCAGAAGTATATGTTGAGAAAACCAACACCAAACGAAAGGAATACAGATGCTGTGGGTAGCTGAGCTCGTGGATGTGCCGGTAAAATGCCTTGGTTTCGAATAAGCGCATCCTAGTGTTGCCGAGATGATTTCCGAGTCAGCCGAGGTAGGTTGCCGCCATCAAATTCCTTGATCGGAGCCTCCCAAGAACATGTGCCGCTCCGCCGAATGGATGCGATGAATGTAAACCGCCGATGTTGTTAATGTA
Organism: Mycena leptocephala; assembly: GCA_029378395.1. Taxonomy (NCBI): domain Eukaryota; kingdom Fungi; phylum Basidiomycota; class Agaricomycetes; order Agaricales; family Mycenaceae; genus Mycena; species Mycena leptocephala. Next base: position 377,611 of record JARJLF010000064.1, on the reverse strand, counting down.
CACCGCGAAGGCGACGCGTGAGGTAAAGATCATGAGAGAGTGTGTTGTCGATGAAACTGAAGCACACGGGAAGGATTGGCATTGCGTCTTGCTTTGGCTCAGCAAGACCAAGTCCATCAACATGTAGAGTTGCGATGGGGCAATGACAGGATAACTAAGTAGTCGCGGAGCTTCCAGAACGAGAGGTAGTGCATCTCACTACACGCTTTGGGACTTCGGAGACAAGATTATGCGCGAGAACATCAGCCCAGCAGCATCATCCAAGCTCGCTCAAAGACGGTTTAGCCGTGAACGACCGGAACCCAAAGAGGATGGAAATCAAGAGGGATCGGGGCCCCCTCGGCGGATGACTGGAGAGCGGCGTTGGGAAACCGGATACTTACAGTACGTGCCCTGGCGTGACAATACAAAATGATGTTTTGCTGTCGAACGGGCATAAATAACTTCCGCTGTTCGATAGACTATCAGGGAACGACGATCAGAAGCTTAAGATATTCTACTGGCATGTAACCTGTGTTATTCGGGTCGGGTCGAGCTTGGGCTCAGGCCCGGGCTTGAAGGTAATTTTTTTTCAGCCGTGACAAAGGGAGTTTTTCAACTGCAAAATGGGCTCTACTACGCATTTTACCTTACCTATATCACCGAGCATTTTTCAAGAGAACCGCGGCTATGAATATGGTAAATGAAATTCTGACAGCCATCAAGGAACTGGCATGTCTCGTTCCAGTGTTCAATCTCGAGTAAATTGGTTGAACACATTGTGAGGCTTTTTCTGAAGCAAACTCAGCTGATAGATGTCCAATATTGGCTTTCACATGATATTTTCTTCTCTAAATTCCTTCAGATAGGGTGCCTCTACCGACCCGGGCACAACCCCGGGTCACAGGTCGCCCAAAATTCTGAGCCCGACCCTGGGGCCTGGGCCCGACTGAGCCCGACTTCGGGTCGGGCCTGAGGCTTGAACCCTGTCCTTGGGCAGCACATACCGTAGGCGAGGGCTGACCACCTGTGGGCCATTGAATAGATTGTACTGCGCGCGCGCAAATGGTAACTATGTTTTACTGTCTTTGAACGAGGATGTGACGGCATCGAATAGGGGTAGATTAAACCCACTGTTGCCGAACGAATTGCCTGGAGACCGATGAGTGACAGTATGGAGGCACTGCAGGAGAAAGGAAGGGGATACACCTATCAGGCCGCCGAAATGCGCCGCTATGGGTGAATGGGGTGAATGAGCAGAGGGTTACGTCTGTCAGTCTGAAATCTCATAAACTCGGCTTTTGTCCAGAACTTTGAAAGTACCTGTCCAGCGTTCTGTTGGTGGGAAAATTCTTGGCCGGCACCTTTGGCATAGCACTACATTCTTACGTTCTTTGCTTCGCATGCGGGACATATTTACGGCGCTGTTGTCTACCTGCTGATGGCCGATCAGTCACACGCCAGTTTTAGATCCACTTCCGAAATTGACGTTATCCGACGGGTCTAGCAGGTACATAATCCTCAGGGTCTCTCGTACACCCTCTTTGCTCCCCTTTCTCCCCCCATTATGTCTACAAGCCTTGGGCATGGTCTGCGATACGTCGCTGAAAATGCTATGAATTATGGAACAGTATCCGTTGCCGTGACTTCGATCGTTATCTTGTATCTCGTCCGCACTTGGGGGAATAGCGGCGGCAATCTCCGTCAAGTGCCGGGACCTCCATCTCCATCGTGGATCTTCGGTCAGATATGGATGCTTTTCCTCTTCTTTTTTTTGCTGCTCACGCGAAATGACCCAGGTCATATGCTGCAATTGCTGCTACCCGCTACGTACGGAGACTACGAGTTCGGCTGGCAGAAATTATATGGACCCGTTTATCGTCTGAAGGGATGTTTTGGAGTCAGTCCGCCTCGCCTGCATTGTCATTTTTCTGATCCCTTCACAGCAAGATCGACTGATGGTCTCCGATGCGGTATCCCTGCAGTACGTTTTGAATAGTCCAGATTTCTGGTACGGGGCGGCCCTCGAGAATGCCGTGTATTTTTTGACCGGGAAGCAAAGTCTCATGGGGGCCAAGGGTTTGTTTTGGTCTTCCTTTGATGTGTCAGATGACCAGACCATGCCATATCCCAGACCACAATCATAAACGGCTCCGGGCCGCGCTGAATGTCGGGTTTACCGCCGCCGCCGTCCGAAACTATCTTGCCGTGTTTGAAAGGACGGCGCAATCCGTGCGATGTCTCTTATTTGCCTCTCGCTCTACCCTCACCTCAGCCTGTCGTCAGCTCGCCGAACAGTTGGAAGACACTTCCGGGGCACCGATCGATATTTGTCCCTTGCTCAGTTTTTCTACCCTCAACACAATAAGCGAAGGTAAGCCAGAGTAGAGTCCACAATCATCCAGCCGTGACATTCCTTTAGCTGCCTTGGGCCATCCCGCAAAGGACTTGGGAGAAGACTTCATATTGAAGAACTCTGAGATCGGGTAGGCCCTCGCGCAGAGCCAGAAACTTAATCTAATTACATGGGGTCATATTATAGCGCCCTCGTTTCCAGCCAGTCTTCTGTGCACATCCTCGCCGACTACATCAGCACACGCTTGCCTATCTGGGTTGGCCGGGCAGCGGTCTACATACCCACCCACACCTTCAGAGTCATCCGTGCGACCAAACGTCTCTCGGAAGCCCTCGGTGCGCAGGTCTTCCGCGAGAAAACGGATGCGGCCCAGGCGGGAGTAGACACAGACACTGATATATACGGGCAGCTGGGTGCGTACTTAGATGTAATGGGGTGTGTTACTTAGCTTTCCGTCAGTGGACCTTCACCGGTCGGACAAGAATGCTCTCACGGAAGACGAGATCATAGCCCAGACTGGCATGATTCTCACGGCAGGACAAGAAACGACTGTAGAGATGGCTTCTGACCGTTGATAAAGGCTGATGTTGGATTTCTAGACCAATACTCTGGCGTTCGGTCTATGGGAGCTGGCGCGCACTCCAGAACTTCAAGAGAAACTCCGCGCCGAGATCCACTCCATGGGCGGCAGCAAAGCGTATGATAACATGCCGTTGCTGAATGCATTTATTAAGGTGGGCGGCATCGGCAATCCCCAATGAATGAATTGATTGGTTCTCTAGGAAACTCTGAGGTTGTACCCATCTATTCCGATCGCGGAGCGTATGGCTATCCGAGATACACTCATTCCTCTGGCCACCAATATCACGACGTCGACGGGAGAAAGCATCTCACACATACACGTGCGCAAGGGCCAGGGCGTGTCCCTGGGTATTGCCTCGTATCACCGGTTGAGTTGATGTCTTGTACCACCTATATACGCCCCATTAACTCGTCCACACAGGCAGGAATCGCGCTGGGGCGAAGACGCGCACGAGTTCAACCCGTTCCGCTGGCTCAGTGGGAAGACGACCCATGGAGACGCTCTCGGTCCCTACGCGACTCTGTCGGTCGATTTTGTCACTGGTCATTGTCTATCTAACACACCCGCAGTTTGAGTTTCCTCGGTGGCCCACGCACATGTCTAGGGTGCGACCGATTTCGCTACGAAAAATCGATAATTTTTACTCACCGTGTCCGGACTTCATAGATGGCGTTTTGCGTGCGTACTACCAAGTGTGGTTGTTGAAAATGCTTACTGACATTCGCATTGGCCCCGCAGTTTGCTGGAGATGCAGGTGTTTATCTGCGAGTTGGTGGGCAAATTTTCGTTTACCCCACCAGAGGACGATGTGATTCGCCCCCGATTCGTTGCCAGTCTGATGCCGACCCTGCGCGATGGAAAGAAGGGCGCTCCGCTCTGCGTCAAACGCATCGTGTAGGGCAAATCTATGATATAGTGTGGCGATATCAGAAATGCATCTTTTAACGTATCGACATAACTAAACCCTTGTCTCTCGGTGCTCTTATATGGGGTTCGCCGACGGGAGCAATCTTTCAAATCTCCGATTAAACATGGCTTTCCCCGCAGGAGGTGAGTATTTGTGTATGTTGATGGGTATGATTGACACTCGAGGAATTCGTCCCGTTCTTGTTATTATCAATCGGTAAGTTTACACGCAAATTTCCTCTCACTGACGATGAAGTGCAGAAGCACGGGAATATGGCCTGGTAGCGGATGGTCCGTACCTGCAGTTAGTTACATGTCCCAGGCGGGCCGAAAAAAACTTCTACCTATATATTAGTAGGGAAGAAAAAGAGGCTCTATTTCTGGGCCTTTACGAGCTTCTAAAGGCTTACGTTCACCGTTGGAAGCTCAAACGGGGGCTTTTACGGAGCTGAAGAGTGCTCAGTTGAGTTTTTTAGATCTAACGTGGGTCATATAAGACTCAGAAAAAGTTCAAATTAATCCAATAGCACCCACAGAATAGTTTAATAACGCTGGAACGATGCCGTCGACGATGTGCAAAAACATCGTGAATTTTGTGGCCAAATTGGGGCGGTGGCAGTGAGGATGCACATGACCGGAGACAGCGGTCCGCCGCCTGGGGTGGGAAGCTCCTTCCCGTTATGGAAGGAGAAGGTGTCCAGAGAAGGTCGAAAAATCTTTCAACAGTTTTTTTCGACCTTATCTCCGATTTTCGAAAGCCGAACCCAATTTCTGTCTTTCTTTTTTGTTCGGTCAGGTTGAATTCCGAGGTATCCGTGAAAGGTTGGCGAGATTCTCGTGTCGGGTTCAATCTTCCTCAGGCTCCGCCATACGTGAGTGCGAGTATCAGCATTAGCATTTACAAATCCTTCATGGCAAAGTGTGCACGACAATAATATACAAGTTCTTCCTCGTCCTTCAATACTCTACTTGCATTATCCGGCAACTCCTGCGGCAGCGCGGTTTGTTTAAATCAGCGGCTCCGGCGTATTTTTCTGCCCGACATCGGCATTCTTCGTCCTCCTTGCGTTGGCCTCCTGCCGAAACTGGCGCGGGAGGAGGAGCAGACCGAGGGCGTAGAGGGAGGCGATGATCTGGTATCTCGGGTGAGTGCGATTTCCTGGGAGAGGTAACCAAAGAGAAAAAGAAAGGAGGAGGATTTGATAAAGAATGGGAGGGGGATAACGGGATAAAGACAGAAAGAAGTAAGAAAACGGAACGCACCACCACGATCGCCAACCAAAAATGTCTGCAGCGCATGTTCACGGGGTGCACGTTGCCCGTGACGAGCGCCCATTCGGTCCAGAGGCCGTAGTGTGTCTGCGCAAATGATCATTGTTCAAAAAAGAGCGAAGAAGGATAAAGCAAGGAAATAGGCGCACCTGCCACATCGCCAATCCCACGATCGCAAGCCCAAGCACAGCATGGAGGTAGTTTTGCGGGGGCCGTCCGCCGGGGAAGCGGGGGAACTTGACGAGGTGGATAAAGGAGCCGAGGAAGACCTGGATGAGGTAGAGGATGAGGAGGGCTAGGCCGACTTTCTATGTCACCAAAAACAAAAAAGGGGGAGTAAATGAGAATCACATGACAAAAGAAAGGGTGGAGGTAGGAAGATAGCGCTGGCATACCTGATGCGGATCAGTGAAATGCGGCAGCCCGCTGGCCGTCGTCGTCTGGTATCCCAGCGCAAAGGCGGCGAAGATGAGCGGGCCGGTGAGGAGGAAGTTGACGATTGCGTGGGGCCAGAACCAGCTGTGAAAGCCGCGCATGAGTTACGGAGTTGAGCGGAATCGGACGAAACGAGGAGGAAAGGTATGCGTGCGGCGCGGCCATAATTGCTGCTCGTCGTGAGGTCGCAGGGGAAGAGCCCGCTGCAGGCGCAGACGAGTGCCTGCGGCGCGACCACAATTGCTGCTCGCCGGCGAGAGGAGCGCAGCCGCAGAAGAATGCGGCAGGCGCAGCCATAATTGCTGCTCGGCATGAGCTCGCAGGGGAAGAATGCCTGCGGCACGGCTATAGTTGCCACTCGCTGTGAGCTCGCAAGGCACCGCCCTGCGGCCGGTGATCGCCCGGACAGCCTACGGCGCTCAGTTCCACTCGACTCACGCGTTAGTAAACGTCCTCAGATACCGCGCGATGCCTATGCCCAGCGGGAGTCCGACGAGGTAGGCGAAGAATGCGACGTGCGCATGGATGCGCGCTTTGTTCTCGAAGGGCGTCAGGGGGGTGGTTAGGGTGGACATGGACTCGTTGTTGGTCGGCGCAAGACGTAAGTGGGAGTCGTGGGGAAAGGAATGGTGAGGTAGTGGGCGTGTGGCCAGTTTATATGCGTCCCCGGGTATTCAAGGAACGCCGCACAGCGGTGACACGCTGGGTGTGGTGTGAGAGCGGGCTACCAAGAGGAGATCGTACGACCTGTCCACCGTCGGCGGGCTCTTGGACCTCCTCACCTTTTTCTTCCCGACTCTGGAGTTGAAATGCCGATATTCAGCCAAAGGTGTGGAGACTGCTTCAGACGGCGAAAAACTGCTTCCGATCCGTGCGTTAACGGCTGAATACCAACGAGTCGGGTCCAAGTCGTGTAGTCGCAAGCCTAAAAGAGGAGGTGAACCAGACAGCACCACATCATGCCGTCTACCGACGAAAAAGTCGCCAAATCGAGCCTCGACCCAAGAATAGACCCGGGGGTGACGGAAATAGATGAGAATTGTTCACTTGGAATCCACCTGTATCCAGGAACGCACAAAGCGCAGCTGGAGAAGGACTGATGTCGAGGAAGAGGCTGTGCAAGTGACGAGGATTGCCGACGTCGTTATTTCACTTTTTGGACTTTTGCTCAGAACCTCTGATGACGCGTTTGAAGGATCATAGAGAAAAAAGAAAATCGACTTTTGAGGGGGCTTGGAGTCAAATTTTCAGCATCAGGATCATTGCTATAGCCATCTTTGACTTGCAGCTTGGGTGAGAAGGCTGAAACGGGCAAGAAACCGTCCGAAATTTTGATTGCCTCGGGAGAAATTACTATATCAGACAATGCTGCATTAGGCTCCAACCATTTCGTTTCGTTGAGGCTAAACTAAATGGAAACGGCGATAAACATTTTAAAAACTGTTTAAAATGTTTATAAACTGATGACACTGACAGCGAGACTTGAGTTTACCATGTAATCGTTGTTTAAATATTAGTTTCATAAATTATCAATATCTTTTCCGGCGATCAAAGTGGGAACATGACAGTTCCGGTAACGGCCCGAGTGACAGAATGGAAGACAGGACGCGCCTGCGCTTCGCTCAGGAACTAAGATCCAAGTAAGCGGAACGGTGAATCTAATTTTATTTAGAATGGTTTCATTCTATGTCCAGAACATCCAAAAGTAAAATCCATCAAAAAAACACGAACCATGGCGAATAGAAGATCGAACAGAGCCGTAAATTCCCGAGGAAGTGGTCGGAAAAAAACACGAAGAGTGGATCTAGTTTGAAAGTGAAGCAATCTTCGAGGTAATTCCGGACGGATTCCAGGATTATCCATCAGACGGCCCAAAGTGAGAGGGATTGTCCGAAATGGGCTTCGAGGAGATCACTTTGCGCACGAAATTCAAAGCCACAAATTAATCGGGCGTTACCATGGATTGTATTTGGGGCATTCCACCAGAAGCCCAGAGCTGGTATTTGATATATCGAAGCAGTAATCGGACCACTCCAACGAGCACGACATTTGCCAAGGAGAGGTCCAGGTCCAACATCTGCAATTCGGCGCTCTCAAATTGCTGGGAAGTTGTTCTGAAGCATTATAACGGTCAGAGCGGCGTAACCGGAAGGCATCGAGATTATTAGACCACCTGCGCACCAGCGCTTCGCTTCGACAATGAGAATCAAACCTGAGCGACGCAAAACAAACTCATGGCTCTCGCCACTCCAGGGAAGGTTGAACACTGCGACGCGATTAAACGTTGATGCTCGGGGAATATTTAGCGACACGCATTGAAGCTGACCCTCCACGCTATTGTGATGCGGCTTGAAAAGAGCCGTCCTTAACGAATTGATTATAACGCCAGGCGTGATAACAGTGAGAAGTAGACAGGTCTGCCGTGAAGAAGTTGTAGCATGAGTAGAAAATTTAGCTCCGCAGTTGAATTGGTCAAATGATTTCGAAGCGTCGAAGAAATTGAAAGAGCCCAGACTTTGAATTGACGCGAGGTTTTGGGTATCTTTGAGTGTCGAGAAATGGCAGCTCAGATTCATGGTGCCCACCAGATAGATAGGTCTTGGATGGGAGGTGCATAAAGCCGGCCGAGGAAACGATCGATCCAGAACGAGTGGGACCGAGAGCAGGGGATCATATGCGGTCCAGAAAGCAACGACGACGAGGGATTTATATAACGCAGCATCCGCAGGTGATGAATGAGATGCGAAAAGCTCGTCGGCTGTGTATTGAAGCCGCCGATCATGAGACCTGGCTTTTCATCTCGAAGACCTCAGAATGGTATAAATTCCCCAGCTCTAGTACTGTTGCGGCGCAGTTAAAAGACAGTTAATCTCGGGCGTGGCGAGAATTAACCGTTCTTTAACGATTATCTCGGCGATTCTTTGTATCTCTTTGTGTTCATCTCCATGCAGTGTTTCCCCTTTCCTCTGGTTCTCTCGTCGTCCTCATTCCTCGGCCTCCGGTGACTTCTGCGCGGCTTGATTTCACACCATGAGGCTGAACAGCTGACCACCGCACAGTTTTTTTCTAACAGGCTGTACTTGATCACAGTTGCTGCTGCCGACGGCGCAGCTCAATTTAATTTTTATCAGGCCGGGAGGCCACGTAGTCCACGGAAGATCCTGGAGACATAAAAGGCCCCACGTCCACTCGTTCGGACTGGCAAAGGCTCCCCATTTTTTTCGCGCACCCGAAATTACTGGAATTGCAATATCCTTCTGGGAATATTCCGGATCAACGCTTCTGTCTGCCCTGGTTATTTTCGCCATCAGATTCCAAACTGTCTCGCTGGTGTATCAGATTTTCCACTGGTCTAGAATCTTGACCTCGTCGAACCTGCCTGCATTGATCATCAGTATGTTTCTGGCTGTCCCACCGCCCGTTCGATCTCTCTGCAACACATGGTCTGATACTTCCACTGCCACTCACCAGCTTCAATTTCTGGCCTTCATTCCTCCGTTATCTGTCCAAGTTTGCTTCAAGCGAAATTTTCCGTGGGCGCCCCAGTAGTTATCAATCCCAATTCTGTTCTTCAATTCATTGGCCAGAAACGACGATGTTTATTTTCTTGCACGGCGGATCTCCTAGCGGGCAGCTAATTCAACGCATTAGAGAGTTTGCGCAGCAGCCATCCGAGCCACCTGGTGGCTGTTTTGCGTTGTGCAAACTGGTGGCTAGTGGCTACTGGATGGCTGGTGAAGTAAGGTCACCCTGAGTTTTTTTGAACTAAATTGAGAACAAATGAATGCTTATCCATACCTGACTCGAGAAATACCCCTCAACGCACAGGATCCCCCAAGTTTGAGGAAATAAAGTGTTTTTGCATGAAAATATCGTGCGACCAGTGCATGGAAGGACCTTGAAATCCATGAATGGTGTGTACACTTGCAATGGAAGTAACATGCTCAAAATTAAGGACAGAAATCGAACCATCCATAAGCCACCAGCCACCATTTTGCGCAACGCAAAACAGCCATCAGGTGGCTCTGATGGCTGCAGCGCAAACTCGCTATTTTCTTGCATACAATCCTGCCTGCCCGAAATTTTTGCAAGTCTTAGTTCGGCATTTCTGGGCCACGCGCTCGGAGTCTCATGATGAAGGCAATGAGTCCTCCGTCAGACTCTCTTCCCTGCCATCATCCTTTGTCCTTACCTCGCTGTATACTCATAGCGTGTAGTCAAATTAGCCTCTGATTTTTCATCTTGGAATTGCCAGAGCGAAGCGGCGGCCTGTCTTGTATGAATGACGAAAAGGGTGAGCGATAGAAAACTCGAAATGCCGTGTTGGTATTGCGGCGCAGCCTTTTCGTGGGCCCGAAGAGGGAATAACAGAAGGAGTTAGCCCGTATGGAGATGAGACCGAAGAGATACAAAGAATCGCGAGGGTAATCGTTAAAGAACAGTTAATGACAGCTGATTGTCCGCCGTATGTATGGCGACTATATTAAGAGGGTACAGTGGGATGACAGTTTCTTGATCTAGTTATTCTGAGACGACAGTTGTCCACCGAGCCACCACAACTCCGAACCGGTTGCTTGGAGCAGTGGCTGCTGATAGATTTCTGTTCCGTTTTGCAGGTGTTAAACCAGTGAGCCAGGTGTGTATCTCGATTCCACTAGCGCACCGGATCCTCTGAATTTTCATCGAACCATGGTGCCAACCTTCGCTTAATCCGTGCCTGGCCCTTTCTCCTGTGTCATTTCTGACATGACATGACAAGTGAGTTTGACATATACACCGGTGCCCATAGAGCTTATAAGGCTCAGCGCTCAGCAGCCAAGTCCTACGTCTCCGAACGGAGTTTATCGCAAACCACTCCGAGTCATGAAATCGTTTCTGCCTGCTTTGGCGATCACGCTCTCCTTCTTCGGCGCCGCGTACGCCTTCGATGTCGAGTACTGCGTACGTGACTCAAAGCCCCGTCGTGATACTCAGACACTGAGCCGCCCATATATGTCTGGTGTGCACTTGACAGACATCGCAGAATAACCAGGGCGAATGCTTCGGCATCAACGTCCCGGGGACCGGATTTGCGTGCAACGACGTGCGGCCAGGGTTCGAGAACCTCATTCAGCAGGTCGTCATCATCACCGCGCATGTGGACTGCGTGATATTCCAGTCAGTCGGAATCCCATCTCCATCACGTCCAAAAACAGCACTTAAACGTAACGTATTGCCAGGGGTGCGGGGTGCACCAGTACGAGCTTGGACTTGGGAGCCAACCAGGCGTCGTTCAACCTCGGGAGCGCATGGTGCCCATTTCTTTTACTGTGCGCCGGCGTACACCCCTGACGAATGCTTAGGATCGACCAAGTGCGGTCGTTGAGCTGCGGGCACCCGTCAGCATAATCATAAGGCTCCGATATTCTCGAAAGGTGAGTGCAGGTTAGCGCGACCAGGTTCCCGTCGATGATCTGACATATGTATAGCTAGTTTCAACCGTCCACGCTAAGCACAAGGCGGAATGTAGCTTGCTTGTCGTATATTTTACGAGTAATTATGTTTACATAATTTTCGTTCTTGATCATTCGTGGACCAGAAAAAAGTGCTCTGCTTTTACTTGTCCAGCGGTTTATTCTGGTAGGGACTGTGAGGGCCCAAACGTAGTCGCTTTTTGTGATATTCACTGCGTTGAGCCCCCGCGTAGTCGCAGTCTGACTACCTGGTCTGAGCTCGGTCTACACCTGGTAGGCCAAGGTAGGCTAAGGTCCAACCTTTGCCTACGACTTCGACTACGGGGGTAGACCGAGCTCGGACCAGGTAGTCAGACTGCGACTACGCGGGGGCTCAACGCAGTGATTTTAGTGGCGATGACTAATCTGCACGCGCGGTTTCGAACCCGGTTGGTGACCGTTTTTTTCTCTTTTCCCTTCCTTGTTCAGGTGAAGAGGTGGATAGCATATGAACAGAGAAGCTAATTGATTGGATTAAAAAATTTGCTGTCGCTGGTCAGAACCAAGTTCACAAGCAGAATAAAGTCTCGTGGTTAATGACACTGTACAGAGTGAGATATAATGTATATCGAACCCTAACGTGTCTTGGGACCTAATAAAAGTGACAGTAAAAGATTGGGGTACAACAGTGTACTAACAAAAGTGAGGATAAGACTCGGGTGCAATAGTGTATGTGGTTATGTTTAGAGAACAAACTTATGCTGGTATGTAAGAATTCACATCCCTGAGCCAAGAAAAATATGTTGACAGGCTGTGTGTGGTTGCTGGCCCAGCAGTGGCGGTTTTTTTTGGGCGGGTGTTTCTCCCCTCGACTGTTTTTACCATAGTTCATGGACAGAAAATCTTTTTGGATTAATTAGATAGCATGTTAAGAAAATGCTTATGGTTGCTCAGAGTATGCAGCTGTTTACCAACAGACATATCTGTCTGCTCTTGGCGTTGTTTGAGGCCTAATGAAATGGTCGGCAGAACTGGGTGGTAATGTTTGATGGGTTCCGTTGGTTCACGGCTATTACAGTTCTGTCGCATACGGCCCACCACAAATAATCAGCGTTAATTGAGCTATGTAATCAGATACACCACATGTGTATCTTTCTATCCCAAGTATTTTTCGAGGCCCCAAAAATTCGATGGCAAAGAATCTATATGAAGTTTGATTAATCAACGGCCGTTTCGTCGCATAAACCTACTTGAGCATTGATTTGGGTAAACAGTTCTGTGCTGCCCCCTAGGGCTGGCGGTGGTGGTTCGGATCAATCAGGTATGTGTTTCAACACTGTGTACAGAGACTAATTAAACGGAGTTGATTGCTAGGTAATCGACTCGGATGTCTTAGTGAATTTATGCTATCCTCACGCCGAGCTCAGCTTTTATAGGACTTATGCCCACGTATCTCCACCCCACCATACGTGGTTGTGCTGCGGCGACGATCCGAACTCTGACACATTTCAATTTTGGCAACCTCATTCTGACTCTCGACGGCTCCGCTGATCTCGTGCCCCTGTCTTTGAAGATAATAAGTTATATCTACAGCGAACTAGGGATACATAGGATACAAGGAAGGTTTCAATAGTAAACAGTTAAGGTACAATCACAATGGCGAATAAGCACTTCTTGAATTCTGAGGGTCTCGATTTCGAGTCTCGGCATTTCCGGCGGTCGAGCTTGGATCTCCAGCTCCGATAGATACGATTTGATGGGGTAGCCTGATATTGGCACCGCTCAAACAGGATAAGTTGCTCCTCGGATCTGGTCGCGCACTGTGTATCGACGACATGGTCAATCAGACGTGGCGGAAAATAGGAACGGAGAGTCATACCTTTTTCTTGTACTCTCTGGAGCTTGCCCGCGCTGATGTGGTAAGATCACATAACTCGGGAACATCAAGCCGTTGAATTGGCGTTGAAAGAAAGCAACACTCACGGTAAGCAGCACCAACCGCCACGCCGCGCTGCGAGAGACACCCTGTCACGGTATAGTTAATACGCAAGGCCCGGTGTCGACCAAGGAGTGCTACTTGCCTGTACGTCGTGGACTAAGATAGCGCCAACAGACCGAATCGCATGGTCAATGAATTGGCACACAGAAGGAAGGTGTATCAACAGATCAGCATAGTCCACATCTTCGATCGGAACGCGCATACGTTGTATTCCAGGCTGCGGTAATTCTGCCAGAATTGTGTCGGTACAGACAGACAAGACATGCGTAATCCGACGCTCTATCGGCGAAGGTTAACCCAACAGCCGCGTGTCAATCATAAGGAGCATACCTGTCAGAGATCGTGTAGAACGTACAGCGACGAGACTGTAGGTCGGGATAAGAATGGCCGGGGAGTCAGCGACACATAAGGTTACTCACTTTTTTAGATAGAGCTTGTTGTCGATGATGGCGTATACGTTTTTCCAGACCATTTTTACTTTGGAAGGTTCTTGAAATTCTGGCAGCAAGTGTCGAGCGAGCCAATGCTCTTGCACTGTTTGCGCGAGCGCATCAGATGAGGACGCAGTGTCAAACTCATCCGATAGTTCAAGGAGTGGCAGGGTCCGTGATTGGGTGGAGTCGTCCGGCGAGCAGGCCCACCAAGAGCAATGGTCCCATCGTTGGAAATTTTGAGTCCATCAGTGGCTTTCGAGGACTCACACGCGTAATTATATTCCTCTTGGCGGATGGAGTCGACGATGTTGATGCCGTTGCTGCCCCATGAATATCTCGCACTCCCAGTGATAGAGGCGGCTCTGCTCGCGTCTTCTTGATCACCACGGTAAACGGGGGAGTTTGGGCGTCCTGTGTTAGCAACCGAGAGAATCTACACACGACAGACCAAAACTAGAAGTAGGCAGAGTACCGAGGGGGTACTTGAGTCAGTCGTATGAAGAACGGGAGAAGGGTGTTACGTCCAGGCGCCGCGGAGAGCCAAGAACGATCGAGACGCCCCAAAAGGAACGCTATGGTCGCCCTTGGCTGCCATGGGTCGCTTGGGGAATCCGGAGTTTGTGCAGGGAACGGAGCATTGAATATAACGATCGGGGGCGCCGCGCGACGCGCGGGCGGACGACAAGAGCAAGATTATTAAATGGGGGAGAATACGAGGTGGAATGTGTGCAAATCTAGGGAAAGTCGCGAGTGCGGCAATTTGCCACAGGAAGACGGACGCACCAGGTCTTGTGCAGCTATATGCTATGTCGTGCGTCCCTCTTGCCGAAAAAGAGGTGGGGTCAGGTGCGAAGGCGATCCAGCACGACGGAGGATACAGAGAATGCAAATGTGTAGAATAGACAAGACAGACCGCCGCTTCGCTCCGGCATCCTCGAAGAGATATGGAGTAATGAATGTTATTTAAATTAGTGCGAGTGAACAATACAAATATAGCACAAAAAGACATAGGAACTTGACCAGAACAAATGAAAACCAAGTCCAACTCTGACTGCGAGACTTTCACGAAATACTGCAATAAGCCCGACAAAGGCTGTCAGAAAATATATTTTGCACCGTTTCCAATCGATGGATGAAGGAGCCGAGCGTGGGCATTAAAATTTCCAGTCGATCAACGTCATGGAGCAAAAAATTGAACCAACAATTAGGGAGCCATTGGATGTGGATGGAAGGCGACAACAGAACAGCAGTGGCAATTGAGTGAAGCAGAAAATGACCGCGATAGAAGAGAGCAAGCGAGACATCGTCACGGTGGAGCTAGCCTAGAAATACCCGCTATTCAGTAGAGTAGAAGTGACCCAGAGCCAATCCAGAGTAGACCAAGGTCCCAGAAGCGGACAGAAGTGAGGTGGGAGCATCAAAGGATGTTGCGCACGTCCAGTAATTTGAGGACGGGCAAAAGATTCCTTCCCGTCTGAACGACAGACACTACGGGCTTTATATATCTGGAGAATCTTCCGTGGCATTGCGTGGCAATTCGGCTTGATCGAAATAAACACTGCGTTCCGACCCTTCCTAGACTCAGCTTGAGTGTAGGAACCTAGAAGTAGCTACATTGATGATTGAGGCTAGGTGCCTAGAGAATAGTCTGTGGAGGTCTGTCTGGCTCTGGCTAGGTTGGCACAGGTAGGTCTAGGTCTGGCAGGATTTGTGTAGGTTGCAACAGGTGCTTGTAGCCACCTACACAAGGGGGAAAGGGACCCGGTTGCTCAGAATATTAGATGATGGAAATGTTCAACATTTAAACGTAAGTCTAGGTCTGTGCAGCTGAGTTTAGGGAGCTACCATCACCTTCCATGAGCTACCCTCATCTACACTGACTTGAGTTTAGCCACCTTACAGGGTACCCGTAAAGCCAGACAGACATTACGTGTAGTCGCCTAGATGGGGGGCTGTGTAGGGACCTACACCGACCTAACTCCATCTGGCACAACCTACAGCGCCTAGTCTCAGCTGAGTCTAGGACGGGTGGGAACGCAGTGAAAAGTGGCTGCGCCGTGGGCAGCAGCAACTGCGATCAACTGCGTTCCGTTGAGAATCAACTGTGGGTAGGTCAGCTGTTTAGCTGGATGGGGTTCTTGAGGGAAAATTTCAAGACGGTTTAGGATGCATTCCAAGATCTGCCAGTGCAGACTATTATGGTTGGAACCTGCTCAGACTGCGTGAGGTCATTTGACGTCGAGGAATGAGAGCTAGGTGGGAGTAGGAAGGAAGGAGATAAGCCATATGGGGATGAAACCAAAGAGATACAAAGAATCGCGAAGCATTTCGTTAAAGAACGGTTAATTTGGCGCTATATCCAAATAGCAGATGAAATGGTACGCACTTGAGAATCTACGGCAGAATTTCCACATCCACACTAGCTTGATCAAGGGATACGCGCGCGCGCCGCGCTGCGTGGTGGGAGAGTCGACACGAGGGCAGAGGGAGGATTCAATACGATGGTAGACTAGCGTGTAGCCGTTGAGTGGTTGGGCTGATGCAGGCTATGGCAGGACAGGACCCTTGATTATCAGTTGGTAGGTCAGATACCGATTTTGGCCTTTCAAAATATTTTGTCCGAACTTTCACATCGCCTCGTCTCGAAAATTTTGTCCGAATTCTGCCTCTAGTGAGCCGTTCGTCGAAAATTTGTCCGAACTTTGTATCTGACCTCAAATTTTTCGAAAGAAATGCTTCAAAAGGCGTAAAAAATCGCAGCAAAATCTTTATATATAACTCCAGTGAATCCTCTTCTTCCTCTATTTCTAAAATACCCACATTTGCTTTCCCTTTCCGTCGTATCGTGTTCAGGCTTGCCACTACCTTCCCTAATTATGAAATTTCCTTCTCTGCACGAAGGTCCTCGAAAATCCGCTGAGCGTAGACTGATCTCTACATGGTCTCGGTACTTATTTACAGCCTCGAAATCGCTTCCTTGATGATGTCTGAGTCTGTGGCAGAGTCCATGGTAATTGGGAAAAGTAAAGCAGAAAGAATGTAAATCATAGTACGTACAGTTCGAACTTTCGACGCAACATTTTTTCTGCTTAATTCGGTGTTCGATGGCTTGCATCACGAAAGACGTGGAATAAGGTAATGGCCAAAGTTCCACAGCATTGTGCGAACGTCGATCTGACCTCTGGTAGCGGTGGATCTGGTGTCCGAAATTTTTATCTGAGCTCCCACAATTGTCGAGAGGTTTTGTCCGAATTCCAATCCGACCTCGACCGGCGAATTTGAAAATTTTGTCCGAACCCGGTATCTGACCTACCAACCGATAATCAAGGGTCCTGTGAGATGGTGTGGTTTCCCGTTTTGGACATGCACGTGACCGTGAGACTCTCGGCTAATGGTATGGTGGGTGCCCAGCGGGCCTTAATTCACTTTTTCGACCCGGTGTAGAAAATTTCTTTGGCGGGTACCCCTTGGAGGGAGTAAAAGAGACTGACAGGATTGATCCGGGCAAAGCAGTTGGTACACAGAGACAAATAGGAGCATCGCGCGAAGCCGGCAAGGTCGGGAGGAATAGCAAAACATTGGTGGGGAGGCACCGACACAAGGGGAGGGGACGGAGCGGCAAGGGTGACGCTGGGGCTGCGGGGGACTAGCATTTGGTGGGGGTGAAAAAAGGCTGTGGGGCTCCATGCCGAGTCGGGATGCAGGCGAAATGGGCGGCCGCAGTGATGCCGTCGCACGGGGGAACGGGACTGGGGCGGCACACCGGTGGCGGGGACGAAGTGGGGAGGCAGGCCATAGTTTGCGAGGAAGGTATCATATTACTTATGTTTGGCGCAGAAAGACCGAAAAGGCATTAAATGTACACTTAGATCGCCATACTAAAGTACCCACTATATGCACAGTGCACAAGTGAGTTGCGTGCGGCAGCGGTAAGGGGGGATAGATTAATGGGGGAAAGGTCCAGATCGGGAGATTTAATATTGAAGATGTCGTTGATGGTGCTACTAGTAAGCGTGTAGAGTGTGGGTTTAATGTGGTCGAGAGACTCGGGAAGGGATCCGATAAGGTTCGTCATGTGTTCGTCGTCGGAGATGTCGCCGCCGGCGGCCTTGACGGCCAGCGTAGGACATTGTGGCGCTTGAAGTGGCCCTCGATTTTGTGACCAGGAACGAAGATCTCCTTCGCCATCATGTCCTTCGCATACGCGACAGCCATGGTGGATTTGTTACGATACTTAGTCGTAATGGAGTCCCACAATGCTTTCGATATGCTCAAGTCGTCGAGACCCAGCTCAACGATGTCCACGATGTTCAGCTCAATAGTGGAGCGGGCCGACTCGTCACGAGCAATCCACTCATCGAGAGAAGGCGTGGAAGATGCCCAATCGGTAGGTGCGGTCGGGGATGTAGTGGCAGGAGGACAAAGGATCGCGCTGATGCGGTAACCGTCGACGTGAGGGCCACTGAGGATGTCGATGATGGTGGTCTCGAAGGTGGTGAGGTTGTTGCCGTCAAAATGTCCCAGACATCCGGGTGGATGATGGGGTTGGAGGCGTTGGTGAGCGACATATGTAGTGGAGTGAAGGTGGATGTGAACATGGTGGGTGTGGTGTATGTAGCCGAGGAATGAAAGTTGTCCCGGAATGTAATTGTGTGTGGTGTGTATGTACCGAGGAATGAAAGTCGTCCCGAGATGTAAGTGTATGCCAGTGTAACTCCGGAATCAAAGTCGTCGGAGCAAGTGGTGGTGTGTGGTGAGTAGTGAAATGCTTAGATGCTGTGGTCAAAGCAGTAAAGTTGGCGAGGTCGATGTAATGGGGGAAAATTAAGAAAGCGCGGATAAATCCAGCTTAGGTTAGTTTAAACCAACAGTGTTTTTTCGGGAAGTTTTCTTAAACCGTTTAAACGGTTTGACCCTTTTAAGCTAATTGAATCGTCGTATTACAGCAGACTATTTACAGTACTACGATCCCCAGGCATTAAGCTGATTGAGCCAATTTAACTTTTTGAGCCAGTTTAATCTGCTCAAGCCGCCGTAAGCCGTTTGAGCAGCCGTTTGAGCGATTTAAACTAGTTACACCGATTAAATGTTTAACCAGATTTTAAGCCGATCAAACCAATTGGCCATGGTCACGGTAAGTCGAAGATTTGCAGGAGGCTACTAGCTGGCCTGAGGCAGAAGTGGGTTGGGCGCACCCTGGATGCTGAGTAGTGAGGAGCTTCAGGAGATGGTCTGTGGCACCGTCTGCCACAAGTCGTGGCACGGGCGGCTGCCGGAGCACGACATGACCACTCTGAAAAGACTGAAAGTCGAAGGACAGGCCCTGGGTCACTGGTTTGGTGAGCTGAAGATGATAGGTGCAGGAAACGACTTGAGGAGATGGTGGCTTTAGACAAGCAAAGGCCTTGTTGCATTGTGTTTGGTTGGGTTCTTTGTTCAACTCTTTGTGCGCGCATTGTTCGATCATGACGCCACCGTGACTTTGTGACCTTACTTGTCTTTCCCTCTCTCTCTCATCTTCTGTGCTCTCCCTATGCAAAGACACCATCATACCAGTGCCCTCCTCTCATTCCACAGTCTCACAGTGGTCAGTAAATATTGTTTCGTCTCTCATTTATGTTGACACTGTCCTCTGAGTCTTCATCTCTAGAATCTTGTCATGCCACTGGCCCAGTGGCACTGGGATCCCCCTTCAAGGCCGAAACTACTGAATGGGGTCGCAAACGCTCTTCTGACCTCCTATTCTAAAGAAGATCTGGGATTTTTCCCCGTTTACAATATATGTGGTGCGTGTTTGCGTGCGTGGCTAGTTTCTTGATATGTTTGGCGTCAGTCTTCCTATTACTACAGCAGATCAATGCAGACACCCTGAGTAAATTCCATTCCATCTTCCTCGTGCCATCCTTTGTTACCACTTCAACAGGATCTACTCAACAAATGGTTCAATCCACCAACGCGTCGGTTTATTCAGCTGAGTCGGCTGAATTGGTTTAACTGGTTTAATCGGCTTTTTGGCAGCTTAAACAAACTGGACTGGCTTAAACGGTTCAATCGTTTAAGCTGGCTTTATCGACTTAATCGGATTAATACCTGGGGGGCGTAGTACTGTACATAGTTTGCTGGTTAAATCGGCTTAAAAGGTTTAAACGGTTTAAGCAAACCTCCCAAAAAAACACGCTTGGTTTAAACTTTTCTAAGCTGGTGACAGAGCGCGGGGCGCATAACCTTTTGTCGAGTCAAGTGGCAACCCGGGATGAACAGAGTCGGCATGTACAATTGGAGTATACAAGGACCCACTGGACGTAGGAAGGAAAGCGACTAAAGGAACGGCTACACCAGCGCCTTTATATATATGTAGATGTCCTGGACCTTGTACCCGAGCCGGACGGTCGTGCGGATCAATCCCACAACAGCAACCGTGTATTGGGTATTATCGGTTTGTGTCCCGAATCTCTCTTGAATTCGAAAACGTATGGGCCTATTATATTGTAGAGACAGGAATACGGTTGGTTTTCAACTTCATAACACCTTGAAGACATGGGTCTGAGACCCCAAAGTTAGAAATGTAATCAACATGTTAATAACCACCCTGAGAAAGGTCATGCTATTTAACATCGACTTTCTCCCACAGCGCTAATTGCGACACTATCCAAGTGTGAAGGTAGGAGAACACATCCGGTGCAATTGATTTGAACTCTCTGTTGAAGATACTAAGTATTAATGTTTAGTCCTTCCCAGCGAGCGTAATCAAAGGGTCGGGTCTGCTCCCCAAGCAAGAAGCAGGTTCGTCCGTCTCTACTCATAGTCTTCTTGATGGATAGAGGCTGCCCGCAGAGCTGTCCCATACACGCCACCTGCGGGGACCAGGTCGGATTAACATCACCAGTATAGAAAATGCGCACCTTGTACATTAGGATCCGCTCCCTTCTCAAGAAGTAGTGTGAGGATCTTGAGACTTGCTTCTAATGAATCTCCTTCAAATCCATAATATTCGTTGGCATATTTGTCCACTCCCGTCGCCGCTGCTGCCTGGAGTGCCGTCCCGTACCTGCCACCTACGGGTAACATGTCAGCGTATATCTTGAGGGTCAGAACAAAACCTGAACCTCGAGCATTTGGGGCCGCTCCCTTCTTAAGAAGCAGTGCGACAATTCTCGGACGTACGTCCAATGAAAAATGTTGGGAGTTGTCCGGAAGCTCGTTCAGGTCCGTCACTGCTGCGGCTTGGAGTGCCGTCCCATACTTGCCGCCTGCAACGGATATCTCAATATGAATCATCCGGGCCACAGCAGCTCTGCACCTTCAACAGTCGGGTCCGCTCCGTTGTCGAGAAGCAGTGTGACAATCTCCAGAATTCCGAGGAACGAGGCTGCTTGTAGTGCCGTCCTGTACTCGCCGCCTACAGGTACTATGTCGCCGGATATCATGCGGATCAATAAATTCCCACCTCCAATATTTGGGGCCGCTCCCTTCTTGAGAAGCAATGATAGAATGCTCATAATTATTGGCAATTTAATGTAGTGCTGCTCTCCAGCAGCCACCGCGGCCTGAAGTGCTGTCCCATACTCGCCGCCTGCAGGTAATATGTCAACATGAATCACGGACCACAGCAGCTCCGCACCTTCGACATTCGGATCCGCTCCGTTCTCTAGAAGCAGTGTGACGATATCAAAAGCTCCGTGGAATGACGCCACTTGAAGTGCTGTCCCATACTTGCCGCCTGCCACTTGCATGTTGGCTGTACCAGCCTCAGGATTAAGGGCATGAATCCGTACCTTGAATATTCGGATTCGCTCCCTTGTTCAGGAGCAGTTTAACACATCTCAGACGTGCTATCAATGATACTATGTCGAATGCGAGGTTATCCGCCCCGGCCTGGAGTGCTGTACCATACATGCCCCCTGAAGTCTCCTGTCATTGCACATCGATGGAATCGAAACACATCCACACCTTCGACATTCGGATCCGCTCCGCTCTCGAGGAGCAGTGCGACGATCTTCGGTTTTTGGCGGGATGCCGCTGCTTGGAGTGCTGTCCCGTACTTGCCGCCTGCAGGAACCATGTTGCCATACATCATGTGGATCAAAACAGATTCCCACCTTTAACATTCGGGTCCGCTCCTTTCTTGAGAAGCAGGGTGATTGTGTCCAGATAATCTTCAACCGGCCCAACCCTCCGAAACCAATTGCTCCGAAACCAATTGATGTCCTGGATGTCGTCGTGGATGTCCATACCCATGCATCCTGCTGCCTGCAGTGCTGTCCCGTACATGCCCGCTGCAGGTCTCAGGTTATTGCGCCTCACTAAAACGAGGAGGAATAAAACCCGACCTGCGATATTTGGGTCCGCTCCGTTCTCGAGCAGCAGTGCGACGGTGTCCCAATTTGCGCAGGCCGACGCTGCTTGAAGTGCCGTCCCGTAATCACCACCTGCGAGTACCATGTCATCGCACATTAGGTATGATTCAAAACAAATCTGCACCTTTAACATTCGGGTCCGCTCCGTGTTTCAGAAGGAGTGAGACGATTTCCAGACGTCTTCGGAGTTCCTTATTATCAGTTTCCCCATGCACCATTGCAGCTGCCTGGATTGGCGTCCCGTACAAACCGCCTGCGGATACCATGTCAGTCGTACACCCTCTGGATTACAAAGGCTGGCACCTTTAACATTAGGGTCCGCTCCATTCTCCAAAAGTAGTATGATGATCTTGAATGATGCTGCTTGAAATTCCATCCCATTTTCACTTCCTATCGGAGCTGCCGCTGCCTGGAGCGCGGTCCCGTACCTACCGCCTACAGGGACTATGTTGGTCGTACATCCTCGGGATCACAAAGTCGCACCTTGAAGATTCGGTTGCGCTCCGTTCTCCAGAAGTAGTGTGATGATTTCACGATATACTTCAAATGACGCTTTTGCGCGTCCGAGTGTAATCGTCGTGGATTCCGACCTTCCCATTATCCCCGCCGCCTGAAGTGCCGTCCCGTAGAAGCCGCCTGTAGGTACCATGCCACTTTACATCATCAAGATCAACAAGAATCTGTACCTTCGCCATTAACGTCCGCTCCGCTCTCGAGAAGCAGCCTGACGGTCTCCATATTTCCGTGGAAAGAGGCTGCTTGGAGGGCCGTCCCATACTCGCCGCCTGCGCACTATGTTGATTGTACATGCTCGGGATCAAAACGAACCCGCACCTTGAACGTTTGGGTTCGCTCCGTTGGCGAGAAGCAGTCTGACGATTTTTGAAGCTAGATGGAATGACACTGGGTCCAGTTTTTTTAAATTTTTATCCAGGCAGTGTCCTTCCACTGCCGCCGCTGCCTGGAGTGCCGTCCCATACTGCCCGCCTGCAGGTATTATGTCAGTCAGACATCTCCGTCATCGCCGAACTCGCACCTTCAACATTCGGGTCCGCTCCTTTCTCAAGAAGCAGTGTGACGATTTCGAGATCTTCCTGGAACGACGCTGTCTGGAGCACTGTCCCTCCCTTGTTGCCTACTGGCATGTTGGTCGTGCTTCCACGAAAAAACAACGTGTGCACCTTGAACATTCGGGTCCGCTCCCTTTTCGAGAAGCAGCCTCATGATGTCCATATTTCGCCTGTGGAATGCTGCTTGGAATGCCGTCCCATACTTGCCGCCTGCAGGAACCATGTCATTAGTACATCATTGGGATCGCAAGGCACGCACCTTCAACATTTGGGTCCGCTCCGTTCTCGAGAAGCAGCGTGGCAATCTTGAGACTTGCTTTTAATGCCGCTGCTTGACGTCTGTATGTATCGTAGTAATATTTGCCTACTTTCATCGCCGCCGCTGCCTGGAGTGCCGTCCCGTACCTGCCGCCTTTAAGTACTATGTCAGTAGTACATCCTTGCCATTGCAAAACTCGCACCTTGAGCATTTGGGTCTGCTCCCCTTTCAAGAAGCAATTTGGCTATTTCCTGTCCACGCTTCGACGCTTGTTGAAGTGCTGTCCCGTCCTCCCCCGCTGCAGGTACCATGTCAGTAGTGCATCTGCGTGGAATAATAATATTGGCGCCGTTCGCATTGGGATTCGCTCCTTTATCAAGAAGGAACTTGAACATGTGACTGTCCGTCCATGCCAACTGCAGTGCAGTCCTGCCATCTTTGGTGGCTTGGTCCACTGATACGTTGTGTTCGAGGAGCAGCTGCACGATGTCGAGGCGACCCCTCGCTGATGCGAGATGAAGTGAAGTCATGCCGTCCAGGGTGGCTTGGTCCACTGATGCGTTGTGTTCGAGGAGCAGCTGCACGATGTCGAGGCGACCCTTCACTGATGCGAGATGAAGTGAAGTCATGCCGTCCAGGGTGGCTTGGTTGACACATGTGTTGTCCTTCATGAGGAGAAAGCGCACCCCCTCAATGAAGCCCATTTCGACACATGTACACACTGCTGGCGGTATAGGCCGATCCCATTCACTGGGACAATCCCGATCACCGGGCCAATAATAGTATAATCAATAGAAAGCAGCATATTGGCTGCTTCCATCCTCCAGCAGGTGCATTATTGAGGGAAGTAGTGCCTCGTCGCATTCATTGCCAAAACGTAGGTAACGAAAGCAACAGTTTGCGGCACACAACGAGAGTGGGTAGTCTGGGAGTGTGTCCTCAGTTATGAAATGTTGAGGATCTGCAAACAGGAGAAGATAGCGGATACAAGTTTGCATAATGAATCTGCGGGAGACATTTGGCCTAAGGTCAATGATTGAGCCCTCCGGCTGAAATTGCAGGGAAAGGATATAATCCTTGACAGATGAATGTGCGAAGGCGATTGACGGTTCACCTGAGCCATTTTCTTTAATCACGAGCAGGCCCTCTAACAACTTGAACTTGATAGAGTTGTCCCGACGTCTTTTCGGATAGTAGGTGGATTTGGCTGGGTCGGAAAAGTCAAATCCAGGGGCATCCAGGCGGAATGCAATAGCGTCTGCCAGTTCATCTGATGTGACAGGTTGGGTGGCAAACACAAGCCACCGGAAAATTGCTTGGATAAAAGCTGGTTTGAGAGAAGCTTTTGCCCGGGTTAAGAAACGGCTGTAAATCCCAAACAGATCAGATGGGAGGGCTGTGAGAGTCTCCTGCCACTCGTCCTCATAACAATTATTGAGTTCAATGAGTAAACACGCAGCCATGCGGAACTTATATGCAAGTTAGCTCCAAGCTAAATAACACCCCAATGAGAGGACAGACATTCCGTTGCTCTTCTCCAATATCTGCTCTGTAACATGCTTCGCATATCCATCCTCACTGGCCCAATTTCCGACCCTGGAAACTTCACTGCCAACGAAGGACCTGATGTCGCTGGTTGTGACAGTGGAATCAAGCTCAATGAAGGTTATGCCCTCAAATGCTTTTTTGAATTCTTCAAGAGGTTGACTAGTAAACAGGAGATGTAGTGCATATTTGGCGGGTTGACATAGGCTGCAAAGGAACTGGACAAGAGGCTTCCAGTCGGTCTGGTTACATTCATCGAGCCCGTCAATGACAATATATGTCCGATCCAACTCTGAAAATAAATCCTGGAGGACTCCTAGAAGATCCACTGCCTGCGGGTGTACAGTTCCATTTGCCAATGTTTTATACAACTTCTGGAGGGAGCTATAGGGAGAAGGCGACCGTCCAGAGAGCTGCCAGATGACAGAATGTAACATGATGTCCATGTGCTGCCTCTCGTTCCTAAAATCGAAGTAGAAATATGCGACCACAGATCGGTCGGGACAGGCCTTGATGATTTCTTCAATCACTGTCGAGCTGACCGTGTTTGTGTTATCAGCAGCAAATTATGTGCATAGTACTGATACAAACACCTTAGTACGCTCTTTCCGGTACCAGCTGCGACTAATTTTTAGAGATGAAATTGGAATAGAATGAAACTGACTCACAGAAACCTTTGATCCATAAAGAGCCAGGTGTTTCCTTCCAATGGACGAATCGGACATCACTTAGGAGCCAGCTACGCGTGTCTTCGTGACAAAGCTTCCGCAGGTTGTGCTGTCTGTCCTTCGTATCTGGAGGTGACTCCAACCACTTGTATAGAACTTGTTCGAGTCTACAGGTAATTCAGCTTCAAAATCATTGACCTTAGGAATTTCATTGACCCATGACCCTGGTTCACACTACTGTTGATGAGGAAGGACTTTGGAAAAAGGAACGGTGGACATCACCGTCATACATGTTATTCGTCAAGCTGTGAACTTCATTGAAATTTAAGGTGGGGCCCTCTCCCGTGCCCCCGCGGCCGCCTACTCCATCGTCGCCGGCCCTCCCACCGTCGCCTCCTTGGCCTCCTGTGAACAAGGAATCATGATGCTGACACCTCAATCAAGTTTCCCACACACCATAGATGTTAATGACGGGCGGGGATTTATTCCCCAGGTGAGACATAGTCAAAACGAATCGTTGGACCGCTGATGAGTCTTCTGTAGGTCGGCCACCATGTCAGCCACAGGCAAAGATTACACAATAAAATGAGCCGCCCACAAAGAGGATGAAGAGGATGTATTCCTGCGTAGGGGACTTGGAGGTAGAAGACAAGAGTGGTCGCCTTGACCACCTCGTGAACAGCACGCACTTTCGCACGATGAATGTCCGAGAACCAGGAGTCGGAGCGCCTTCCGACCTGTCACTGGCTTGGCACGTCAGCGAGTAAATCTCGGAAACATAGCTCGTTCGAACGGGTCAACACTGCCCCAAATTATAACGCACCCATTGCCCGTGACTTCCGCCCCTAAATGGTTGGATTTAATCGGTCATTGAACCGATTCGGTCGCCGCTTGGAACGGGGTGACCGCGAGGAGTGCGTGTTCGTGCGACGTGGAATCCTACGTCACTCAAAGTTGACAGCGACTCGGAAGCAGAACTGGATAATCCTTATACAATGTTGCCGGCACGGTCGATTCGAGACGACTCACCCGGGGAAAGGGAAGCTCGAGGCGCGCGCGTAAACGCAGGAACGGAGAGGAACGGCTCTGAGAATCGCCTAATGCTCGAGGGTGACCCGCTGTAAACTGGGACCCCACAGAATAAATACAGATCTTTCGTCAAGTTCTTGATGGCTCAGATCCTCCAAAGGCTTCAACTAATGGATTTCAGCTATGAAATTCAATTTTCACTGCTTGCCGTGGGTGGCGACTGACGGAATTGATGGCCTAGCATTCCCCAAGATGTTTCTTGTTGACCGCTTGTCCTTCCCCACGCCCGTTGTCACGCCACAGCATTGTCGCCGTCAAGCCCGACCTTGCGCGTCGGCCCTCAATCTCCCACGCCACTCCGGGTCCGTTTTGCAACATGGCAGTTGCATGGTAGGGGTCTCAGAGTAAATGGAATCGCGCCTATACCATCCAAGATTCAACAGAGTCGCGCGCTGGAATCTTGGCGGTGCTATGTGCGGGTCAGGCTAGGTTATTCCAGAATAGCATTCGATATCCCCATGGGCTACGTGTATTAAAGATATCCCCCGATATTTGGAGATATCCCTAGGGCGATTCTATACCCCGACTTCACATTCTCCCCAAAAAATCTCATTTTTACTCCCAAATCTCACTTCAAAGTCGGTGGGTACAAAATGGGCTTTTATTTCACGCTACGTGCCAAACACAACCAAGACCTCCCGCTGTTGCAATGCATAAACCAACCTTTGCCCATCGGTTTCGCGTCCGGGAAACTACCTAGGTCGATTCCCCGCATTAAAATACCCCGCCTCCCAAATTCCTATGTCAAGCGCCCAATTATTGGGTGTCCCGCAAATTATTCTCTGACCGCATTGGAATCTCATGTTTTTATGTGTTCCTGCAGTCCCCGCCATCGAAGCCTGGCTGTGAGTCTCATACCATATTTACCAGCCTTTTCTCCTAATAATTACCTCCATTTTGAGCACACACACATAATTTTGGCTCCCGTGCTCCGCAAGATACAGACATAAATGGCTGCAAATTCTGAAACGCGTCCCTCACGTGACCGACTCGGAGCGCGTCACGCGTCCTTGTCAAAACCCATTCGTTATCTTGATCTTAGATTAAACTTCGCTCCGCCCGTCGCAGTCTCTGAAACCGCCGAGGTTTGCACTGTCCTGCTACGACCGAGCCATCGCCGATAAATCCAAACCCTTAAGTTCTTCCCTCCACCACCAGTGGACCACGCACGCATGCACTCCTCCCTCCTCCACGCTGCTCCGAGTCTCCGACGTACTTCCGCATCCTAAACGTGCCCGACGTTTGCGCCACTGCCCGCCTATCCGCCCTCTGCAACGTCGCTATGACGGAGCACTCTCGCTAGCTCCCAGCCTTACCTCCTCCACCACCTCGCACCGCGCCGCTCCCGCCACCTCTGCTCACTGCTGTCTCCCACGAACCCGTCCCCTTATCCCCACATTGCTGTCTTCGACCCGCCATCCCTTCCCTTTGCATCAACTAACCCCAGCCATTCTCCGAGTCTCCCGCCCACCGCGCCCGCGCCGTGCGTATTCGCTGCTGCGTAGTCAGCGCCGCGGCGATCAATCGTGCCACGTCGCTCTCTCTCGTCCCACCACCTCGTCCCCAAACCTCAACAATACCCGCCGCCCGCCGCGCTACGGCCTCAGGCAATCCACCCTACTAACCACTGACTGAGGACCCCTCCCCCAATCAAGGTTAGCCCGCCTTCAATCAAACCTAGCCCTCCCTATGTCTTCGCATCCTCGGCGCTCCCGTATCTCCCGCTTTTCACCACTCCTCGTTGACACTCAGCAACAGCGATGCCTCCCCCTGTCTACTGCTCCGCTTCTCACGCTTTACCCTGCCCAATACTCCGGTGCGCGCGCTATTCTATACAATCCTACGGCGATGCTGATACCTATTGCTGTAGAGCCCTTCCACACGTCGCTGCAATGCCTACGCCTCGGCCCACGGTACGCTTACATCGATAACTCTCACCCCTCCTCCCACTTCTGCGGTGCATCTGGGTACGTCGGATTCGATGATTTTGGTGCGTCGCTTCGCCGTCCGCCGTCTTCTTCTTCTGTTTTTTTTGGGACGGGGAGGGCGCGCATTTGATTGCGTGCGACGCGCCATGCTCCATGGTCTGATCCCTGCGTCCAACCATCGCAGTGAATAGCCGCCCAGCCGTCTCTTAATTCAAGCACTTTCAACGAATTTGCACATCCGAATCACCAAACAAGATCTCGAAGCCAACTCGAAGCATCATGATCGTCATTGGATCGTCATTTTGAGGGGCACCAGAGGTTGCGGGTTTATGACACGTCTACGAGGATGACTGGCCGAAAAACTGCGTTGTTGAACGAAACGAGAATCGACGACGCATGATGGTGGTCATCTTTCAAGGGTGATCTGCATATAAAGGCTGTTTGGCTGCAGCTTTCAGCAATATTTGATGCGTTGTTAGACGCCACCACGGCGCTTGTTCCTGTCCACCATCTCTGCACGAGGGGATTTCTTCCGTCCAAGTTCTGGCCCTCGTCTACTTTTATTGGATAGTTCTATAGACACAGCTGCCTCGGCGTTCTTGCACAACTACTAGAACCTAGTCGAGGCATAAGTTAATGTCGGGTGCTTTGAATCTCGCGCGATTTGTCTCTTTGCTGGCTGTAGATATAGAGGAAATCCTCGGGCGTTAGTGTTCTCCACTCATTTTACATAACCTGTAAATGTCACATCTGCCCACACCGTGTTTCCACAGATGTAGAGATCGCCATCCAAAAAGAAAATACCCCCGTCATAATTCATCACCTACACTGCCAGATCCTGAGTCGAACGAGGTCTAGCCTCGCTGCGGGGAGCTGAATATCAATGATCTTTGTCGGGAAACATCGACTATTGGGCTTGTTTCCTTCGCTTCTGGACTCTGGAAAAATGCCAGGAACTTGTACTGTATATGTATCGACCTGGATCTTCCGGCGCATCCATATTTTTTTAGTCTGGTCGCCGGCTCGGTTACCGTGAAATTGTGGCCATGGGGAATGCTAACGGTAAGCAATGCATCCTAAACCCGACTACTTCAATTCAGGTTGCTACTCCCTTCCAGTCCAAAGGACCGTTGTACAGAGCACGAAACAAAAAATCTTTCCGAAGCATCAGGCACCTGGCCCGGCTCTGATGGAGTTTCAGGCCCATGTATGATACGCAGATACACAAACCATGTCCGACGAGGTGCGCTGCCCACCTCATTCTGTCGTGGCGTATGAACAATGAATTATTCTGCCGTTTTCCAGGAATTTTAGCGGCGGGTATGCTTTCATTTTCGTATTGGCCCGCCGTAATTCTTATCATTTCCGGTCCGCAGGTGAAACACGAATCGCCCAGGATGCTACGCAGGAATCGGCAGGATACGCAAGATGGTCGAGTTGCGGGTGCAGGTGCACGTAGGATAGGGCGGTATGCGCGTAGCGGGTGTAGGATGCAAATGGCTCGGTGCAATACGACGGACAGCGCGGTCGCAGTTGCCGCAGCGGTTTGAATGGCGGGTTACATTTGTGAATGCATACCAACTTAGGATGACATCATCGCAACGTAGGTTTATCTTTTCTCGTGGGTGAGCGGGAGCGAGAAGGAAAGTAGTTTGATTTGCTCGTTACATTTTTTGAGGACGCAATTAGCCCAGGAATGCGAGATTTGTGGGTTTTGGGAGGCGGTGAGGGATAATTCATATTGGACACAATAATTGCGTGCATGAGCTGGGAATTTGGGAGGAGGGTAGGATTATATGCAGAATTGACCTTGGATGTCAGCAAGACTCTTAGCCGACGGGCACCTCCCAATGATGGTCGGTCTGGGTGGGATTACAGGTTGGACCCCAATCCTACGCATTTTGGAGGCACCAATTGCAGGACGAGGAGGTATTAAGACGACATTTTTTGGGAGGAGGTGCGGAATACGAAGTTGCCCAAGTGGTATCTAACTTCGGGGACAGGTCCTTCGATAAAAAAATAGCAAGTAGGGGGGTTTGCAACGAGCTCTGAATTTTTTTTCGGAATAACGTCAGACTATGGCTTAATTTTGACATGCGATTGAAGTGACCACACTGCGGTCCCCAGGTCACCGACGCATGCAATGGGATCCGCCTTATGTAGAAGCTGATCTGGAAACATCGGTAATTACGAGGGCTTGCTTCCCCGAAAATTATTTCAGATTGCGGAGGGTTCTGCCGCGCGACAGCCTCGGATGGCGGGGTTGCCCTGAAGTAGAATCGTAGCGAAACACATTTTCGATGAAGAAATCCAGGGTATCAATCTCCTTCCGTAAAATCAACCCTCTGATATTAGAAAGCAAGTGAGGCATTGCATTTTTTTTGCATTTCCACAGGACAGACAGAAATGGCACGAAGCGAACTAAACTATCCGGCGCACGTCCACTAGAGACATTGGGAGTACTGAAGGATCAACAAGGTGAATGATTTTTCCGGAAGATGAACAACGAAGAGGCCTCACGTATGGGTTCGCAACTTTGCAAGTGAAAGGCGAAACACAGACGGTGGCTAACATGGTGAACCAATTGAGCAAATATTAACCCAGCGTATAAATAAATACTCACGTCCTGTCCAGCCGAGGCCTACAACGAACAAGCGAGTTAGAAAGAGCTTGATGACGTTGGAGAGAGATATTTACCTCCGCACTGGCCGTATTGGCCAGCGGTGCCCCCAGTAGAACTAGGTGGGGTAGTGCTCGTGGTGGTGCCGGTCGGGGGTGTCGTGGTAACGGCAGCGCCATTGACAACTAGGCTGAACGCCGACCTGTTATTTAAATCCAACTCATCAAATGGATCAATAAAACAGTTCGCAGAACATGACGGACGAGGTAAGCGTAGCTGATCCCGACGTAGCCTCAGTTCCACCCTAAGTGAACAAGACAGTAAGTTGAGTAAACACTCCAGTTTCCAACTGAAAGATTCATACCTGGAGAGTGGTCAAGTACTGCGAGGAGCTGAGGCCCTGATTGGTGGTCAAGTACTAGGAGAAACGGTAAGTGAAAATTTGATCAAGCTATTATTAAGCGTATCTACGTTGAGGAACAGCTTAATGTCGCTGTTGAAGCTGGGAACCGTGCCACTCGTGGGGAGGAAGCTGTACACGTTGTTCGCACCATTCGAGCCGAAGTAGAGGTTCCACGTGTGGCCGCCCAATGACACGGAAGTGGCGACGGGCCTGCAAAAGGCGCTTGAAAGAAAGTTACAGAAGATACCAGTAGGAAGGGGCGAACACTGGCTGTCCGGCGGAACTGTAGGTAGCCGAGATAGGGCTAAATAGAATGAATGAGTCACCCAGAAACTGGAGGTGCCAGGACAAAATACCCGGCGTTGTAGTTCGCAAGCCAAATCATAATTTCGTTGGCCGCAGAGCCACCGGAGCTTGTAGACGTGAACATGTCAAACGCCACGTCGGCGACAATGGAACCGGTACTGCTCTGGGACCAAGTCCAGACAGCCTTTTCGTCAAAAAATGAAAATAAACTCAAGAAAGGACCACTTGGTGTTTTGCTTACGGGGATGCTCGTGATTGCGCTGAGCTGGAGAACGAGTTAGTAGTTGAAGGAAGAAGAAGAATGCGCCACGGAAAGCGCCCTACCTGCTGGTTGACTCCGCTGTTGACATTAATGTTCGTGAAGCTCTTGACGCCTGTGCCGCCTGTTGGAGTGGTTAAAATGACTCCCAGGGCGGAGTAGCACGAAATGTACGAACCTACCCAGGTCCAGGTGGTCTGCCACGCCAAAGTGTTGCCGTTGAGAGAGGTCAGCGAGGCGCAGTCAGTGCCAGAGGTCGCGCCAGATAGGCCCCACTGGTCAAGTAAAAGCAAGTATGGACCGGCAACAACGGTGTCCCATTGACCTGGAGTGGAGGGGATATCACACACGGATCAAATTGCCCGTTCAGCGACACTACTCACCGCAGTGACTCGTGGTATCAATGGTGGCCCGCTCTTTCACAGGGGACCCAGAAATGAACGGAAGAAGGAGGAGGAAGACCGAGAGCTTTGCGAATGCGAACATGATAGATGAGTAGGCAATCTGGATTTGCCTTGCTTCCGTGGAGCAATTTAAAGCCGAACTCCGGAAAATCCGTTTGATCACATTATGAACATCCATTGAACAGTAGCCGTCATATGCTTTAATCACTCGCAGTGAGAACTTATCATCTGCTCAAGTTTGGGTGCCCATGTGCAGCCAGTGCTGATGGCCGGGGAGTCCGCCCGAAGATCAAGAGCGCCATGTCGTTCGGGACCGCTGAATCTGGAGATGACCACCTGCGCGAAGTCAGTGTGTGTTCCCCCGCAGCTTCCTGTTGGACAGCCGGTGAGTTCTCGGAGTTCGAGTGCGTCATTTGTGCCGGATCATCGCGGCCCGCGGACTTGTTCGGTTCTGTGTCCCTGATCATCTCTCTCTTTCGTAGTTGTTGAAATTTCGTCTCCGCCCCTTCAGGCTTCGTTCGGGAACGAGAAGCTGTGGGCTCACACATCCACACATCCACACAAGACCTCTCCCTCATCTTTCCTCCCTCTCGAGGTGCGACCTGCCTTGCTTTGCTTCACGGTGCTACTAGTACTAAGTAGCAGAGCGAGAAGTACTTCCCCACGCTCCGGATTGACGGGTATCTGAGCATCTCACAAGCCGGCGTCATAAGACCGCTTTCCGGAAAATGCCGCGAGTGGCCTGTTGGGCAAGGCAATTTCTCTTAGGCTGCCTGAGAAGCGTTCCGGTGCCGGCCAATTACACGATAGATTGGTCTACTAATCCCATACAGATGTGGGGCCTGCCCGCGTCGTGGTCCTTTCTCATGCTTGGCGAGGAGTACTATAAGATACGCTTGCGCAAGATCTCTCTTGTTCGAGTCGATTGCCACCATGGGCCAGCCCCTCCCCTTGTTGCGCGCGAAAGCCCTAGTCCGCCGTATCAGGTGTATGTCATCCCGCACACTTTCTGCTGTGTCCTCGCCTTTAGTCTAGTTCTTCACGGTGGAGCGATCCTGGCGCACTATCTGCGGACTTAAAAGCCATGGTGGTACACCGGCCATTGGATCGTGCAATTTGCGCTGGGTGAGTGAATTCGTACATCGAGTCCGTCGAAAGTCTCAACATTTTCAACCGGTCCCCTCATCGTGATCGGCGTTTCGCTAGCCTTTCTGGCCGACTACCGACTCGGCAGCACTCCTTCGGATAACCATAAGGCACGTCTGACTCAAGGTTACGCAATACCTTCTTAATGACCACAAATCAGAGAACTGGCAGTCATTTCGTCTTTTATATTCTCCAATGTCTCCTCGGTGCTGTCATCTACTTTTTCAAGCCCAAGGATGGCAAACAGCGTCCAATACAGAACTCCCTCCATGGGTTTCTTGGCGTCCTCCTGTTAGTCTTGGGGATGTATCAGATCCGTACGGGATACAAGAGGAGCCGCCGTTTCGCTCTGGCAGTCATCGAATTGACAGGTACAACTGTCAACTACCCATCATAATGGATGACGAATATCAAATTTTAATTGCATTGAAATTGCTAGGCTCTCGAGACAAGCTGTAGAAAGTTCAACAAAGCTCAAAAATACCAAAGGAACACCAAATACAACAGCGGCAGGGCCTGTGGGTTTGGACCCAAGCCCAAAGAGATGTCATAATGAGCCCAGTTCTTAAAGTGATCACGAAAGGTTTGCCGTCCCAAACACAGAAGAGAAACAGTAAAGTTTTGCTGCTGCTTGAAGGGCATGCTAAGTTTCAGGAGAATGTGGGGGGTGGTACGAACCAATTGAGGTTAGGGTGTTCGCCTCAGGAGCTTGTTGAATATTCGACAGACAACCGTGACGGTATCGGGTCGAGGAAGAGGAGGAGCACAGTCCGAATTTGACCAGGGCAGCTCATATGATCAAAAAAGAGATTGCGATGAATGCAACCTCGAATTCAAACCGGTGGGTGTCAAGTGGCGACAAGGGCGAGGACTTCTGGATTAGCTGAGGAACAGTGGCCGAGCGTTGATGCAGATCAGGGAATCTGGGGCCAGCAATGTAGACAGGGATTTGACGGTAGCGAATTTGAGGACCATAGAACTCTATAACCAGCATCCAAAAGCCCCAGAAAATGCAACCCAGAGCGCACGCAGCAATATTGAACCAATGAGTGTGGACACGAGAATTGGGAATGTTAAGCTCACGAGTGCCGGGAGATCTGTGGTATTTATGCATGGAAATGCTCGGAGGATATAACTGCGGCGCAGGCCGCAGCTGCTGCGACATGTCAGCGGTAGTGCCCAAATGTATTCATCTGACAACGTTTGAACCACGAGATCAACATGGGGCTAAAATATTTGGCCAACTGAAGCGGGTGACTGTGGGTTTGTGCTGTTGTTGAAATTTACTGCACGGACCTTCACTACTGCAGCAAAGTCTGCCTAACATGAACCCGAGGTCAGCTGAGGATCTCAATAGGGATGGATCGAGGCAGCTCCGCGCCAAAAAAAAAAATGGAGCACAAAACCAGAGCAAGACGAAAGGATATCAGATAAATGGAGAAGAGTATAAACATTTACAAAGAATCGCGAAGCATTTCGTTAAAGAACGGTGAATCACGACGAGTGACCGGAATACATGTCACTGTTCTCTGGATTGTACGGTGTATCATAAGCCCACATTTCGCTTGACACCTGTTTGCTAATTATCACTTACGGTACGGAAATGTTGTTCCGTCGCAAACAATACGCGCGGGACGCTGCCCCGCGTTTGCGGGCCTCGCACATTATTCTGGGCGCCATTGAAGGGCAGCGACAGGCGGATACACTCGCTTGGGCAAATTCAAACAAGTGATTGTCTCCAAGCATGAATAGGATCAATTCTGCGCGGAATTGTACCGACTTTTGCTTGTATTATGTGGCTTGTCTACAATGAAGCAAAAAAAAAAAGGAAAAAAAAAAAAACTGAATGCAACACTCAAGGATGGACAAGGAAGAATGAATAATCAAGCCCCAGCCCTCTCTGACGAGCAAACCCACAGGCCTGTCAACATTTTTGTTGCCGTTGTCGTCCCACTCAAAGCTGTGCATTCTTGCCG
Organism: Mycena leptocephala; assembly: GCA_029378395.1. Taxonomy (NCBI): domain Eukaryota; kingdom Fungi; phylum Basidiomycota; class Agaricomycetes; order Agaricales; family Mycenaceae; genus Mycena; species Mycena leptocephala. Next base: position 342,185 of record JARJLF010000064.1, on the reverse strand, counting down.
GTCTCCGGGCTTCTATGGCACCTCCAGCACAGTTGTTCTTGCAACTCCTTCCGGACGTAGAGTCCTTCTTTTATTTCTTTGCTTCAGCACAGGATGACTGTGATACTGGCAGGTCCTGTCTGCTCACTGCGTTCCGCGACCCCATAGGCAAAGATTTTAACCGGGGTCTAGGTTGGTATACTGTTGGGCTCCGTCGGCAGACCCTATTGGCGGAGTTTGCCCTGAGTCTGCCTACTTGGGTCGGCCAGTGTAGCCAGACATAAACCTAGGTCAGCCGCCTTTGTATACGGGGTCACGGAATGAAATGGCTATCCCATGTAAACTCTGAATTATGGTGGTGAGTGACACCAACGAAGAGTGAGAATAGAATGAAGGCGAAAACAGACGGCACATTCGAACGTAGCTTGCGTTCCAGTTTATTCTGCAATGCGCCCTGGCATTCATTTGGTAGAATTACATCTCTGGGACTCGGGCTATATCTCGGGGTCTTGGGCCGTCGCCCCAGCGAATTTCTAACAAATCTTCGGAGCGTTTATTGGTGTGCCTTGCTGCGCTGCGAGTGCGCTACTCGTCCAGAAATCGTACATTTTGTATAATATTCTGCAGTCAGATCATCGAATGACACGTAAGCAGATATGGGATGGGATGGGGTCGACTAAATTGACATACATGCTTTGATCACTGCGGAATCGGGAGGAGAGAGTCGAAAGTCAGCGAACGTGCATATTCGGGAGCGGGAGGCAGAATAAGTAAGAAATGATATCATGGAAAACATCCAGCCAAAAAGAAATGTGTATCACGACAAAAAGCAGCGAGCAAGCCAACAAACATCGTGAAGGAGAGTGTAAAGGGAGTAGATAGAAGAAGAGGGACACAACGCGACTTACATCCTTTGACGCCATTTGCATCGACAACTTTGTAGGCGTGCACAGCGAACGGATAGTCCCGCCGCGCAAACATATCGAACATATGCACCCGCGGCGCATGTGCATGCCATGGGCCGTGCATATGCATGCCTGGGGGGCGCATGCCAAATGGGGGACCTGGACCTGGATTCACGCGCTGGATGATACCGTCGGTGTGCACCATGTCGCCGGGAAAGACCTGCAGCCAGGGCAGAGAGGGCGGTGTGGTAGGGTCGGATGGCCGGGATGCGGAAACCGTATCGCATCCTATATTTACCTTTAGTATACATTTACCCCTATCTTAGCTTTTTACCCCTATCTTAGCTTATAAGTCAAGGGCAGTGCCCGTCCTCACCAAATTGGTGTTGCGGAAAAATAAAGTGAATGTGTTGACAGCAACTTCGTGGAGTGCATTGAAACACGGGAATCTAATGCAAAGGTGAATGCGGAAATCCATCCAAAAACACCAAATACAATCAATCCGATGCGTGCGGGTTCGGGGCTCCATACAAAATATATGCATGTTGCAATCCAGACGTTTAACGCGATAAGGGTGCGGGAAAACGATAATTGATGATAGGGCGGCGCGACCAGCGCGCCGCCGAGTGAGTTGTACACGTTCCAAATCCACCTCCATTGGCTCTCCTTCCAGCTTCTCCTCCGAATCCACTCCACCAACACATCGTCCACCCAAATCCAAATCCCAAACTCAAGCTCAAACCCAAATCCAGCCAAATCCCAGTCCATCCTGTCCAACAAAAACCATTCAAGAAACCGGAACAGGGGCACGAGACCCAGCAGCAGGACCACTAGTCTCGCCAATGAGAACCAGGACGCTCCTGCCGCGGGTCGGGCCGTGTAAGGCACGCGACGATCCATAATTGGGCAGGGTGCTGGAGCCAGGGCTTGACTTTTGACGCGTCCACTAAAACAAAACCAGAGAAACCGAACTAAGAGGGGGTGAAAGGTGAGGTATATCTATTCTCCTTTATTCGAGTTTACATCGAGCTAATATACCTACACTGTTTGGGCCGCACAGCCAATCACAAACAGCTATTGTTCACATAGAAACCATTGTTCAGAAGAAAACTTGTCCCCGTTTCCATCCAACGCGTTCCCTTCTCGACACGCCACAGACCAGTGCGTGCTGCTCCCATCAACCACGTGCCCGTGATTCCGTGTTTCAGCCACTTCCAAGGAATATACTGAAATTGCCAAAATCAACCATTTAATGGTGTTTTCATGCCTGGGCACAGAGCCAGCTCATCAGCATATCTGCGTTGAATTCCCGGAGTCTCCGGGTAAGTTTCTTTTAGCACGGCTACGATCCGCACGACCCGCGTCGACGGAGTTGATAACAAGTATCCTAAAACACAATTCTTTTATTTTCATTGGGTGATTCCCGGAAACCAGATACACTGATAACAGCACCGGCGCAGGGCTGGTTGGGATTGGGAGTGGGTCCGACAGCAAGGTCGGTGGTTTCGAGATTTGCCAGTGCGTTCAAAAAATTAAACCCTTTTGTACTCGTCCGACATCACCGAGCTGTAAAGCCGATGGGAATGATAAGCTTTGGTTTGCATGGAACATATGACGATGGATACTGTCGAGTGAGCTTGGATTGAACTCGTACGTAGGCTGACAGAAAATTCAACAGTGCTTTTGATTACGGTGGCTCTGGCTTTCTGCATGTTCATCTCAGCTGAACCGCAAGCCCCGACCAAGTTTTATGACCAGAGAGCCAGAAAAATGAGGTTTTGTTGGAATGTTGTATGTCGTTCCACGGACACATCATTCTTGTTTGAAAGGGTCAACTTAGTAAAACCATGCACTTGTCGACGTAATACCATTGCATGTTCAAGTTGTACCATGGCTAGAGATGTAAATACAAATTCGAAACCTTAAATCTTTCCACTGGGGGAATTGTACTCGACCTCTTGGTCGACAAACACCTGCATTGTCTGCAGCTCTCATGCATTTAATGGCCTGACTACGTAAGGAAGAAAATTACCCACTGGAGGCATGTCGTGCGTATCGTTCGATTGCAAGCTCTTGTTCACTGTTGGGCTAAACTGAAGGGTATTTTGCGGTGCTTGTTGACGTGTCAACGGAAAGCCCATCGGTCTGTTCCTGTGGCGATACCAATTTCGGAGGTTTAACCTGGAAATCTAGATTAAGGGACGAGTCGATCTGAATAGCCTGGTGAACCGTACGTGGCCAAGACAGAGTTGGAGAAAACTGAAATCCGATCAATTCAGTATTGTGAATTGGGAGACATGGAATCATCTACGTTTGGCAAGATTAAAGTAGATCCCCACCCAAACGAAATTATTGTGCATGTTCAAGAACTGGGAGCAATCAGCAGTGGAACTAGATACGGATAATAAAACATACACAGATGATGGTAGCAATGACTGCGACACCTAATCAAAGTCGGTCGGTATTGTGGTCGCTGCAGATTGCGAGCTCACAAGTAAGAAGACCGTCGTTGATAGTAAATATCACAACGGCGTCCATCATCTCTGGCTGTCTACCAAGGCTTTGTATTTAGACCGGAAAACCTCACAACAAAAAGTACGCACGACATATAGCCTTGCTTGAGTTCGCGGAGATAATAATATCGCGCCGCAGATATTACAACATCTGTGGCTGCTGAAACAGCCCAAGAGCTTACAACAGGAGCCTGCAAAAATAGGTAAGGTATCTCGGATGTTCGTCAGATGCAGACCTCGAAGTTCTCCGCGATATTGTGCCATGTTTTAGTTATTAACCTGGATTCATGATCAATGATCCTGAGCTATTTCAGTCCGAGGACGTACATTTCAGCAGCTCCGACTGGACAGGTTCTCGATCAGCACGTAAAATAAGCGGAACGACACCACGAACATAATCCCATTGCTGCAAGATGGAAGGAGTTAACGAAGCAGTGGGTACACAGTGATAGGTATACCGGTTCTTGTGAGACATAAGGCGACCTGCATGAAGCTTAAATTATTTGCGGCATCCAGCGGAAAGGGCAGCGTACAATGGGTCCTGTGATCCACCAGTTCTGCCTCGACATCTTGTGTATCCTCCACGTGTAGAAGCTGGGATTTAATTCATTAACTGGCGGAGGAGAGATCCAATTTCGAAAAACCCACAGATTCGCATTCAGCGTGGCAATTATCGTTACTACTATGTTGACCTGAGGAGTCAACGGCCATATTAGCAGCGATGAATATCTCCAAAAAAGAGATCCGCACCGGAAATGCCCTGCTCATAAGCGGTACATGACTAGTTTCAGGTGTTTTCAATCAAAGCACATACGGGACGATCTCAAGCAACTTTTCTGAGTTGTTAAAATTGCGCACGGCATATTGCCAGATCGTTATGCAAACCGCGATAGTGTGCCCGGTGTCGGTTAACCTGCGGCTCTTCGATGACATCGTCGAGCTTCTCTAGAACCAAAGAAGACCCACCAAATCCAGGCAACCTAGAGAAAGATTAATCTTGAGCACAACGATGGTAATGATGTTGGAATCACCAAGGACCTGTAACGCAGGTTGTCGTTTGAAAATATTCGAAAGTAAAGGAACGTCTGGAAGCCCACGACCGCCGACAGCCTACACGAATCAAGGTCAGTCATCTGTGAACAGCTATAAACGATTTCGCACCCTACAGAGGTCATACCCCCCACGATGAATGCACCTATAGTCAAGTTCAGGCTGTCCAGTTTGGTCGCCATTTTGGGGGCTTGGTAGAGTACCGAGGAAGGTCGTGGGGAGTTATATAGTCATTGCAGTGTAAAACGGCCTGAATCCATGATCAGCATCAGAAGATAGCTTTGAATGAAGGTGGAATTGGTGTGAGCCAAAAACCGCATGTGAAAGGTTCCCGTCGTGTAGAAATCACCATCGTAGAAGATGAAGACCATGATGGCCACTACCGTGTTGCGACCGTGATGGTGAGAATCGAATGAGAACAGACAAGTACCTGACTTGGATTTAACCTGTTATCAAGGAACCCAAGTTCGACGCGGCGCTGTGCCGCATATACCGCATTGAGTGTGCCAGTGCATGGACTGTAGATGCGCCAATTTGAGCATAGCCTTCAGTGAAGTGAGGCGGGATGATATCTTCGCCACACCAAATGTTTGGCTTCCTCGACGATGAAAACAGCCAAATGACCAAATGCTCCGGAACGATCCAGCGCGTCGTGGATAATCCAGTCCTCCCTTATCTAAAGAGGGCCACATACACCCACGCCACGCCTGCATGCCCTCGAAATCCAAGTAACCCACCGCACCCGGATCGGTACTCGACTGGAACGCGGATAGATATCATCCGTAAATAAAACGAGGGAAAATATTCTCACGTGGAGAAGTAGAAACATTAGTCAAGGGCAAGTCATGGTCGAACAACTCGCACCTTTCCTGCCACAATCCCGCCCGTCGACGCACGTCTGCATCGCACAATTTTACTCCTCCTCATCATCGTCGGAATCTGGGAGTAGCAGCAGAGCGAAGGTCGAAGGTGTGGGAAAGAGTCTGATTGCGGCAGCAGAACGGGACTGCTCTGGGAATCAGCTACCCAAAAAATAGAACGGACGGGCGAATCATGGCGAATAGGAAACGCAATGAATGGTAATGCGAAAGCGTCAGACTGTACTCGAGATCGAGGGCAAAATGCGAGTGCACCCGCGGACGTCGGCCAAGCCTTATTCGACGCGGTGGCCAATGTCGCGCAAGTCACGAAGGTCTCACCTCAATAATGCAAAAACTTTTTGGCTTCAAGCTGGAAAAGCTAGTTCAAAAATCTGTGCGGAACGACGAGTGCGCGCGCTCGGCGGGGTTGAGGAATATACGGCGCCGCAGGGTCGTCAGCGTCGACCAACCGCGTCGTAGACCCTTTGAACCCCCAGATAAAGTCACTGACGGACGAGTTGAGGTAGCGGCAGATTACTGTTGGAGAAGCAGTCGGCGAATCGCACACCCGCCCTCCGCGGCCGCGCGCCGAGTTTTGGACTTGGTGGACTGAGGGCACCCACGCGCTCGCCCTTGGCCGGCTCCACACTGTCATTAATCATTACTTGCGGTTCTTCAGAGTTAGATTGCCGCTGTAATACTTCTGCATCGATGCTGTAAGGAGCATCCACTTCGCGTTCTTGTGCTCCGCTTCATCTGGGCGTGTGAGGTATGCCCGTGCCTCTCCAATGCGAAGACCCACGTTCGCTTGTGTTTGCGTGCCAACATCTAGGAGATCCTAGCGCCCAATGTAAGTCTACTGCGCTTGGTGCAGTGTCAAAGCTGTACATACCTCGATTATAGCTCATCTCACCTGATGGTCACAAGATCGAGGCACTTGATTTTCTCATCCTTGTGCTTCTCTGCTTCTGCATCTGTGTCGTAAACTGAGCCTGAGATCATGATCCGCATCAAATAGTGGCGATCAGAGTATACGATTCTGGGCGATTCTCGCCTCGATTCTGGCACCGATTCTGATGACGATTCTGGAATTGTTTTTCATCAAAATCGTGCCAGAATCACCTCAGAATCGCTTCTACTCTGACCGCCATCATTTGCATTTCGATTCTAGATGTGATTTTGGCGCGATTATGTGCCCAATAAATACAACACTTCTCAATTGCAGATGAGACAGAATTGTATAGAGTTACCTGTACTGCTTATAACATTGTCCGCAGGTTTTCGGGAAATATCGTCCAAAAAATCGTAGCAAATGAACTGCGAATGAGTGTGAATCACATCTAAAAGAGAAAGAATCCTCGCCGAGTCATAAATTATTTCCCGGCCTAACTCAAATTGACCAAAATCCGCTGCTGTACCAATTCATATGCAAACTGCAATAATGGACACAGCGGGGCGGAGACTGAACTCGACGTACAATAGGACCAAAGCCGAACCGCGCCGGAGCCGCAGGCTGCGCCTCGAGGATTTTCAGGGGGCGATTGTACAGTCCCGGGCGCCGCTCGAGCTGGAAGATACGCAGCGCGGTCGGTGGATTTTGGCCGTGGAAGCCGGCGCTGGTGGGATCTGGAGTAATGCAGACGTCGTTCGCCAATGGTTCGTCCGATACGGCGGTATATGGATCAGCGAACGTGTAGATGGGGTTGCCCTCCGTTCTCGCGATGGCGCGCTTGATTGCGAGCGCATCCCGAGGAGGGGCGATGCTCGCGTGGTCGATGCGGCTTAGGGTGGCTTCCTCGGGATTGAACGCGCACATGGAGGGGTCTTTACCGCTCCGCGTGTGGAGGCGGTTGTACACTGCCGCTGCGTGTCGGCTGGGGCGTATGGAAACAATGCTACTCTACCAATTTGGGTAATTTGACTCATTGGTGTCTCCTCAATCTGCGGCACGGCGTGTTTCTCATCGTTAGTGAGCGCGTCAACAAATACAAGCGCTAAGGCATCGTCGGGGGTGCAGGCAATGGCGGACGCTGGCTCCCCGTCGTCCATGGGCTTAGGGTTAGTAAAGCCTTCATCATCACGCAACCACCTCAATGCACGCCTTCCCTCCGCACTTCCACACTCCACCATGGCCACTCCGCTCCCAGCGGTTCCTCGGGTACCCGACCTCCACTTCGCGGAGCCGCGGATACATCGGGCCGAGCACAGCGACGACCTGATGCTGCTCGCCAAGCGGGACATTCGCGTCGTCCTCAAACGTATCCGGCTCCTCGTCTTCCCAGCGCAATCGCAGGACCTCGATGTTCTGCGGGAGCGAAATGCGGCCGCTCCGGATCCAGTGTGTGATATTCTTTGAAAAGAGAAAGAAGTTAGGAATGCCGCCTGACGATGTCGGTCATACTTACATGGAGGTTACTTCGACCTGGTATTTCCTCGGTCTCGCGTGTAGTGAAGAGGACGATGCGTGGGGGCTCGTCCTCCTCGGCGTCGGAGATGTTCTCGGGAGGGATGTCGTCGAACGCGTCCGCATCACAGAGCGTGGGATGCCGGGTATCGAGGGACTCGCGCCGTTCTGCCCCCCTCGGACGCCGCTGCATAACACCGCGAAGCGGAATCCCTCCGCCGGGATAGTGAGCGACAGCTCGCGCAACTCAGGGAAGAGCGCTGGAATGGCGGCGAGGAACTCCGCAGGTGGGGACGGAAATGTAAGGGGCAGATTGAGGGTCAGAAGGGGGACGCACGCGCGGGAGATGGGGGCGAATACGAGCTTCAGATCTGCCGCAGATGTATTTGGTATCGGTCCGCGTCGCCATGGATGGTGGGGCGGGTTGAGAACTGTTACACTGCTGACGGGGCGGTTTGGAACGAAGAAACTCATCAGCTCGCGGGGAGCGGTGAGGTGCCGCAGACGAGGGATTGTGTCGGGTGAGAGGGGGGATTCCGGTATGGATGGAAGCAGCTCACTAGCGGCTTCTTTTATTGCGAGAGATTCGAGGCGGGGGCACTGGTTTAAGAAGGAGCAGAAAATGTCGAGGGATGGGAGATGCTGCAGCGAGAGTTTGACCAGGGAAAGAAATTTTCCTGGCGGGAACCCAGTGAGCACGGGGATAGTCTCGTGGGAGGCAGCTATGCGGAGGGTGTGGAGGTGCTCTGGGGACACGAGCCGGAGCGTAGGGGGAGTGGGCAGTTCGTGGTACGCCGGATTGATGAAAAACGTTAGTGAGAAGCTCTTCAGGGGTATGAGATCTCCGTCGCGGGCGACAATCTCGCAGCTCTCGAGAGCGAGATCCTCGAGTGACGGGAGAGACAAGAGCGTTTGTCGGAAATGTGCGTCGACAGGAAGATCCTTGAGAGATAGGGAGGACAGATTGTGGTAGAAACCGAGCGTGAGGGAAAATGTCGTGATCGCGCGGTCGTATGTGGTATCAAATAAGTGGAGATTCTGGATATTTCGTCGCAGAGGCGCAAACGGCCTTCTGAAGCCGGAAATAAACGTCCAGGAGCGGACCAACGCAGCGCGGGGCTCCTCGGCCAGCCGATCCAACCGAACCGCCGTGCGATGGGCCTTGTGCAGATGATCGATCCAGTTACCGCTGTTGATGTACTGCTTCAGTTTCGACAGGTCGATGGTTTGGTGGTGGAACAACAGCGGTAGGCACAGGGCGCGAAAGAGCTTGCACACCAACGAGAGGCGGCGTATCTGGCAACGAGAGCACAGCGTCCAGCACGCGAGCCAGATTTCAGGCGGTATGAGGGCGCCGGTGGTACTCTCTGTTGCCGCGCTGGAGTCCATGCTTATCCTCCTCTGGTTGAAGACCCGCAAAGAACGACTGAAGTAGTCTGAAGAACACGTTGGGAGGCGGTGAGTCAGAGATCGCCATCAATCACCAACCTGATGCGCACGGACCATCCGCAGTTAACGGCGGACATTCGGATTTTCAAGACCGATGGCTTCCGGCGAGAACTGGCGATGTACGATGAGCGCGATACTCGCTGGGATCCATCGCCGCATAACCACTCTGGGAGATGGCGGAGAGGAAAGAGAGTGAACGTGGCGGTGCGGGCCGGGATGTTCCGACGCCAACTTCGGCATTACGGACTTCGGTTCCAACCAACCAGCTTGCCTCCTGCCTTCATGGCGCTTCGTACTGGGGTCTCTTGTTGTCTCTGGATCAACTTACTGGCTATGGTTCAGGTCTGGCTCGTCGTATACTCGTGAACCGCGGCGCTTCCTCGTTGCCAGGTGCTTCCTCCGCAAGATACATCAACCAGCACTAGCAACCCCCTCAGAGTGTCGGATCGAGAAACCCGCATCACTGTTTTCCGCATTTTTGCGGTCATCTTCTTGCATCGGACTTTTATGCTATTTACACACTCTGGTCACTCTTGGATCGAAACCTATCCGTTCATGGGATCTGTTTCCGGAGCACGCCGCATCCATGTGTCCAGCTGGCGATGATACTGAAATATATCCATTTTCCCGTGCATGATCTGTCTCAGATGCTCACCCCTCAATTGCCCCTTCTCAAGCTGAGCCGCCCTGTTGGTGGAATCCATGGACAACCCCTTGCGCGCTGTTTCGGGCCCATCGTAATCCAGGCGATGCTACTCCAATCCATTATTTTTTCATTGGGATTTGCTGCCATCTTCCACTGTCTAGTGAGTACAATCACTCTGAGGCAAAACCATGCTCCTTTTCTTCCATATCAGCTAATATCTGCTCTCTTCGCAGTCGCTCTTTCTCTCAATTTTTGCGATGCGCTGAGTCAGCCGTACGACGTGCAACTGCATAACTCCGAAAACGGAATTACGGCCGATGAATCAAGTAAATTGTAGCGGCTTAAACGCACTCTGCTTTCGAGCTCTGCTGACGCTGGAGTGTACCGCACATGGTTGCCCTCTGGTCTCCCTTCATTCCTCGCCGTGTCCCCGTTCTCGACCCTAAGTTAGCCCGTTAGCCCGCACATGCTATATCTTCCGAAATCGGGACTCTTATTGAAGCCAAATCTGAACCTGGACAATTGCTCGCCCTGCACACTAGCGCTAAACTGAGAGCACACCCGTAGGCCTAAATACATGTTAAAGGAACCCCTCTTCGAACACGCTTCACCGTCCTGTCCAGTGGAGAATCCAGATTGAGGCCGAAGTTCAGCACTTCAGTATTCTTGCATCATTTTCACCTGTCATTGCCTTGTTGTGTGTCGGGGTACTCGGGATCTTCTTTTGGCGTCTAAATCTTTGCGGTGAAAGTGATGCTCATGCTTCATTCAATCCGAGTCCTGTCCAAATATCAAAATTAAATCCACGGAATTCCAAGAAGCAGGCTGGAATTATGTGGCATCGCCAAGGGTTCTTTGATGGCAAGTTCTCAATCAGCTGACTTCTCATGCGGCCGATGTGCAAGTTTCATTCTTGTTATGCGAAACTCTTTCGCGCGAACTGAGAACTGGATTGAATTGCCTGCTACTGTTGAAGATTCCTGCGATGGAAGTCACTTGCCCTGGACCTGATCATTAATATTTTTTTTTGTGCCCTTCTCCCTGCGGCGGTCCCTCTTCGATACTTCGAGTACGAGATCGTCTCTAGGACTACGCAAATACTCAATGAGCTGGTGACTATGCAGTGCACCGACATACTGGTACGATATAATTAATTTGGCATATTGCAACCAGACACGAACTCCTCGCAGAATTAAATAGCCGAACAAGGATGGCGACTCAATGCCAAAATCCATCGCTGATTCTCATCAGGGTTCCACGGACCGTCTGAGGTCCAGGGGCAGTGATGTTCTGGCTTTGGTACCAAAGCCAAAGCCAAGCCACCAATTAGCCGATGGCTTGGCCTGAGATTTGGTCAAGCCAAAGCCAAATTTCGTCCAAATTTCCCGCTAAAAGCCATGGCTTTCAGGCCCAGCCAAAGCCAGAAGATCACTATCCAGGGACGAAGGCATAGTCTTGCTTGCTTGTATGCCAGGATAATCCCTGGGACCAGCGTTCGTTATTCGGACCATGTCATGTACTGTACGTACCTGTATGGTAGCAACCGTCACGGTCACGATAGGGCCGCTGCGTTGCTTGTTTTTGGCGCCGTCACGATCACAATTGGGGCCGTTGCCCTGAAAAAATCGCGACATGGCGAAAAGAATTTCTGAAAGAAATTGCGAGCCTGAATATCTGCTAGAATGGCTTGTGAACCATTGATTACAGGATTGGAACAGAATAACTGTGCTCCATCTCGTTGAAATCCCTCCATATTGTCAGAAAGAACAAACATCTTGTTGCCTATTCAAGCAACAGTCACGATCACGGTGGTTCCATTGCCTGAAAATGAGGCAACAGGTGTTTCAGGGCGTCGCTTCCATGCAGGTACAGACAGTAATGAAAAGTACCTTAGATAACCGCTTTGCGTATCAGCCGCCGTTTTCGGCAGTTCATTTTTGTTTCATGCTGGCGCTATCCTCTGTCTCGCCTTAGTATCCAGCTGGAAGCCATCGCCTTTTTGGCTGAGTGTGAGCCCCCCACTTGAGTTCATTTGTGCTACCTTTGTGTTCCAGGTCTGCCTTTTGTAAATGCAGTCCTTAAAATCACTACCGGACTACAGATCAATCATCCTGCCGGTCATTCAAATCACTACCAAATCACAGATTCGCAAGCTTTCGGTGATCGCCAGAAACGGCCTGTCGGCACCAACCCGTCAAAACCTTACCACAGGCGAACTCGAGCCGAGCAAAGCTCGGGTGAGGTGAGCCCACCCCATGTTAACTAGTGTTGCAAATATTATACCAGCATTAAAAAAAAGCCCCACACAGCGGCAAAACGAACTCGTACTGCCATGCGCAGCACTGGCCCTAAAGCACAAGTTTCATCTTTTACTAACCGTTAACCACTTGAAAACTTTCTGCGTTTGCATCATGAGTCTGCTTCTTAGTTCTGCCCATAGCGCACAGTCCTGCTCGGGCCATCCACCAACACTTGTCAGCTGCTGTAACGCCACCCGGGCCGTGTCTATTTTCGTTGACGTGTAAGCTTCCGCAACGTGGCATCGTCGCTCTGTTACCGCATGTCGTCCAGTTACTCACTACTCGGTAAGGCGGTCCCCATCCTCTGTCGGCTCATGTAACTCCTCTCTAGTCCATTCTTGCCAAGGAATTTCCTGGAAGCCGGGCCGATTCCACGGCAAAGCGCCCAATGTTTACGCGGAGATTCACCAGGACGGCCAAGCTGTGCAACGAACCCGGGTCATCAAACGGGAACTGACCCCTAAGTGGGAACATCTCTGCAGATTGTGAGCTTGCTACCCTCATGAATATCTGCCTTGTTATATCCCTGCTCCTAGGTCGTCAGATTCCCCAATCTCTCTGCGACTTTTTCACGATTCTGCGCTTCCTGGAAGAGATATCTGTCTGGGAGTGGTAGATACCGAGATAGCCACGTTGCTGGCTCTCTCCGGGTCCGATCCAAAGATGAAGTGTGCGTAGCCCCCAATTTATTATCAGTGTTCTTTAACCCCGGTAAACAGTGGTGAACCTCGAGTTGATAGGAGCGAATGGGGAATCCAAGAGAAAACCGGCAGGCACGCTTTTGGTGGGCCTACTGGGAGATTCTGAAGCCAGTGCGACAGCTGTTGAGCACGCCCGAAGAGAGGTCCAGAACCCCGCACTCGGAGCGGTGCCCTCTGCGATCATGAAGCCCGCAGGAGTGGTCGTGAAATCCCAAGCAACAGCGGAGAAATTTCAATCGGCCCTGAGTATTATCACTGCCAAGCTCGAACACATCGTTCGCATCGGAGATGACCTTGCAACGGTAATTTATTATTTTCTTGGATGCACCGTTCCACTTATACCCATTGGAGATTCACCCCTACGCCAACATCGCGTGGAAAGTCTTGACTTCTGTGTACCAGGTTCTGTAGCTAGTAGTCCATTCGACAACTTCTGACCATGATCTCAGGCAGCCAAAAAACAGCAGGACGCGGACATTAAGCTCTGCAAACTCGTTGACACAATGGTCGATGTATATTCATTTGTGGAAGACATCGAATTCCTGGCCGAAAGAATCAAGAGTCTCGAGGATAAGGTCCTCACCATCATCAAACAGACAGTCGAATGCGCCCTGTTCATTCAGGAATACACCGTGAACGGTTTTTGTAGTACGTACTATGGATCTCACTATTGGAACTATATTCAATTTCTTATCAGCTCGTGCTGTCCGAAATACCTGGGCTCATGCAGATAAGACGATAGATGATCTATCCGGCACATTGGTGAAGATGAAAGATTCCTTTGACAGCAGCTTGGCCGTCCAAGGATTATTTTTATCCACTAAATTGCTTCAAAAACTCGATGGTTTAGGTGCGTCATCATTTCTCGAAGGCGCTTCATTAACGGAATAATCGATATTGCCAGAGCAATCAGACGCTCTGAAAAAGCTCAATCCAGTGAACATGAATGCTACGTCGCGGCCAACATGTTTAGCGGGGACACGCCGCCAAATATTGGATGAAATTACTGAATGGCTTACGGTCCCTACCCAGTCCGGCAGTATCCTGTGGTTATCTGGTGTCGCGGGGTCGGGCAAGAGCACGATATCCACGACGATCTCTGAATCCTTCCGTGGATTAGAGCGCCTGGGTGCCTTTCTCTTCTTCGACAGAAACGAGCTTTCACGCAGTCATCTTGACAGTGTGATTCGTACAATCGCTTATTCTCTGGCGCTTTCTAACCCCCACATCGCCTCAGCCATTTCTGCAGTGATTCAGCGCGATCCCTCCACCGTGGACGCACCCATACGGACACAATTCAAGACACTACTGCTGGAGCCTCTTGTGTCTGTGGAGCGTTCCATCCACGGCCCCATCCTCATCATCCTTGATGCTCTTGACGAATGTGGTGATCGCCATTCGCGAGCAGCTCTGCTTTCGGTAATTTCGACCGAGTTCCCGAAACTCCCCCATCTTTTCCGTTTCCTCATCACCAGTCGGCGCGAACCAGATCTCATCGATTCCTTTGGCTCTCGTTTTCCGGACAAGTCCGTGGGCACAGAGGAAAGCACCAGCGACGTGCAGATCTTCATCATCCACGAGATGGTGCGCATTCGAGAACACGCAAATTTGGGTCCAACATGGCCGGAGGAAACACAGATCCAAGCTCTGATTCATCTGGGCAGTGGTCTCTTCATCTGGGCATCAACGGCTCTCAGATTCATTGACGACTATCGTCCGAAGGAACGGCTCAAAACTCTGATTACTCAGAATTCCACCAACCTCGACAGCCTATATAGCATTGCCCTCCGGAGTTCCGGCTCATGGGACAACACCCAGTTCGCAGAGGATGCTCGTGCCGTTTTGGCATGTGTTGTACTCGGCAGAGTGCCGATGACCGATGGAACCATTGATATGGTCCTTGGTTGTGAAAACCCAAGCTCCGATGTCCTGAAACGTTTGGGCTGTGTCATACAATGGAGTCCTGGAGCCCACGCTCGAACACTCCATGCATCATTTGCCGATTATCTCACCGACGCTGGGCGTTCGCGAGGGCACCCTTGGGCAGTTGACCCTCAGACCGCACATTGCGTTTTGGCACTGGGATGTTTACGAATCCTCAACCGTGATCTCCGATTCAACATCTGTGGCCTAGAGGACTCGAATCGGCTGAATGTTGAGGTCCCAGACCTATCCAGTCGAGTAGCCACAGGAATTTCCCCGCAGCTTTCGTATTCTAGCCGGTTCTGGGCCAATCACTTATCTGACTCTCCATTTGATGCAAAGATACTCGACGCCATAAACAAATTCTTCCAGACGAAATTTCTATACTGGCTTGAGGTCCTCACTCTTTTGGCCCAAATGGGAATTGCGTCAACGGTGTTAGGCGATGCGGCCAACTATATTAAGGCGCGTATATGTCCCTCTTGTCTGCATTTCAATTAAAATGGACACCAGGGCGGCAATGAAGACCTCAGAGATTTCATTACTGACGGCATGAAATTTGTTTCGGTGTTCGCGCCTGTGATGGCACAGAGTGCTCCTCACATTTATCTATCAGCTGTCGCGCTTGCACCCCGACATTCAATAATGGCACAGCAGTTTACCAGGGGCCTGCCAAACAGGCTGGACTTCCACGGCGTCTTGGGAATCGAGTGGCCCAGTATTCAGAAGGTTTTCCCAGGGCATTTGGGTAGAGTTACGTCAGTAAATTTCTCGCCGGATAGTGCACGGATTGTATCTGGCTCCGGGGACAGGATGGTGCGCGTATGGGATGCCCAAACTGGCACACCCATTGCTGGCCCATTTGAAGGGCACACTAACTGGGTTCTCTCTGTCCATTTCTCACCGGATGGCATGCGAATCGCATCTGGCTCCGGGGACAACACGGTGCGTGTATGGGATGCCCAAACTGGCACACTCATTGCTGGCCCATTTGAAGGGCACGGTGATGTGGTCAATTCGGTTCATTTCTCGCTGGATGGCACGCATATTGCATCTGGATCTGGTGACAATACAGTGCGCATCTGGGACGCCCACACTGGGACACTCATTGCTGGCCCATTCGAAGGGCACACTGAAAGTGTTACCTCTGTCCATTTCTCGCCAGATGGCACCCGAATCGCATCTGGATCCGGGGACAACACGGTGCGCGTCTGGGACACCCAAACCGGCACACTCGTCGCTGGCCCATTCGAAGGGCACACTGACTGGGTTCTCTCTGTCAATTTCTCGCCGGATGGCATACATATCGCGTCTGGATCTGATGACAACACGGTGCGCATCTGGGACACCCAAACCGGCACACTCGTTGCTGGCCCATTCAAAGGGCACACTGTCTGGGTTCACTCCGTCCATTTCTCACCGGATGGCGCGTGGATTGCGTCTGGATCTGGTGACAAAACAGTGCGCATCTGGGACGCCCACACTGGGACACTCATTGCTGGCCCATTCGAAGGGCACACTGAAAGTGTTACCTCTGTCCATTTCTCGCCAGATGGCACCCGAATCGCATCTGGATCCGGGGACAACACGGTGCGCGTATGGGATGCCCAAACTGGCACTCCCGTTGTTGGCCCATTTGAAGGGCACAGTAACTCGGTTCGCTCTGTCCATTTCTCACCGGATGGCATGCGAATCGCATCTGGATCCGGGGACAACACGGTGCGCGTATGGGATGCCCAAACTGGCACACCCATTGTTGGCCCATTTGAAGGGCACAGTAACTCGGTTCGCTCTGTCCATTTCTCACCGGATGGCATGCGAATCGCATCTGGATCCGGGGACAACACGGTGCGCGTATGGGATGCCCAAACTGGCATACCCATTGTTGGCCCATTTGAAGGGCACACTGACTGTGTTCACTCCGTCCATTTCTCATCGGATGGCGCGTGGATTGCGTCTGGATCTGGTGACAAAACAGTGCGCATCTGGGACGCCCAAACCGGCACACCCGTTGCTGGTCCCTTTGAAGGGCACACTACCCGTGTTCGCTCTGTCCATTTCTCACCGGATGGCACACGCATCGCTTCGGGGTCCGATGATGGTACTGTGCGCATATCCTGGGTCGGGAAAACGAATCGAATTCAGCCCGCTTCACAGATCATTTCCTCTCTCGGTAATCTCACATTCGAGCCGGACTCCGGCTGGGTCCAAAACACCGCAGGAGACCGCATGTTTTGGGTTCCTCCGTGGTTGCGCGAGGGGCTATACCTCCCCCACAATACACTGGTTATTCGGGCCCGCGGCACAACGAAGTTTGACCTCAGTCGATTTGTCTATGGGCCAGAATGGACAAAATGCATTGATCCTAACTTCACAAAAACCCAATGATCGGCAAGTTGACTTTGATCTCGGTTCTGAGCTGTGGTTTAACTCCATTTTGTATTTTAACGCCGCTTCAGGGATTGAAATGATCAGAATTCTCGTCGTACATACGTGTCTCGTTCTCGAATAGTTCTGTTCTCCCTGTGAAATCCTGCATACATCGATGATCCCTATTTCTTTTGTTGAGTTTGCATCAGCTGTCTACTTGGAGAGGAACCGATGAACACAGATTCCAACCCTTACGCACAGCGAAAGATCACCCAGGGTGCACTGTGGAAACTATTCCCAGCCGATCTCAGAGATATATGAATAGTACTGTAATAAGCCTACGCCACGTATATATTCGTTGAGGGTGTTGAGCTCAAGCTGATGGACTTGACGGTCTTGTTTATGGAGCATTCAATTCATATGCTTACAAGCACTCGGGGGACCGCTCCGCGGTCCCCCTCTCCCTTTATTGATCGCAGAAATTCGTAAAAACCGTCTGTTTGCATAAGGAAACAAATAATAAGATCAGTCGGATGAACGAAGAGACATAATTTGGTATGGAATGGAGATGTACAGTGGTATCGATGAGGTTTAGGGCCACGATGTGCAGTACAATGTTGTGTTTTGCAGATACGCCAACGTGGTCGTAATGAAAATAGGTTTTAAATTTTACTATATCGTGTGGTTGAGTTTTCAGAGAAACCTGTTTTTTATCTTTCTTTTTTCGCGAGGCAATGATGCAAGTAAACCAGCCAAAACCATCGAAGAAATTCATGAAAACTTCATAGCAAAATTCTAATTGAAGTGATTTACTATAAAATTACACCTGTCTGAAGCCTTTCGTTGGATATGATTTCGGACACTGAGTCAGTTATCACGAAACTACTGCCGGTGCATGTATTGTAATTTGTATTCTTTAAATTGATTGTGATCCGGTTTATGTATCAGGTGGTTGTTAGACACATGAAAAATACGGTAAAACACAATGTACACTATGAGTGGCCAGCGACGTCCAATGGAATGTAATGCAAAACATTGGAATCCAGTGGACCATGAACTCAGGCAACATCCAGGGATACAAAGTGCAATATAACTTAACGGGTTTCACTGGACTTCAGTGGCTGGTACGCTGATTGAGAGTCCAATGGAACTTGCCAAATTCCACCGGAAAACAAGCCATCTTGCAGGATCTCCATGTGATCATGGGCCACTGAACTCCAGCGTAAGCTGTTGACCCCCAGTGGCGGACCACGTGAGGATCGATTGCCAGTGGATTCCACTGGAAAGTGAATGGGCGGCCATTGGCCGCCGATGCCGAACGATGCCGACCAGAGACGTTTCCACTGCCGCGTATTAACCGTTCTTTAAGCGAATGCCTCGTCGGCGGTGCAATTTCCCCATGAAGGTTTATCTGCATCTTTTCTTGCTCTCTTATCGTCCTTGAAATTGCCATTTTCCATCTCCATTTGCATTCAAAACCATCCCCATTAATGCAACTACGCACTGTGCAACCGTCGCCGCAAACTGCCACTGCAGGCTTTATTTCCCAATTTTCACTAGCAGACCTTTTCGTCCGTCTCTTTCTACCACCGTGGCCTGCGCAAAAGTCGCCGGCACGGAGCCAAAATCAACCAGCTGATCCATCCGTACTGCAATCCGCAACCATCCGCAGTTTGTCGCAGTACATATGCACTGCGGCGCAATTTTTCGACTTATCAATACGCCTGCGGCCATGTACGCCTCTGGGAATTCTCCGCGCATAAATAGGGCACATTCCATGCCTTTCCAATGCTCACTTCTCTCCCTTCAAATATCCTCTAGAACTGTTTCCTTATTTCTGTAGATCTGCTGCTCGGACTGCGGTTGTCGTAATCGGTCGGCCTTTCCTGCTGGTGCACAAATTCTAGAAATTGCCTCATTTGCCTCATTTGCTGTGTCAGCCTGGTTCAAATGGCAAGATTTTCCAGTCCTGCGCCCCGACTGTACCTGAGATCCCCACGCTTCACGACATTGTGCAAACATAATATGTACTGTCTATTCTCTGGTTCTGAATGTCCCTGTCAATTCTCAAGTCGTATCATTCGCGCCATCGCAGTCTCGTGGACTTCCCGACTCTGACATCTCCGGAATCCTACTCGTCGAGGAAGGCAGGGCAAACTCATTTCTTCTTTATATCATCGTATTCTACTTAGTTCGGACCTGGAATAACATATTTTTCATATCATCTTACGACCCGGCATTGGGGCCCGAGCGAAGCGGCGGCATGTCTTGTATTACTGATTTAATGGCGGTTCGAATGCTGCTCGGTGCAACTCCATCAATATTTGTCTCTGCGGCTGTCCAGCGGATATGAATGGAACTTAACCACAAACTCGTGCCACACGAAAAGAGGAACGTCCTAGGCGGCAGTAGTCATCAATGCGATGGTGAAGGCAAGACACGGAGGAACGTAATGAGAAGCAAAGGCGATGAACCGCAATTGCGGCGACGTGGAACTCCGTCCGCAAAGATACATGCTGCACCGCCATGCTCGCCACTCTAGCACTTGTTCCGCGGCCTTCTCCTGATATATTTGTGCAACTTGAGATTTGCTTTGTTATGGCTTCAACTGTATCTTTTCTTTGTCCAAAGTTTACTTCGCGACAGGGAATTCGAATCCAATTCGTTCTCCATCCGATGGCAAAATGCACGATGCCGCACAAACTCAACACGGCGCGGGTAAGGATTGGCCGCGATTTGGTCATCCTTCGTTCAACTTGACAATGAAAACCTGCCACACGCTAGTTGAGGCACCAGTGAAATAATTCCTCGGGAGTGCGCACATCCGTTTAATCCTGCATACGGTAGGACTTTCGGACTTTCAAGGCGGATGGCTTCCAGCGAGGACTGGTGATGTATCATACCTCAGTGGGCTCGTCGCGTGTCACCCTTCGCGAGACTGTCATCGCCGATGGCGTTGTGCTTCCTCCAGGAAGCGTTGTCCCTCTACACCGCCGTTTGTGACAAATGTCTCGGGGATGTTTTCGCTGCAATGTTACGAAACAATTGTCTGATCATCACAAAATGCTGCGCCGAACATTTTTGAAACAAAAATAATCATATCCCACAAGGCTTCTGCAATGTGTCATTGCGGAAACCTTTTCAAAAACCTTTACTGGACCTTCAGTCAGATGTTAAGCAGACTGTTTCGCGATTTCCAGAATTCGACAGCACGAAAAATCATTTGTTATTACACGACGGGCGACAGGCTACAGTATACTAACTATAACTGGTCGCCAATCGCCGAAATCGAAGGTCGTTGTCTTGCGGTGGTGGTATTGTGATGTAGGCCATGAGTCACCGTCATACCCGTACCGTACGCCAACATCCGGAACTGAAAAGAGGCCAGCGAAGATGTGCACTGGTCTCGTTGATATCGGCTTGCGAGCTTGGGTGAGCCACTGTTCCAGGAACCTGGCAAAAGCGGGGCCCAGGGAAGAGCGGAGTGAGCGAGTGGTGGAAAACGTCAAGATCCTTTGTGGGTGCACCAACATTGCACTTGTTTGGCTTGATGCGCACGGACCACCACTCTTTCAACTCGTCATGGCTGAAGCTTTTTATCAGGGCAAATTGTGTTGCATTAATTAGTTGAATAGACCCAAGAATTCGTTACATCGTACCATAAAGGAAAATTCACGGCCATTGTCAATTTTTTCTTTGCGGAAGAGTCGCCTCGGCACCGCACAGTTTGCTCTCCGAGTCGTAGCTCACGGTATGTACCTATGCGGAACCTGAATTTGAGCCAAATAAGAGGAAGATTGCCTCCACGCAAACTCCGAAATGTGTAAACAGCTGCTGTGAGTCCAAGTAGATTTGGATAATGTTTCTCGTGATGTATTTCCAACACTTAAACAACATTGTCAGAGGCTTCTCAAGACATATCTGCAACGTTGGATTTTGAAGGTTTCGACAATGTTCAAATGATATGTTACAAATGTTGAGCCAAACATCCTCGCAAGATCAAATGCCAACGTTTGACCAACATCAGACTCGATTGGGGGTGTAGCACCAAAGCCGCTGCACTTCAACCCGCGGATGTATCCCGACCTAATCAACTTCGACCCTTTCCGTTTCGCAAAGCTACACACGGGCGAACCTGGCACGTCTGACGTACGATAGACCTTCATGACCCTGAGCAACGACTACATCGTGTTCGGCGTCGGCACGCATGCGTGCCCGGGGACATTTTTGTGTGTCCCTGCTCTCTGTTGATCAGCTAAAAAATTAATAAAGATGGTGTTTTATAGCGCGACCCTCAAAATCAAGCGCGGTGTTGTCTGTTGCATTCGCCCCCGACGGAAGGCGCATCGTATCAGGCTCGGAGGACAGCACACTCCACATCTGGGATGTAGAGACACTGCAGCCACTCGGGGGGCCGCTCCGTTGTTACAATCGCGGGGTGTTGAGGCTCGGAGGACAACACACTCCACATCTGGGATGTAGAGACACTCCAGCCGCTCGTGGGCTCGCTCTGTTGTCTGGCTCGTGAAGGCTGCATCTTGTCTGTTTCCTTCTCCCCTGATGGCAGCTGCATTGTATCGGGCTCTAGCGGCGCCATACTCCACGTTTGGGATACAGGAACACTGCGGCTGCTCGACGAGCCGCTCCGTGGCCACTATGACGCAGTGTGGTGTGTCGCGTTCTCACCTGACGGCCGCCGCATCGCGTCAGGCTCCGGCGACGGCACCATTCGCATATGGGATGCATATACACTACAGCTTTTTGGCGAGCCGCTCCGTGGCCGCAACTTGGAGGTCGAGGCGGAGGTCTCGCACGTCTGGTCTATCGCCTTCTCCCCCGACGGTAGCTGCATCGCGTCGGGCTCCGGCGACCGCACTCTCCGATTCTGATACGCTGAGGCACATCAACCGCTTAGCGGGCCGCTCTGTGGTCACACCAGCTGCATCGGGTCAGCCTCCTTCGACGGCAAGCTCCGCATGTGGGACAAGGCCAGAAGGTTATTCTCCACTCTTTCGCTTCCAGTCATTGCTCACTTTTTGTAGGTAAGACACAAGGAATCGCAAAAAAAAATCCTTTACAGCTCCTACACCCTGGAAAATACTACTTCTCGCCTTCGTTGCGCCTTTTTTGTAACCGCACGACTCTGCCCTACGGTGACTGGTCGTTGGTCCTAATGGAGAACACGTTTATTTGGTTCCCCAATCAATATCCTGCCTTCGGGTGGCTGTATCCTAGCATAGCCACAGGTGAGTAGCACGGAACAGAGCAACAACCTGCGAACCCATAAAATATACGGCTGTCTTTTGTTTCCTGAAATGAACGTAGCACGGAACAAGATGCAAATCAAGTGTAAGGGGCACGGGGGTCGAGCAGACAGTCTGCGAGCCGGTGCGTGAGTGTGGTTCCCAGGGAGGTACCTATGCTGGAGGTGTGCAGCAAAAGCTTTAGTGACGTCAGACACGAAGAGCCGAATATCCGGATAATGATATACACGAAGTTAACAGGGGGGCGAGTTCAAAACGAGTATTTCTCAACGGACACGAAACGAGACATGCCCGATGAACATTCCAAATTCTGGTTTTTCGTGTCCTAGCCGATTGAGTTGCCGTTTGTGCACAATTCTTCCCTGGGGACTCGAGGAAGTTGATACAGCATACCTATTAAATTGGATTCCAGACGACTGCATTCCGAGGAACGTGTGGCCACGCGACACAGTAACAATGTCAAGACCAAAACTATTGGAGAGTCTCGAATATTCAAAGAAAACTACATGCAATCAACACAAAGCCAAGACACCAACTATAGGAAGCTCCTAGTCTCGGCGATGAATTGGATTTGTCGGTTGGTTGGGATGGGGTTGGAGGGGATGGAGCAGCTGTAGACACGACATCGACGACAATCCCCGACCGCATTGTTGGCACCGTGAAAGTATCCGAGAGGCCGGCGTTCGTACAGACGGCACCTCCATTCTTGAGACCGCAAGCGACCCCCTCGACGACGGTCAAGCTGTCACTCGGAATCCCCAACGAAAATGTCAAGGCGGCATAGTCGGAGCCGGCGACCATGGTGACTGGCGATTTCCACTTGTTAGCCAACCAAGATATCGTTGAGGAAGATCACACATCTCTCTACCTGGGAAAGGTACTGAGACAGTTGTTAATACGTTATCCTTCTCCACAGGCAACGAATTCTCGTCGAAGACATATGTCGTGTGTCCTTGGGAGTCGACACCGAGAATGACGGCAGTAGGGACGCCACTCTGAGCAGGGAAGGGGTAGATTTCAGGGAGAGTTACTTGAGCTGGCATGGCAGTCGCGTCTGTTTCGGTTATATAAATATGACTTTATTTTTTCGGATTAGAGAACGGGTAAGCTGACATCGGGGACAGGCAGCGGCCAGCACCAAAGCAAATTGAAAGGCAAAGCGAACCATTGCGCTGATATGGAATAAAAATGTCTTGCCGAACGCCAAGAAGAAGAAATGAAATGATTCCACACCAGGGCCTCCCCTTTTTATGCATTGCCCGCGCCGCCATTCCCGGCTAGGATCCATCATGCTGTTGACAGATGAGCGCCCCCGTTTGTTTAACATGCGTGTCACCGCGTTTGAATATATCGGCAAGACTTCCGAATGCCTGGCTAATTGCCCCCGAGTCTTTGGAATATGTTCGCACCGCGGTCCGTGAGATGGGAGATACATTCCTTTGTGCGTTTCGAAGAATTTCAGAGACAACAATTGAGTATGTTGGTCCATCCCGCCGAAACCCACGCACCGCAAAGCACCCTGCAGCATGCAGTGAGACGCAGAACTGAGAATATGGCTCGTTTCGAATCATTGGCATCAAGAATCAAGATTTGTATCGCTAATCCCCTGACGATCGCAGATATGTCTGTTGGTAACGCCGCAAGGTTACTGGGTGGCCCTGTGCCGAGGGGCCGAGACCGTGACACCACATCGGCACAGGTCTACCTGGTCGCCCTGTGCCTCGGTCGCGGCGACAGACCCTGCTTCCCTCTGCCTACCTAGCACAACACCGTATCTTGCTAGACCTTCCCAGTGTTTCCCATCCTCTAGTTCTCAACGTCTAAGAGCCCCAACATAAGTAGTGTGTGTTATTTTCTTCGATACGCCTAATTTCCTCACGTTATTTTTGATTACCGACGACCCTGCCCTTGCTGATCAACAACCTGGTTCGCCGTAGGACACATTATTTTGAATCACAATGTCATGTCTGTAGAAAAGGGTAATGAAGCGCCATTTGCAACAGGCAGAGCTAACATTATTCTGGCCATTTTTTCGGAGCACGTTGCAAACCCCCCTACGTTGCATTTTTCATCGAGAAACCTGTCCCCCAAATCAGATACCACTTTGGGCAACTTCCTATTCCACACCTCCTCCCATCAAATCTCGTCTTAATACCTCCTCCTCGTCCCGCAATTGGCGGGGTCCAACCTTGTAAAAACCCAGACCGACCACCATTGTCAGGCCAAAACGGACGATTGCCCGTCGGCTAGGAGTTTTGCTGACCTCCAAGGTCACTTCTACGTACAATTCTACCCCTCCTCCCAAAATCCCTGTCCAAGCTAGTCTCGCAAAGCAGACTTTAGATACTTTTGTGAAGACAAAGTCCAAGCGCGCAATTATTGCGTCCAATACGAATTATTCTGACCGTCTCCAAAAACACACAAATTTCGCATTCCTGGGGACGTTGCGTCTCGAAAATTTGTTACGAGCTAATGCAGCTTCTATATACCGATACCACGCCAGACCACGCCCATACCCTTCATTTCCAACCCAAAAACATAATATTCTATCCAGAATTGCGTCCAGGACTCATAATTCTTTGTGCAACAGGGCGTGAATCTGTCTGTCCTGTATGTAAACGACCGAACGCCCTCCCGCCCTTCGCGCCGCTCAAGTTAGGGCCTACCAATCACGGTGGGTGAGTCGGTTGCCTCAGTACAAGTACTTACTGTGGACCAGTGTGGACCGCTGATCGAGAAGTCGACAGCCCGGCCCGCCGATCCCCGGCATCAAATCAAGCCAAACACCGCTAAACAGCCGCGCCACCTACGTTCCTTTGGTTTATCTTTGGTCCATCTTTCGCACAGAATGAATCTCTATCCACCGTTCTCACTCTAGATCTTGCGTTTATGGCCGGCCAGACTCCAGAGACTGCATTCTGCATTCCCCATCCCATTCAGGCACCCCCTCCGAGTCCCACTTGCTTGGCTGCCATTCTCTGCCATTCAATTTCATTCCTCGGCTTCCGTCTGTATGTTGAGGTGTTTACTGAAGGTGGATCTTGTGGCCTGATTCATTGTACGGAGTCATGGGGCGCTGGGCCCTCCTTTTCGAAGCAGTCTGTGGGCGTCCTTTTCCCGCTGTGTATAGATAGGCATGCTCACCGCTCTTCTGGGCTTCTGCTCAACTTCTGCTAGTGATCCTCCCTTCTCGCGCAACGCTCTCGGATTACCCACCCAGTACCTGGTGCTTGGTGCATCCAGTCGCCGCCTACTGATTCAATACAGAAACATTACGTGCCTCTCGTCCTCGTGGAGCGGGGTAGAATGCCAGACATAACTCGCTCCCTCATCTGTCCACCTTCTAAATGCCGATGTCGTGCTCTGCTCTTACGTGCGACTAATAGCTATTGCCCACGTTTGAACGCTGCGAAGCAATTCCAGCGCGGCGATCCAGATTGAGGTTCCCCGATCTTCTCATAGGCACTGCAGTATAAAGACCGCTCATCCTCAGGCCTACCTTCAGCTCAATTCCTCATCGCACATAAAATGTTCCCCGCTCGCGCTCTGCTCACTGCCATCATCCTCGCGCCTCTGGCACTTGCGACCCCTGCTCTCGGTCCCAAGGGCGACGTGACGTGCGGCTCCAACAAGTACAGACCCGCCCAGGTCAAGAGCGCTGTCAACAAGGGCTACAGCCTCGTCCGCGCGGGCTCCAGCCTCGGTGGTTACCCGCACGTTCTCACAAACAGCGAAAAGTTCCCACTGTTGGCCGAATGCAGCACCAGCCGCGTGTACGACGTGCGCTTCATCTGTATGCACAGGTATTCCAGACGTCACTGACCCTCCATCCGTAGTTCCCGCTCCTGCCCGGCGGTCTGTACACCGGACTCACCGCCCCTGGACCTGACCGCGTCGTGTTCACTGGCCAGGGCACGTACTGCGGGTAAGTTGTCGGATGTCCCTGGCGGATTGGAATCTTTACTGAAATCTATGGCCAGTGTCCTGACCCACACCGGAGCGCGCGGGGACGATCTGGTCGGGTGCAGCGTGAGCAAGCTTCGCGTGTTACTGTATTCGCCCTTCTGATTTTCTTTTTTCTTGTTTCCAGGGCGCGCCCTAAAGTCGGGGTCAAAGAATTCGCTGGTGCGGCCTGTCGTGTAGGGTGCGCGAGCTTCGTCCGTTACTACGTTCGCCCTCCTGATCCTTTTTTTTTTTCAGTTGGGCGTCCACAGTCAGGGCGAGAAAAATCGTTGACACTACCAGTTGAATGTAAAGTCGAATCCTCGAGTGAAAAATATGTATAACTCTTGTTTCCGCAATCCGATTCTTTTGTGAGAGCGACTACCGAACACCATGTTCCCAGAGCTATTCAGATCACGTCTCGCCCTCTTACTCGGAAGAGATTTCCAGAAACGGATGCCCTCGGAGGACGCTGCGCTGCTCTTCCCCGGACGCAAAGAAGGCACGTTGCCAGTGGCGGTTTGCTGTGAATGCGGCATGAGTCTTCGACATCGCATCCAGTGGGGACGAAGGGATGTACGTATTGCTACTTGCCAATCGCTGGAAGCCACTCACTCCCCACTAAGCCGCATCCTCTTCTGGAAACCTATTCGCATGTCGTGTGAAAAGTGGCCTTTTCACCTCAGCCTTGATCAAGGGGATATCTGGGGTTACTCCACTCGTTGAATCTGATTATCTCGTATGTGCATCCGCCTACGTTGCGTGTTAGCAAGTGGGAGATAATTTCAACACGGACGCCGCGAGGGCGGAGCTCTATGTATAATCCCAGGCAGGGTTGGTCGAATGAGATCGTTGGAGCCGTCATAGCGCCGCCTTGCCTCAGAAAGAAAGCTCATTTAGACCACGAGACGCAGGTACCCAACGAAAGCAGCGAGGATCGAATAGCAGAGACCGAGATCGAGTAGAGAAGGAAAGGCAAAAGCAGTTGAGAAGCGGAGCTCAAGATTATCTTGTAATCTACTCAAGATGGCGGTTTAGGCGGCACGAAACCGCGCGTACAGCTGCAGCGAAGAATCCAGAATTTGATTGTAATGACAGTACGGAATGGGACGATAACATTCGGCCGAGTTAGGGCTTGCTGAACTGATCGAAGAAAGCCATGACAATCGTGCTGGCGTCGATCGGCGTCGTGCCCTGGCCCGCCGCGATTTCGGTCAGGTCGAGCGTGGTGGAGGCCCAGCAGTGTCCTATATTAGAAAGGTGTTAGTCAGATGTGAATCGAGCGAGAAAGTGCAAAGCGAATAAAGCAAGAAAGCACAAGGAAGCTGAATGCCGGTACAAATGGAGGGTTGAGACGTACCCATAGCGTCGACCTTGAAATGCTGCACTACACCTTCAACACCGTTGCATGTCCAAGAAAGGTACTGAACGGTGCCGTTGAACAGGTTCTCCGTTGATTGAGTCGGGCAGTTGTTGCGCTCGGCCCACCAGCTCAACCTTAAAATACATCCATTGTCAGCCGATCCCGCCACAGCCGGCGCAAAGACCCATTCAGCCAGTGGTTTTACTCACCAATCAGGGATAGCCGGCTCCATACCGCCCTCGCCCGGACCACCAGCATAGTGCACATCCGGATCACTCCCCCCATGGATCTCGAGTATTGGAATCGGACTCCGCGCAGGCGCGCACCCCCCGCTCACGCCGCTGTTGTCCGTGTAGAACGAACCAGAGCCCGGCGCGAACGCAGCGAACTCGCCGCCGACGGCGCTGCACGCTATAGTGTTGACGAAGCCGCCGCCGATGGAGATCCTTCGTCATCGTGTTGGCGATGGTGTCAAGGGGAAGAGAGGAGGAGGACGTACCCCGTGGCATAGATACGGCTATTGTCGATGCACCAGTTGGCGCGGACTTCGTCTAGGAGGTCGGAGACGAAGGTGAGATCCTCGGGGACGGAGAGCTGGGAGTAGTTTGCTCCTGCCCATGCACCCTATACAATATATTAACATCAGCACGCTCTCGAGAAGCAAAACCTCGCGAATACTCACGCCGACTCCATTCGGATATACCATGATTTTCTTTCCTTTCGTCAGCCACAGACTCCTCCATCCATCGAAAATCACTCACATTCGCACTATATTCACTTGAACTCATCCTCGTATCCAGCTCAAAAAACAGCCCAATCCCATCCGAGCCATGAAACCCAAGAACGAGCGGATAAGGCGTGTTCTCGTCGTAGTCGCTCGGAAGGTGGATGGAATACGAGCGGTCGCGCCCGCTGCTCTTGAGGCTGTGGTATTGGGTGATGCCATTAAACCAGTGTGTCGTGCCACAGCCCGCGGTGCCTGCTACTTCTGTAGTGCGCGGAGGAAGGTCGAGGGCGGCGGCGGCTGCGAGGGCGGATGAGAAGAGGCAAGTCAAGGCCGCGGTGAGGATGTTGGCGCGCATAACTTCACAAAGCCACCAAGAATACGGGGAGAGGGAAAAGTGGGAAGAGGCGCGGGGCAATTCCAACTGAGGCTATAAATGAGTCCCAGCACGCGTGCGAGGCAACTCGGGGTTGATTCGAGAAGCTCTTCTAGCATATGGACCGCATTCACCAACGCGTTGAGCTGTCCGCTTGCCCGGTGGTGCTGGGAGTCTTGCGGTCGCAGTGGGAGTGGAGATCGGCGTCCGTTTCCAGGGTCATTGATGGAGGCTGTGCGATGCCCTGCGGCCAAAGCCGTCGCCGCCACACAGGTACAAACATCGCTTTAACCTGAACTGTCATGATCACGATCCTGGTCCGTCCTTGTCCCAACTTCGTTCTCAGTCCTGGGCTCAACAGCCACAATGGCAATTTGCTTTTAGCGGACGGAAATCGGACGGATTCAAGACATTCAATTTGCGCGTAAGGGTCCTCTAACTCTTGAAAACTGCCCTGGAATTGCGCTCGCGGGGGTCGTCACATAACCACAACAAATTGGCACCATCTTAATTTCTGGGCATGGATTCTTGAAATCTTCCGCTTCCCGTACTAGCTTCAGTTTCTCTTGGGTTCAGTGTCTTGTCTTGAGCGCTTCGTTGCCAATCGTTGGCGAAGTATCTTTTTCTGTCCATGGCAACTCAATCTTCCCGATTCATCAAATTCAGGCACGGACGAGGCTGTAAACCTCCTGCCATTGTTGCCTCTGCAGCGCGGAATTATGTTGGTCTTGACAAGTACGGGTCTACGCGTTCGATCCTCGATAACCTTCATATTCGCCTGCCGCCCCCAGCCCTGCTACATGTCCCGCTCCATCAGATCTGTATTCCACGGTAAGGTGCATCCTGTCCGAGATTACCCCCTCCACCGAAATCTTGACCGTCGATTTTAATCTTTGTAATGACCGGACAGCGACATTCCCGCATTCCGCCCTCAACCTCCCGTAGCAGAGAATAACTTGCTGCGTTTATGACCAGCATTCCAGGTCCATGGCCTTAGCTTGGTTTTCCTCTTCTTTTGTTTTGCGATTCCCTTCGACCCATTTTCGAGAACCTCAAGAACCTGCGGAATGCATCGCCACGCACCGTATGGCAAAGAGATCGATTTTACGCAACTTTCCAACTGCT
Source organism: Mycena leptocephala (assembly GCA_029378395.1). Taxonomy (NCBI): domain Eukaryota; kingdom Fungi; phylum Basidiomycota; class Agaricomycetes; order Agaricales; family Mycenaceae; genus Mycena; species Mycena leptocephala. The sequence continues at coordinate 312,291 of JARJLF010000064.1, read as the reverse complement.
CCAGCATCTTGACCCTTGACTCTTGCCCCTGCGTCCCGTCTTCTGTGCCTGTCATTCACCTGTCAAGCCCGCGAGCTATTCTCAGTCAGCGCCTCCTGGAATCTGGAGACGTCTGAACAGCGCCACATCCGTGTGTCCATGCTGAATACCTCTTGCCCGATATTGGCTCTCTCACGTCTGCTGCCACAATCCTTTGGTTCGAGTCCATCGGACATCTTCCGCACTCACTCACCCAACACAAGATACACACCACGCCGTTTCTCTCCGTTTGATTTTCCTATCCGCAACGTGCATTCACTGAGATGTAAGTCAACCCCATGGACTAGATAGTGGGACCACATTTTTCTGATGATGCGAGGTTTTGAACATTCCTCCCGCTGGCGTAGCATATTTAAGGCGCTACTTATTTACCTGGTCTATTGATTTCGAGAAAGCTAAGCAAAATAGCACACATTGGCCAACTTGCTCCCTGACTTTGCGGCTATCCGATAGGTTCCAGTACATTTGTGGTATTGTCGGTGTGCTAATTGGGCTTTTGCATTTGGGCATGCGAGGAATGAGCATCTGTCTACGAGAGTAGCATTTAGGCTATTGTTTTGTTACCGGAACTAACTAGAAGTATTTCCGGTGCAACACAATATCACCTTTGTAGGACGATATACTACATACAGGTGGCGGGTACTTTCGGCTCTGGTGAAACTTGAATTATTTATATTAGGATTGGTACAATAATAGGTAGCTAAAAATGGTTAACGTGTGGCGCCGAAATGACGGATATTAGATGGCTTTCTTGATTGGTGTTTTGACTTTCCTCTGCTTCCCCTTCCATCCTTGGACGCCATGCGGGAGTTCCATGCGCCGGATCCGTGATGACCATCCATTCATGGTGTTCAGCTGGTCCTCGCACCATTTGATAGTGAGAGCATCGGATTGCTGGAATCCCGGCACTCGACGATGTCGTGGTAGTCATCAGCAATAGCATCGGGGCCATCTGCCATCACTGTGGCGCAAAATACCACTAAATTCCGTATATTCTTGACCGCTGCACTGCACTAAAAATATCGTGGTCGCATATATCACTGGTCAGTAGGATTCCCGTCACGCACTCTCCCACTATCGCCGATGGTCCCCAAGTCATTCGACACCCTCGACAAAATTCTGCAGTACACTGCAGTGGCGGCAAATGGCCTCCACGATGTTGCAGCTGCAACACAGATACCCTTCCTTGTCAGTGTCTGCACAGTCACTTTGACAATCATTCCCATTGTGCAGGTACGACCATCTGATATTGACCTCCTTCTCTTGTCTCAATAATATTGGAGACTATAAAGTTACAAAAGGACCGATGCCTCCGGATGATGGAGCAGATTCATGAGTTGCTCTACATACTGATCGGCTTGTGCAACCACTCGGATGATATCAGATCCCCGAAGATGCTCGACCGAATTGCTCAGTGTACCACGTAAGTCTGGTGCATGATGAATTTGTTTGAATCCTCAGATATTTTGACTGGTCACAGGACGCTCCAGAAATTTCATTCGTGTTTGAGAGCGCAGCGGGAGCTGGGGACCATCAAACGCCTTTTCAAACAAAATGACATCACGGCCCAATTGGATCGCTGTGAGGCTGAGCTAAAAACAGCTTTGCAGATCTTTACTGTAGGTTACTAATTATGCACGTCACTGAGGCTGACAGCTTTGAAAGATGGAATCTGGAGTTAGGATTGCGAGCACTCTCGCCGATTTCAGCATTGATACTGAGAGCCGGCACCAAGAACTCCTCGAATTAATTTCATCCCAGAGTGGATCAATTAATGCATCTTCGGTTGGTGTTCCCGATTTCGTTCTTGTTTTTTATTTATGAATTTTCAGATCGGAAGGAGTTCATTGAACACCAGGTGAATAATCTTGCTCCTTATTTTATCGGCGCTCATACTGTGCGCCCACAGTTCTGGATCCCTGTCCCTTCTCCCTGCCTCTCCGAAAATCTTTCACGGGCGGGAGGCTGAGCTCAATGATCTCATTGCTAGCCTGCTCTGTGATCCTGCGCGGGTAGCCATCATGGGCCCAGGTGGGATGGGGAAGACGACCTTAGCCACGGCCGCAGTGCACCATCCTGCCATCGTCGAGAAATACGGCCTGATACATTTCATCTCCTGTGAATCAGCCACCACATGTGCAGACCTGGTGACCAGCATTGGTTCATATTTGGGCCTGGAGCCCTCAACTCAGCTCTCAAAACGAGTTGTGCAGCACTTTGAACAGTGCGGGCCGTGCCTTGTCGTGTTCGATAATTTTGAAACCCCATGGGAACCAGTGGAATCTCGAGAACAGGTTGAGCAACTTTTGTCCTTGTTGGCAGATATTCAAAGCCTTGCCTTGTTGGTTGGTCCGCCGCGTTATGATGTATTGCGACTGACACTGACCTCATTCCTAGGTTACAATCAGAGGAGCCGAACGGCCGGGTCAAGTGAAATGGAACCGACCATTCCTCCCTCCCCTGGAAACACTCTCTCCTTCAGCTTCGCGGCAAATATTCGTTGAAGTCGCTGATGAACCGGAAAGCGGGGAACATTCCGCTCTCAATGAGCTGCTGGAACTGTCGGACGGCCTCCCTTTGGTTGTCAGTCTGATGGCCAGCATAGCATCATTCGAAGGATATTCAAGCACATTAGCTCGGTGGAACACAGAAAACACTGCTCTTCTTTCCGAGGGATGTGACAAGCGTTCTAACCTTGAGTCATCAATCACACTTTCGCTGAGCAGTCCACGTCTCTCTGCGTCCCCTCATGCGAAAAATCTCATCTCCCTCCTTTCCTTACTCCCAGAAGGAATTACGCCAAGGGACATCATTGCAGCCAAGGTTCCCATCCCTAACGTTCTTCAATGCCAATCGGTGTTACTCAGCACATCACTGGCATACATCGATGTCAAGGGACAGCTAAAAGCATTAAGCCCTGTTCGCGAATACATCAGGCAGGCCTACCCACCGTCACATTGCCTGTACAAGCCCCTTCGGACATATTTCCAGGAGCTGCTTGAGCTGTGGGAGTCCAGGTGTGGATTACCTTCTGGCACAATCGCTCAGGAGCTGGGTGGTCACCTCAGAAACATTCATCAGCTCATCCTGCAAGGTTTATTGACGGAAGATCAATCTGCGTGGACCTCAATTGGACAGTGCATCATGACACTGAATAAATTCTCACAGGCCATGGCGAGGAGCCAGAGTCCACTTCTCCAGAGACTCCCGGGTTTGATCGAAGCAACGGGTGATGCAGCATTACGATGGAAATACGCGGGTATAATTCTGGATAGTACTTTATACCATGACTTGATCGATGATCCCGATGCGTTGATCGAGGAGGGCGTTCAATACTTCAATGAAGGAACTCACCCCGTGAGGGAAGGTGATATTATTTCCGCTAAAAAAATGCCCCTTCATTGATTGCAGCTCATACAGCTGTCCATTTCTACAATGCAGTCGCACGTCATTATGACCGTGCCATATACCAGAATTTCTCCAAGGCTAAAGAATTCAACAAACAGGCCTTCGGTCTGGCTCAGCGCGCGGATGACATCGACCTTCAATTGCAGTGTTTAGAGACTGAATGCTTCGTCGCATTTGGATGCCGGGATGCAATTTCGATACTCAGGGCGGTGCACAAGGCTCGAGAGATTACAGGATTCATATCGAGGGGTCCTCGGGAGCAGGAGTGGATCCTGCATGAGGCCTGGGCCTACTCCTGGATGGGAAACCTACCCCGGGCTCTTGACCTCTGTATAGAGGCGGATGAGCTACTGACATCGGTCGGAATGGAGGATTCTTCTTACTATCTAATTGTTTTGGATCTCCGCGCAAATGTCCTCTGTGACAAGAGCGAGTACATGGAAGCACGCCAGCTGTATGCACAGATGGTGAAGAAGACATCTCAAACATGCTCGCCTTTTTACCATGCTCATTCCCTCTGCCATCTCGTACACCTGGATCTCCTCATGGAACGCAAAGGAGCCGACATCGTTAATCTGGAGGCTGCGGAAGCCGTGTATGTGGCCGTTGGCTCTCCAAAAAGCGTATGGTGCTCCTTGTTGGCTGCAGAACTAAAGCTTTATCGTGGAGACGTTGAGAATGCCTGCGCCGCGTTGTTGGAGTGTCTCTCGAAGAGTCGTGGGATCTACCCCAGCCTTGTAGCACACTGCTTGGCAATTCTGGCGAATCCCGCACACAGAATGCACGAACCAATGGACACCTTCCGTTGGGCAGTGGTGTACCTAGCATTGCGCAGAAAGCCAAGAATCCCACGGCCACGTTCCGTGCGCTTTGCAATCTAGCAGAGGTAAACATGTCCATGAAAGACGACGAGACAGCTCTTCGTCTCTTCCACGCAGCATTGGAACGAGGGACAGAGATGGACATCCATCATCTCAGAGCAGACTGCATGGTAGGGATTGGGGATATTGTGCTCCGGCGCGGCAACTTGATGCAGGCAAAAGAAATGTGGGAGGCCGCCCACCCTCTCTTTGTCCGTTCGCGCCGGATGGAGGATTCTGCGGCTGTCGAGAAACGACTGGAAGAGCTGTCTCCGGTTGTATCACAATTCCTTCCGGCGGCCAGGCAAGATGCGGTGGATGAAGGAACGAACTCTGCGGTGGTTGTGTTGAAAAACCCGGACAGTGATACGGCTGCCGGGCAGCCACAATTCCTTCCGGCGGTCCGGGACGATACGGAGGATGAAGGAACGAACTCTGTGGTGGTTGTGTTGAAAACGGACAGTGATACTGAATGGAGCTTGAAGATGCTCGAGACTCTGTCGGCCCCTAACACCTCTCCTCCACTGCAAGTGAAAATCTCGGTAAATTCCGGAAGTTCGCCTGCAAAACTACCCGTCCTGTGATCAGGCTCATTTCCGTCCACGCGATGTTCCATACGATATATGCTTCAAAGACCCTACTATATGCGTTCCCGAGTTCCTGTGGTTTATTTATTCATTTGACCTTGGTCTAGAACACATATTTTTTTTGATCCCATTAATAATATGTCCCAGTTTAAATCCAACTCTTGGGGCACTGGTTCACTGGAGATTAATCCCCACTTTACAGCCCACTACCAGCGAACTATGAGTAACCTGTCTTAGTCCCTCCAGGTATTACGGACTGAGATCTATAACACTTAACTTGCGACTCAACCTGAGAGAACAGGCGGGTCCGATACCTCACCACCGAATACCTGCAGGTGCCGACGGCAACCGAAACACATGACTGATCGGAATCCCAGACCAGATAATCCTTGGCACTCAAACAAAAGTTGGTTGTGAGCGAAAAGAAAATGCGAGTGTCAACCTTTTCGGAAACAGCTGTAACGGCTTTGAATCGCAGTTGCGGCAGATGTAGACGTGAATTATAGCTTTTCATTCATGTTTTGATGATGCTGTATGGTGAGCGGGTACAAAAGCGTGTGGAGACCAAGGATTCGGGGCTTTCGGACGAATTCGGGCAGAGGCGACGGGGGATTGATTAATTAATTAATTTTTTTGTGCCGAAATGACATGGTTGAGCCTCGGGCCCAGTTTCAGTGCGTTCAACTCAAATCTGCGAGCCCCAGCGCTTTCTCTTGCTCGTTCTGGGTAGGAATTTCACAGTTGCTCGTATTCTGCTAGCGTGGACTCCCATCTGTTGTACAGTCCAGATATTAATACATTCACAAGTTCTTGCTAAGAACGGCGCGAGATTCGTTACTCACATTTGACGTACAGATCTTCGAGATTCACAACAATTCCGCACGGTGGTTAGAGAGCGTCGTAATGTACTGGGCCCACACCCAAACATACATATATTGATATCCATAACGACAGCGCGCTCCAATCTGACCGTTCAGTGAACACGAACAAGAGCTCGTTAGCCACGGAAGCAAAGAGTGCTGTTCTGGGATGTCCTGTCCTGTGCTCGCCTCAATCCTATTATTTAATCCATCTTGTGCACGGGAGACCTTGTTCAAGTCAAAGTAAGTTGTGTGTATCATTAATGAACGAGAAGGATGGTATGTGCTGACCCAGAACTCCACGCGTCAAGGATGTGTTCCATACGAGTCCGTCGGAATGAAATTGAGGTTAGCGATGAATTCTGTGCAGGTACGAGCGCTTTTTTTTTGTCGTAGCGTCTTTTATAAGAGGCATGTCTAACAATAGTTTCGGCCTCAGCGAAGTGAGTGAGATACAAAAATACTTCAATGTCCTAGGGCTGAAATTATTTCTGCCATCAATATCAGTGAAAACTATAAATATGAATTCGAAAAGGTGGAATATGGTGGAACCCACTGGTCGTCCGGAAGAATGGTGCCCATCGTTATCCAGTAAAAGCCGACGGAGCCCGCCGGAAATTATAGGATCACACTGGATGGCTTTTAAGGCTCCAACCTTTTGTTTTCCGTGTATGGATCTGGGCACAACAAACGGAAACGGTTAGAAAATGTTTTAAAACCGTTTAAAACCGTTTATACACGGTAATTTTCAGGGTATCAGAAGTACTGACCTGGAGCTGGCAGTACTCAGCCTCTGGGCTGCTAGATAATCAGGTATTGCTTCGCTTGTGACCTTTTTGTATTTCAGTTCAATATATTTATGAATTCAGTTCAAAATGGTGCATACCAAGACACTCGCGGATGGCCGCGGCGCGCTGTGAACTTGTATTCGAAAATGACAGCCCTGAATGGAATGGTCTAGCGACACCGTGAGTCGATGATTTCGGGAACCAATACTGTTAAGTTGAAGTCAAACGTCCTCGAGAAGGTAGGTAAGCACTGCTCGACGTGCCAAGCCAGGAACCACCGGAGGAACTGCCATATTCGGATCGTATCCCCTGTTGAGTTTTTGGGAAGTCAGAGCATGGATCTCTGCTGTTGAGAGAGAGTCTCAAGATCTCAGAGACAGTCCTAGCCCAAATTCAGGTGGGATCTCTGCGGCATTTTTCTTGGCGAACACGATTGAGTGCTCCAAATTTCTGAACCGTTTAAACCTTGTAGAAAAGGTTTATAAACCGTTTGAATCCAGCGGCACAACAAACGGAAACGGAAACGGTTATAACCGTGTATAAACGTTTATACACGGAAAAGGTTGGAGCCTTAATGGCTTTGGACATTTCCACCCGTTGAAAGCCATCGTTCTACGATGAAATTGGACGGCTTGAAAGTGCCAGGGCCATTGAATTACAGCAAGATGCGGCGGAGATTGATGGCAGCCAGCGGAACCAGTTTCAGAAGAGAGCCGGCAACATCCAGCGGGGTCCAGTGAAAATGGGTGGGTGACAATCCGACATTCCAGACGTCCAGGGGACCATTGGTTTCCACTGAAATCCTCTGGATCTGCGATGGCTGCTAGTATCAGACGTTGCAGACCGATGCCGACCAGCCGGTTCCACGCGTATATTACTGTCAATGTGCATGGTAATTGTTGTAATTGCGCATGTTCAATCGTGCACAATTAATCCACAACTCTCCTACAACTCAAATTTGCCGGAAATTGGCAGCCCATTGTACGCAGCCTTCTGGATGGGCCGAGAGAGCGCTTTCCGGTTGCTGATTGAACGGGGATATGCACAGGATGAGGAGTATGAGAACGCATTGGTGCAAGCGTCACGATGGGGGCCCCAAGACATTTTTCGGTTACTGCTCGAGCGGGCCGATGCGAACCTGACGAGGCAACCGCGCGCTCGAGGCAGCCCAGGCGGCCAGGCATTACACGATCTGCGATTTGCTCAGGGAGCATTGCGATAAGGCTATAGAAAAGGACTCTTGGTCTGAATGGGGCGAAGCAGAATTCACGGACGGAAGCTACAGACGAAGGACAATCCACGGACGCTGAGTTTTTCCCAGACGAAGGACAAATCACAGACGGTGTACAGTGATCTGCCTTGTTGGCTTTGCGCAAATTATGTGCAGACCCCTGTCCTAGCAAACGATTCAGGATTATATCAGAATAGAGATTCAACACGTACGGATTTGGTCTGTATAGAGCATGTGGCTTTGGCGTGCGAGAGGAAGTTTGGAATTCAACAGGGGCTTCTCATCAGAGTTTCTCAATGTTCAGATTTCAAATACATACTGTACCATTTCATTCAATTCTAATGGGCTGTGACCCGTGACCCGAAAATTCGAACTTTGGTTTTCGTAGATCGCCCAGGCGGAGCGTGACACCCCAAAAAAATTCGTAGATCCGCCGAAAATGACCGGGCACCTCTCGAAGAGTCACCAGCTTCAAGTGTAGAATAACCAGGCAACACACCACGGGAAGATAACACTGAAAGCAGTATATTACCTTGGTTTATTTTTTTGGCCCTAATCCCGCTGCCACCGCCGCCAACTCACCGCAATAAGTGGCCTCCCTGACGTCCTCAAGATCGAATACGCGTTTTGTGCGATCACCGCGGCGTTTTGAACTGTATGCGCCGCGCGCGCGCGAAAATTTTGATTTTTTGAGCATTTCCCGCCGATTTTGTGACTTGTTTTAGGCATTCGAACATCCCTTCGGTGACCCGTGACATGTTCGTATATTTTGACTGCTGTGACGCGTGACATACGAATTGAATGAAATGGTACAGTAGTCGTACACATGAAATAATTAGAACAAAGGCTACTCTTCGCCTCTCACCAAATAAAACGCCGCCCCAACCATCTCCGGCCCATTGCGCTCCCCAAACTTGACAGCGTCCCAGCGGCGACGGGCCTCGATGCTGGATCGAGTTCAGAAGCGCCTTCGGGCAGGGAGAAGTTCGGCGGCTCGCGGAAGAGAACGAACGCAAGAGATGGAATATTTTAATAATTCTGATGTACCGTTCTGAATGAGAATTTCACGCACTGTACCGGTGGATTCCGCTGCCTTTCGGCGGTCCCGGCGGCCGATACGCATTGGCAGCGGGCGTTGGTTGCAGCGCTAGCGCCGCGGGATTTTCGGTTGGTGTCAGCCCCGTTATTTGCCCAATGGACAGGTTGCGCACGAGCCATTGGAGCCACCCAGTGGCTCTCGGACCGTGCGCAAAAATAGCAGGCGAGTGGCTCCAACAAGCCACTCACAGCCATTCACGTCATATTTTGGCGGTGGAGCCACCCGTTTGCGCACGGTCCGAGAGCCACTGGGTAGCTCCAATGGGTGGCTCCAATCGCTCGTGCGCAACCTGTCAATTAGCGAAGGGATCGAGGAGCGGCATGGTGGTCGGGTAGAGGGGATTGACGTCACCGTGACGGGCCGGAATATCCCGGTGGGCAAGCCTGAGCAAACAAGCGCTCTTTACTTTCTCCCACAATCTGCTCTGGATTCCGTGCTCTGTGGCCGTGTGGCTAGGGCCCTGACAAGGCAGGGACATACAAAGATGTCACTATGCTAACAGTTCACTCTACTGTACCAGAGCTGAGAAATTTTCAATAATTTACCGGACAAAGTCCCAAGCTTGCGCCCGATGCTTATCTGAACTGAGAATGAGGGGTCCAAATATTCTTTTGTTCGCTCTTGAGCTTCCGTGTCGATCACTTTTCTGGTAGTCTCCCTCAGACGACGCTATAACCGAATCTAGCTCGTACCTCGCTGGTTATACGTTTCTGGTCTGACTCAAGTCTGACTGGATGCAATACCATCCATTATTCCACGGCGAAAACAGTCATCAGGGCCGTCATGCGCAACGCACTCTGATCCTGCACCGAGGTCGTTCCTCTTATACCTGGATCAAGTTCGGATGCTGGTCAGTAGATATGCCGTGATTCTGCCGCGGGAGCTTTAAGGAGGCGCCTTCTGTACAATCTACTCTCGAGTCGCCGACACTATGCGTTCTCTACTCCTGCAGTTCGCGTTGCTCGCGACATGGGTTTTCGCGGACGATATCACGGTGTATAGCGATGCGGCACTCGCGGCTGGCTGGGAAAACTGGAGCTGGAGCAGCGATATCAATTTCGCAGCAACCGACGTTTTCGAAGGGAGCAGCAGTATCAGCGTCAACTCGCAGGCGTGGAGCGCATTGTCCGTAAAGCTTGAGGGCACGTTCCCGGACTACCAGGGGCTTAGGTTCGACATCGCGGTGCGTGCGCGTTCTAGAATTTTCTCAGTATTCATTCCTCTCTGTGTTCACTTCATATTCCGTCTGTGCCCCAGCCCTTATTCATCTCAATTCCATAAACGTCTGAGCCTAACTGATATTCAATTCTCCAGGGCGACAATCCTGACCTGACGATCAGCATTTCATCCTCCGTTGACGGCACCACGTCTCCAAATATTCTGCTCTCAGCGATGAGCACCAGCATCACTCCCGACGCATTTACTTCCCTGCTGATCGACTTCCGCAACCTACCCGGAAGCGGGGCAGCCTTGGTGCGTTCCTCAACTCATCATCTCGGTAGGAAAGCATACTAAGATGATATCGCGCTACAGGGAAACGGAACCTGGGACCGCATTACCTGGCAAGCTGGTGCGAACGGAGACGTCTACCACATCGACAACATTGTTGTTGTCGAGTCTATCATCATCCCTCCGCTCTTCCTCTCGGCCGAGCCTCTTGCGGCGAACACCATCGCCGTTACAACGCAGGGCGATGTTGACTTTTCCACCTTTGCCGTTTCACTCAACGGACAGGTAATCAGTCTTTTTCAAATGCCGAATAACTCATCATATATCTTTTCAGTCCGTGAAAATACTCAACACAACGACTTACACGCCGGTCGGCACACCCTCCAAGAGCATCACGTACCTCACCCTCGCAAAGAACTTTGTCCAAGGTTCGCTCGTGATCAACACGGGTGTCCCCAACGGCGGGAACCCCACATTTAACGTTACTCTGCCTGCTGTTCAATACGCCAGGTCCGCTGCATACCTCTCTCCTTGATCCTCATGTACTTACACCGTTCCGCTCATCTATCTAGCTTCGTCCAACAAGTCAACTTCCCCATCTCGCCCCTCGTCTACGGCGTTAACTTCCCCACCAGTGCATCGTACATCCAGGATCTCGGTGTGACGATGTCGCGCTGGGGCGGGAACGCCGTCACAGCGTACAACCCGGCTGGGGAATTTACGAATGCAGGCGCCGACTGGTTCTTTGAGAACCGTGTGGCAGACAGTGCGGATGACTGGGTGGGATGGGTGCATGGTGCGGGATCGCAGAGTTTGTTGACTGTTCCTGCGTGCGTCCTTTTTCCGTTCCCACTCTTCGCGCCAGGATTTGAAACGACTTATCTTTGTTCGCAGTCTGGACTGGGTATCAAAGGACGCGACCTCGTATTCGTATCCCGTCTCCGAGTACCCGGGTCAGTCATAACCTTTTTTGTGCTCCCATGTTTTCGAAACTAACCGGGTATTATCTCTTTCTACTCTACTCTACAGGGCAAGCGTCCACCGACCCCTTCCTCGCTACCGCCGGCAGCGGCCGCTTCCCGAATGGCTCTGCCGTCGGGCCCCCGCCCGACCCCACCACCGTCTACACCGCGTGGAACACCACCATGGCGAAGGCTTGGCTCAAGGGTCTGGCGAACAAGCCGACGCTCGTGGCGATCGACAATGAGATCGAGATTGCCAGCAGTACGCATCAGGATATGCATCCTGCGTGAGGGATACTTTTGTTTTGAGTTGCATCTCGCGAGATTTAATGATGAGGATTTGTGCAGGTCCATAGACTACGATGAAGAGCTTGCCCGCGTGTTGAACTTCTCGTTGGTAGCCAAGGAGGCGATTCCCGGTGTGAAGGTTGCTGCACCGTCGACGTGCGCGTGGTGGTTCTGTGCGTTTGTCCTTTCCTTTCTAGTCAACTTCCACTTCATTTTGACAACTCCCCACGTCAACAGATTGGACAAGTGAGGTTGGCTACACGGACAATGCGGCACACGACAACATGGACTTCCTCCCGTGGTTCCTGATGAAGATGGCTGCGGCGGAGAAGACGCATGGACAGCGGATACTCGATTATCTCGACATTCACTACTACTACGCGGCTGACACTAGCGCGAACGACGCTGCCGCAAAGGCGCTCAGGCTGCGCATGACGCGGTCACTTTGGGTGCGTAGCTGACTCTTTCTCCTTGACCGCTACAAGTCTGAAGTCTGAATGGCACCTCGCAGGATACCACGTACACCGACGAATCCTGGATCGGCGTTCCTCCTCAGCAAAACCACCAATGGGACCCAACAATTGTCTCCCTTCTCCCGCGTTTCCGCACACTCATCGACATCTACTACCCTGGGACGAAGCTCTCTGTGAGCGAGTTCAGCTCCACCGCGGACACGGATATCACTGGCGGGCTCGTTACGGTCGATATGCTCGGTATATTTGGGCAGCAGAAGCTCGACAGTGCGACGTACTGGGTGACGCCCGACGAGCTCGGCCCCGTCGGGCTTGCGTATTGGCTGTACCGCGGGTGCGTTACATCTCCTCGGGACCCAACCAAAGAGAATAATCGGTCAACGATTAATTATGTGCGCTGTAGATTCGGAGTCAATTTCGGAGCCAACAGCGCGCAGGTCAACCTCGCCACCCCGAATCCCAACACGCAGGGCGTATACGCGGCGACGGAGAACGGGAAACTCAGCGTCGTGATCGTAAACAAGAACCCCGACACGCCCATAACCTTTGCTCTGGCCAATATGCCCTTCGGGTCGTACTTCATGCGCCACTTTGGAGGCGAGGCTGGTATTGCCAAGTGGCAGGTGCGTAATGACCGTTCCCTTCGTATCCGCAGAACTGATTCATTGTGCGTAACCAATAGACGACAGTGACGATCAGCTCGATCGACTATATCGTTATTCCAGCATACACTGCGGTTTTTTGAAGCAAAACTAATGGGTCTTTAACGGTTTTGGTTCCTTTTGTACGTGTTCTTAGCATTTGGAAGAAATAGTGTCTGGATTCAAGAGAAAAATTCAGTGTGCAACTATTACCCAAGCCCTTCAGTCTGGCCTGGATTCTCCTGCTCTGCATCTTTGTGCGCGAACCTAAATTGCCTCCTGTTAATAAATGGACGTGGCTCGAAGGTCCGATCCGATCATCCCGATCCCGAATTTCTTTTGATTCCGCGTGACCATAAAATTCCTCCTGTATCTTCGCGTCGCCCATCTGCCTCTGCGCTGGCATCCCCGGAGCGCTCCTGCCCGTCGTTAACCTCTCTCTCCCTGCGCCAAGTCTTCCTCTCCAGTAACCATATAAAGTTTGATTAATCAAATGCTGTCTCAACATAAAATCATGCTTAATCATTCCTCTGTTAATCACTCTGGAGGGCTAGGGCAGTGACGATGGGTGTGTCCAGTAGTGGATTATGATTTGAAAAGTTCTCACTGCGTTCCGGCCCCCTGTAGGCACACCCTTGCCTTCGCTCGTCTTTGCTGGTCTACGTGGGTTAAAGTTTGTCGATGGCGTAGGCAAGGGGACATCGGCACAGCGTTGCCTTCGCTCGTGTTCGCTCGGCTACGTGACGTAGACGAACTTCGCCTAGCTTTGCCTACATTTGTCGACAGCCGTAGACACACCTTGGTCTCCCCCCACTCCGAATTGACCTCAATTTTGGCCTTCAAAATAATTTCTTTGTTATTTCCCTTCCATTTAATACCTCAAGCCTTGCGCAGCTTTTCACACGCGCTGATCAGGCGTGGGAGGCATCATAACACAGCCACCTGCAATCAACATCAACACATGACATAAGGTTTGGAACCGGAACAGAGTAGTGATTAAACACTTGGCACTCGCCTAGCACTCGTAATAACTCCAAATTTGATATACCAATACAGGTCTGTATCCCACTATGTTCGTCTACATTGGCCTACTGCCGTAGACCAATGTGGGCATACTAGATCAATGTAGACTCACATCAACTCACGTACACCAAGAGTGTCTACATGTTGTAGGCATATGTAGGCAAACAGGTTTGTCTACATGTTGTCTACGGCGGTAGACACAGTGTGTGCCTACGGGGGGTCGGAACGCAGTGTCTGTTCAACCAGTCCTGTTAATCAGCAACGTTCTGTTCAACCAGTTCTGTTGATCCGCTGTTGAATCAAAAAGCATTGTTAATCAGGGAAAGTGTAAAATTGCCCGTGATCAGACATCGATATCCCGCTTTACTTAGGGGTATGTATCAAGGGCGCTGAAGTAGGCTGCAGTTGCTGAAGATAAATTTTTAGCAGAGCGCGTATGCTGTGCGAGCCTTTAAGCTTCAAGTTTTGGCTTACTGGCTCTGGAACCATATCAGTACCACCAGGGATGCCTAGAGGGCCAATGTATTTGCGATCTGCACATAATGTATTTTAGGCAGACTGTCATTACAGTAGGTGCAGTAGATGACAATCAATTAAAGTGGATGTGTGTTGGATGTAACTGAACAGCAGGTATTCACGTGTTGAGGAAACCATATATTGGCTGCTTTTTCTAGTGGTTATTGCCAGTGTCATGTCATCTTTTGTGGTTTGCGAAGGTTGTGTGTTCGAGTCGGGCAATGGGCAATTTTACACTTTCTCCCTGATTAACAATGCTTTTTTTGATTCAACAGTGGATTAACAGAACTGGTTGAACAGAACGTTGCTGATTAACAGGACTGGTTGAACAGAACTTTCAAATCATAATCCACTACACCCATCGTCACTGCCCTAGCCTTCCAGAGTGATTAACAGAGGAATGATTAAGCATGATTTTATGTTCAGACAGATTTGATTAATCAAACTTCATATAGATTCTTTCCTCTCGTTCTCCCTTTCCTCGATGGATATGGCCCAAGATCCATGGGCCATGGCCAAAGACCGTCATGCACCCTTCGAAACTGTACCTATGATGGCGCACAACACGGACTGCTACGGCCCTACAACAAAACTGTTGTACCACCACTTTCCCACCGACACGAAATTTCTAGTCTCACCTGGCGCATATCCGCGGCGAAACCCGCCAGACTATTCTGTCGAGTTCACAGTCTTCTACAATGATATGCCCGTGCAGTTCTTCCAAGTCAAATCGCTCGATAGTCTACGATGGCCGTCTGCCTGCGAGCAGCAGGACATTGAAAACCGGCGCTGTCTACGCGATCTGAGGCCACTATGCCCGCTTTCTCAAGCTCTACATATGCTGTGAGCGCGTTCAGCACAAAACTGCTGTTCTACGCCGCCGCCAAAAACGAAGGAATCAATCCACCTGCCTCGCGTCGGGTCGTATAGTACCTCGTCACTACGTGGGATGAGGATCTTCGTCATTTGATAGGGCATGTTCGTCGGATGTCTGTGCAAGTTCGTGAGATCCAAATTAAGGAAGGAAACTCGTCGGAAGCGGGCGCATGCTCCAGAAATTGTGCAAGTTCGTTGCAAGCCCAGATTCGGCCAGCCATCTGATTGGTTCACAGTTGAGTGATGCACTTTTAATCCTCTCTCCCCACCCCCACCCCCCCCCCCCTGCGCGGTTCTGACCAATTCGCAGTGCGTACCAACCGCTGTTTGACACTGACACCAATTGATGTGTTTCTCATTCTCACATGCAGCGATGGACGAGTCGCAGTTTTTATCGCAGTTTCGGGATGGTAGCAAGGCACAGCGGTGGTATGCTCCCCAATTTCATGAGCTCAACAATTTCACCCTCCTGCTCAGACAACGGCCACACGACAGTTTGGCACCAGCTGCGCATGTAATGCCCTCGTTCGCATTCTCCGGTGTGTACACACACTGTCGGCAATGCCCACGATAGCCCGCTGGCCGCTCGCGTTATTCTATCACTAGCCGCTTCTGTCCATGAATCTCATGGATTTTGGGCACCGGACACCGTTTTTACCCCTTGGTAGGTGCGTATGACATTATTTAGGGATACGCGATGGTAACTCTTTTCAGATTTGTTTCCTGGGCATCACAGCCCGGCTATCCTAATTTCTGGCACCCGACGGCCACCTGACTCGTGAGACGTCGCAGTGCGTGCAGCCTTCAGCCAGCACCGGCTCGACTCCCTCCACGAATTCGAATGTAGGAGATTTTTTCTGAATGTCCACTTCGTGTGTATCGTTACAAAAGGTCTACCAACACTACCTTGCACAGTCGATTTTTAGACCAGACAGTTGGCGAATCTCCTCACGTACGCACATAATGGCATGCACAATTAAACATATCTCAGAATAAGTAGACCTGAAAGTGTACCTGAAATCTGTTTTTCTGGTCGAGCTGAAATGGTAACATAAACGGGTTCGTTTCGGGATCAGCATCTGAGGACCCGAAAATTCCCATTTCTGGGTCCATATCCGCCTCACTGATACAGAAGCTGAAACGAGGGTTTCAGGAGCAGTTTATTGTGTCCTGAAAACAATAGTATCCGCCCACAATTTTGGGGGCATCCGAAAGTGTAGCTTATATGATTCATTTGAGGTAACAATAAACTGCTCCTGAAATGTATGATTTCAGCAGGAGTTTCTGGAAGGCTAATATGATTCCCGGTACAGGACATTTCAGGTGAATGAAAACTAATGCTGAAATGACTCGTTTCAGCATGCATTTCAATCCTTCGGAAACATTGCATTTTGGTGGCAATTTCAGGGCTATGTATTTGCTTGCTGATGCGAATTATTTCAGGAACATTTTTGGGAGCCCCGAAACTCGACTTTTTGCGGAGTGCTATATGTACAGAACTTAAGATCTATTGCATCTTAAGACCCCTTGGCGGTTCCGACCGACCGGATCTTAAGATGAGCTAATAAAGTATTTACGTTAAGGATGTGTTCCATACAAGTCCGTCGGAATGAAATTGAGGTCAGCGATGAATTCTGTGCAGGTGCGAGCACTTTTTGTTGTCGTAGTGTCTGTTTATAAGAGGCATGTCTGACAATAGTCTCGGCCTCAGCGAAGTGAGTGAGAACAGCAATACTTCAATGTCCTAGGGCTGAAATTATTTCCGTCATCAATACCAGTAATACGAATTCGAAAAGCTGGCAACTTACGATGGAAGATGGTGGAACCCACTGGTCGTCCGGAAGAATGGCGCCATTGTTATCCAGTAAAAGCCGACGGAGCCCGCTGGAAATTAAGAGTTACTCCGGGAGCGGATTCAGATCCAGAACTGATGGCGGATTTGGATTTGATGTCGTTACGTGATACGGTCCGGAATAGATGATGGCGCCGATTATCGTACATCTTACCTCTTTTACCATGCCCCCGCACAATCTGAGCCCCCAGGAGACTGCTAAATGGGTTGTACTACTCATAGTGGCCCTCCTACAATATATTGTGCTTGGTGTGGGCCTTTTTATTCATCCCCAATACTGCAAGACCGATTTACACAATTCGGCGCTCTCTGGCCGTGCATGGCTGAACGAGCTTCTCACTGGGCATCCAGACCGCATCTACATTGCTCTGGGGATGCGCCGTCATGTATTCCTTGCCCTTGTTCTTCAACTTCGTGCAATGGGCCACATGGAATCCCAAAACTCTCGAATCAATCTTGACGAATCTGTGGCAATATTCTTGTACATTTGCGTCACTGGTATTGCGATAGACCATGTAGCAGAGCGTTTCCAACACTCACATACCACTATATCAGAGTGCGTCGAGTTTTATTACACCGATTTTAGCTTACAATTAATTTATAGGCATTTTCGAAAGATTCTGGACATTCTGTCTGGACAGGAATTCTATTCGAAATATGTGTGGCTTCCAGAAGCAGATGCCCACCACCACCTGCTATTCGAAACAATCAGAAGTGGTGGCCATATTTTCGGAATGTCCTTGGTGCTATTGATGGCACTCATATTAGTTGCTCGCCATCTGCGGAAGACCTCCACACTGCTCGGAACCGCAAGGGTGGTGTGTCTCAGAACTGTCTCGCAGCTGTATCTTTGATATGCGCTTTCTGTTCTTCACCAGCGGATGGGATGGATGTGCAGCAGATGCAGCCATGTACTCTGCTGCTCGATTGCGGGACTTTCCTATTCCACCAGGGAAATACTACTTGGCAGACGCTGGGTTTGGGATTTGTCAAGCTCTTCTTGTTCCATTCCGACAAACTCGTTATCATCTTGCTGAATGGGCACGGGCAAATCTTCGGTATGTTAATTGTCCTTCATTTATTGTATGGCTCTCATGGATTATCAAGGCCTGCCAACTATAAAGAGCTATACAATCTCCGCCATTCATCTGCCCGCAATGTTGTTGAGCGCATCTTTGGTGTTGTCAAGCACCGATGGGCCATTCTCATGCGTCCACCACACTACAACATGGACGTCCAAGCAAAATTCCCTCTGCCCTCGTCGCGCTGCACAACTTTATTTTAGAGCACGATGAAACTGATCTTGACCGCTGGATCATTGACGAACAGGCAGAGGACAATTCCCGTGGCTCACGGCGTGATGAGGAGATTGACTTCGGACGCCTCGCCACTGCTGCACGAGTATCTCCAGGTGAGAAGCAGCTGGCCGAGATCATGCGCGATGAAATAGCAAAGGAAATGTGGAAGGACTATGAGCAGTATCTTGAGGAGAGAATGGATGTGGACAATAATCATTACAATGACATTGTACCAGCTACACTAGACTAGTAGTTATAATTTTGAGTCGGTTCAGAAGCTCGCGCGCAATCTCCGCACGCATCAAAGCATCCTCTCGCAATGTACGCATCTGCAGCTGTGGTATCCCGTCCGAATAGAATGTGAAGGCGTGTGCGCTCGTTCGACATAGATAACCCTCGTTCATATCCTCCAAGCGAGTTGCGAGCTGCCTCTACCTTCTTTGTAGGAGAAATAGCGGAGGATACCTTTGGCGTGAAGACCCTCTTGATCACACTCCCAATACCGTCCACAGAGCGACCAAGAGCCATGATAGACTCGGGACCAGTGGTTCTGGTGCGCTTACTGCTCCAGGCCCATCGTCATTGGAAGGAGAGCGCTTGAGTGCGGAAGCCGGAGTGGCAGGGACGCGCAAGGCTACAATGCCTTGAGAGGCAGTCGACTGTGTACCCTCGGTGGGTTCGGAGCCTGGGATGCGGCGCTGGTGAGGGAAGAAGGCTGAGAATCGCCAGCATTGGATTGGGACCAGTCCGTGAATGGCTGCGATGCGTCGGAAAGCTGTGAGAGTCCGGACGTGTCTTCTTCGTTCTGCGACTGTGACGAGAGAGTCAAGGTGATATCGGCAGGCTGACTGGATGCGGCATTAAAGACATAACGTCCGCGCGCACGTGAGGGAACAATATCGTCCACTGTTTGGAAGTGAGCCCACCCGCATGTCGCAAAAGGCTTGAAGTGCGGATGAGCTTTCGCAAAATTGTTCCATGCATCTCGGGTCTCATCCGTGACGTTGAACCCGAGCTCGTCAGTGTAGGTCCAGCCTGACGCACCTGGATACGCCTTCTGCTTTACCTGCCGCAGATATTCGCAGACTTTACGGACCTGTGATTGAAAGCTGTCAGTATATGCCATGATTGACAGCCAATAACACGCACTGCCTTCCATTTATTAGCAACAGCACTGGGTGTCTTGGGACCACCCGCTTTTGGTTCCCCTCGTAGCGCCATATGAGCAGCGGCTTCATTATACATGGTTTTGTCGAAGTTTCCACCATCTCCAATGCGGCTGCGGTGGGTATGGAGGAATTCAAGCAGGTGAGGAAGGTCCCCTGGTTGGCTGTCCAGTCTGCTGCTTCTTTACTGGGCATTCTGAGGGGCAACGAGCGGCGGGGACGCGACGCGACAAGCAGAAAGAGAAAGAAAAAGTGTGGGAATGGTGCCGTGACTATAGTACGTAACGACATCAAATCCAAATCCGCCATCAGTTCTGGATCTGAATCCGCTCCCGGAGTAACTCTAAAGGATCACACTGGATGGCTTTGGACATTTCACGCATTGAAAGCCATTGTTCTACAATGAAATTGGACGGCTTGAAGGTGCCAGGCACTGCATTCAGACCCCCCCATAGGCACAGATGTGCCCACCTTCACCGATCCCCGCCTACGGACCGCCCACCCAAGCCGATGTTGGTCTACCCTAATAGGCATCGGCTGACGTTGGTCTAGCATCCCTACCGAGGCAAAGCCTGCCCACCTTGGTAGATCTTCACCGACAGTGGTGTGTCTATCTTGGCCAACCTGGGTCTAGGTTGGTGTTGGTTGGAATGGCTGGACAGGTACAAACCATGTCAGATTTTGAATTTGGCTAACTAGGCTTAGCTAGGCTCATCAGCCCACATGAGTCTATGTGTGCCTAATCCAGTGGGAATACCTAGACCAACCTCGGCAGGGATGGGCAGATGGATAAGCAAGGGTTGGCACACTGGTCTGCCTACACATCTGCCTATCAGGATCTGGCAGACCTGTGCCTACGGGGGGTCTGAACGCAGTGAGGGGCCTAGGGTTAGTGGCAGCCAGCGGAACCAGTTTCAGAAGAGAGCCAGCAACATCCGGTGGGGTCCAGTGAAAATGGGTGGGTGACAAGCCGACATTCCAGACGTCCAGGGGACCACCATTGGTTTCCACTGAAGTCCTCTGGATCTGTGATGGCTGCCAGCATCAGACGTTGCAGACCGATGCCGACCAGCCGGTTGCCACGCGTATATTACTGTCAATGTGCATGTTTCTTGTTGTAATTGTGCATGTTCAATCGTGCACAATTAATCCACAACTCTCCTAGAACTGAAATTTGCGGGGCAGGGAAATTATTCGAATGGTCTGAAAAACTGCACCACTTGGCCACTCGTGCTTCGGTAGGCAGTTGAATTGTTTTGCCAGCGCAAAAAAATTCAAATGTCATTTGCAGGAACGTCTACCCTGGTGTCTTGAATGAATGAGAGGCTGGTCATCATTCGGGTCACCAACCGAAGGATCTTTCAATATTTCCAATACCATTCGGCTGTCAAAATGTCCAAGAATGCGCGGTGAATTCAGCTCGAACATTTACGAAGTCCAGGATAACGGTGACAATTGTCCACTCAAACTAAGCATCAGTGTCCTTCAAAAAATCCTAAATACCATTCGGAGCTTTCCGGCTTGTCCGAATGAAACTGGAACAAGACCAGGACATTTGGGAGTTGGAAAGTCCGGGAAAACTGTCCGGCATCAAGTCTGGCCGTAGTTCGGCACTTCTTGTCGGAGTTTGAATTACATCATCCCTCCTTTTGATTCGTTTATCTGCATGCTACTTCAGCTGCAGCTCATCTGAGCCAGTCATTTATTTATTTCAAGCGCATCTGAAGGATCTAAGGGCTGCCAGAATAGATTTTCCTTTTGCTTCTGCCGAAGGCAAGCGGGAGTAAATCAATTGCCTTAAATTGATATTGGAGTTCTCGGCCTTCACTACCTCAGGAAACTGAAATTTCTTTCAACAAAGATTTATTGAAATGTTAATCATTAGCTTGGACCAGGCTTGCAAATAACAACAGATGTACAGTACATACCACGAAGTAGGCAGTGCTGTAACATTCTTGTTCTTCTAGGTCAATAATTCATCTAATTGTTATACCCAAGTTAAGTAGGATAGTTTCTTATCCTTGATTTGTGGACTTCTAGCTGTCCTCACCTCTGAAATCAGCCTTTGGGACGTATAGTGAACAAAATACCCATTTATTGCACTGTGTTTGGATCAATGACCGATCTAATCTGCCCCCACGGCTTCGTCGCCCTGCTTTCCCATCAGTCCGCCGATCACTTCCGCCAGACCTGATCCCGGACTTTTGATGCCGGACTTTCTAATTCCCATATGGACTCAACAAGACCGACCTCCGTTTCGCTCCGGTTCAAGACTTTGAGAGCCAAGCGGCTAACGTTGTTTTCCTGGTATTTTATAACACGCTCATAGCATAAGAGACAATCACAGCGATGCCGTAGCTCATTGTTTTTCACTGGGAAGGGGAGGCAGCGAGTAGTGTTCCGATACAAAGGAAGGAGCGTCATTCATCGGGGATACTGTAGTATTTCGTTCAAATCGACACTGGGTGTGATGCCTGACCCAAAAAACCAATTGGACATTTCGGCAGCAGCCAAAATTTTGCGTGATACCAGCGAAATTTTCGACAATTTTGAGTCCTGTGTGATGCTCAGAAGGTTTGACAAACGGCTGCGTGATGCGTGACCCTTGCCAAATTTCGATATCGATAGGGGGATGCGTGGCGCATGACTGTCGATTTGAACGAAATACTGCAGTACATATCGAATTAGAGGACATATACTATGGTGAACCTGCATTGGAAGTCTGCCGGGGAACAGAAGCCCCAGCACAGGTCATAAATGACCAAGCACGGATTGAATTACATCACAATATTCTGGAAGTCTGAGGGGTCATAGTGGGTGAAACGTGGGCGCAGGTAGGGAATGAAACAGCAAGGCTCGATAGCCGTAGGCGCATTTCAAAGTTTAAAAGAACATGAACATGTCACCGGCTTCCACAGAAATCGGAATCATTTTCGAGGGATGAGAATGACTTGAGATATTACGGCCCTAGCACCACCGGAAACAACCCAACATTTGAGAGCAGTCTTTGAGCAGCAGTAGCAGTGGACAGAAGCGTTGAGATGTCAGACTGAGACTTGATGTAAATCTAAGGACGGAAATGGGGACGGAAAACTGTCATTTCAAACCATGGGCACGTAGGGATGGACACGGGTACGGGTTGGGGTGCAAGACAGCCAACCCGGACCCTTACCCGGAAACCCCGAACCCGAACCTGCGGGTTTACGGGTTGCTCACGGGTTGTCGGCAAGGCCATGCCGAGCATGATGGGAGCCTCAGCACCTCCCAGCATGAGATATGAGGCAAAAATTTCAATGTTCAAGGTGGGCTCTGAATCTGTATTGTGTTTCATGCACAGTGTTCAGTCCCCAAAACGTGTTTATTCGTAGTTCTACAGTAATCCTGGGGCATTTGACGCCATTCTCACGGGTACCTGCGGGTTCGGGGTCTGGAAAGCGACTGACCCGCGACCCGTACCCGCCCGACCCGACCCGACCCGAAAACCCGTCGGGTTGACCTGAACCCGTGTCCTTCCCTATGGGCACGCCGTTTTATATTGTCTAGGTATGGACTACGTGGCCCCGGCCGGAAGAATAGAGGGAAGCTGCGCCGTAGGCAGCAGCAACCGCGCAACACTGCTTCTTGTCAAGAAACGACTGCCTTGAGGCTCCAACCTTTTCTTTTTCTGTGTATGGATCTGGGCACAACAAATGGAAACGGTTAGAAAATGTTTTAAAACCGTCTGAAACAGTTTG
The DNA here is from genome assembly GCA_029378395.1 of Mycena leptocephala. Lineage (NCBI taxonomy): Eukaryota > Fungi > Basidiomycota > Agaricomycetes > Agaricales > Mycenaceae > Mycena > Mycena leptocephala. The sequence continues at coordinate 289,141 of JARJLF010000064.1, read as the reverse complement.
TACACGGTAATTTTCAGGGTATCAGAAGTACTGATCTGGAGCTGGCAGTGCTCGGCCTCAGGGCTGCTAGATAACCAGGTATTGCTTCGCTTGCGACCTTCTTTGTACTTCAGTTTGACATATTTATGAAATTCGGTTCAAAATGGTGCATATCATGGTCCTCTAGTCACTAAGACACTCGCGAATCAAATGGCGCTGTGAACTTGAATTCGAAAATGACAGCCCTCGATGAAATGGTCTAGCAACACCGGGAGTCGATGATTCCGGGAACCAATGCTGTTAAGTTGAAGTCGAATGTGCTCAAGAAATTACATAAGCACTGCTCGACGCGCAACCACCGGAGGAACTGCCATATTCGGATCGTATCCTCAGTTGGTTTTTTTGGAGGCCAGAGGATGGATCTATGCTGTTGAGAGAAAGTCTCAAGATCTCATAGACAGTCCTAGCCCAAATTCATCCAGGGTTTCAGCGGAATTTTGCTTGGTAATCGCGGTTGAGTCCTCCAAATCTCCAAACCGTTTGAACCGTGTAGAAAAGGTTTATAAACCGTTTGAACCCAGCGGCACAACAAACGGAAACGGAAACGGTTATAACCGTGTATAAACATTTATACATGGAAAAGGTTGGAGCCTTAGACTGCCTGTAGGTCAGCTGGGCAGCAGTAAATGAAGAGGCAGTGTCGGACGGCACTGGGATCTAGGACAGAAGGAGCTAAAGGGAGAGCAAGAGCAGAGGGAAGACGAAAGGGGACGGATAAATGGAGGAATAGCACAGCCAAGAAGCCATTTGCTTAAAGAACGGTTAATGACACATTACGTGACGCACCATGTGATCGTGAAGCAAAGGTGTACGAAGTCTAGTGGCAGTGCCATTGAAGGAATGACCCTACTGTACTATTTCGACCAAATGTTCACGGGGTGTCACCTGTCACCTAAGGTGTTCATTCTTCGGCAATCATGGGAAACTTGCCATATATGGTAGTTCGGCGAATGCCGGACCGGAAATTTTGATGTTTTTCTGCCTATTTGGGCCTCAAAATCCGAATGTCACCGTCACCTAGGCCAAAAATGTTCAGTTCACAAGCCTCTGTCACCCGTCACCTGAACATTTGGTCGAAATAGTACAGTAATGACCTTCACACAGATTTACACGTGTCCACATCAAATGGACCTCGCTGATTTTCGAAGGAGGGAAAACTTCAAGATGTCACTACCTTTACATGCACTACTTTCGGTTCCCTCTCTCTTCCACATTGCACAACCCACAAGACGTCTCATCGGATTTGTCGCTGCGGAATAGTTTCGGGAGATGCACTGGATCATGGATGTTCGCGCAGTGCTCACAAGAGCGAAATTCACTGCCAACTTGCTGCCAACTTTAAATTCCAAGACTCAGTCGTCAGAGAATTCAAAGAGGAGTGTCGTCTCGAATTCGCTGGACGCGGATATCACCTCAAAGAGCTGCATCTGTACTGGGAATTGCGAAGAAATCCAATTCTGGTGAAGATCAGTCGGCTGCCGTTTGCACACCGCGTGACTGGCAACTGCACCCCCGCTGTGGTTCTGAACCGACAGTGGCGCGAAGATTAACCGTTCCCGTCAGGATAAATGAGCGGCTGTCCAGCTCTTTCTAAATTCCACCAGCATATTCGTTGCACCTCTGTGTCAGAAATGCGTCAGGTGTTTCTTGCGGCCCTCTTCGCGGGCTCGGCCCTCGCGACTGTTTCAGAATTCGGGCAATGTGGCGGGATCCAATACACTGGAGATACTGGTGCATCCGCGCACCCCTGCGCCTCCATATGCACAGCTTAGAACTCACTTGATCTCTGCAGTCTGCGCCGCGCCTTTCGTGTGCACTGTCTTGAACGACTTTTTCTTCCAGTGTCTTCCTGCCGGCAGCGGGACTAGCACTGTATCTGGCTCAAGCACCACGATGAGCACGAGCACGAGCACGAGCAAGACCGTCACCTCCACCACAACAACCTCGACCCCCGCGGGGCCCACTGCAACGGGATTCGTCAAAACGTCGGGCACAAAGTTTACCCTCAATGGTGCGCCCTTCACTGTGGTTGGGTACGTCGCTGCCAATACATGCCTCGAAACCGCAAATAAATTGGCACTAGATCGAACGCCTACTGGCCCGCTCTGCTTGGTTACAGCCCCGCCGACAACGACAAGGCGTTCGCAGACATTGCTGGATCTGGCGCCACGACCGTCAGGTACATGAATATTATGTTGACGGTTGATACTGTTGTTCATGAAGGAGTGTTCTCAGGACGATGTGAGGGTTCCCTAGCCTCGAAAATGTCTATCTGCTCATGTTGAGTGGACCAGGGCATTCAACGAGGTAACGAGCCCGGTGGGCGTGTACTACCACCTCTGGAACGGAAGCACTGCGACGGTCAATACCGGCGCGAACGGTCTGCAGACTCTCGGTGCGCAATGGTATGTTCACATTCCGCTCTCCCATTGAAACATAGAGAGCAGATATTCTCATCGCCGCAGCGAAAGCGCATGGACTTCGCCTGATCATTGCCCTGTAAGTGTCAATTCTCTTTCCCGCCGATCAATAACTAAAAACAATTCTCAGCACCAACAACTGGTAAATCATGCCTGGTGCCACGAAAATTGACCCCCGATATTGAACACAGGTCTGACTTTGGCGGAATGGACGTGTATACTGCTCAACTTTTGGGTTTCGGTCTTCCTCACGACACGTTCTACACCAACCCCACTGTCATTGCAAGTATTCTTCACCTCGCATTTTATAGCAAAAGTTAAATCATTCAACGCACAGGCAGCATACAAAGCCTACGTCCAAGTCATCGTCTCACGCTACGTAAATGAGTCGACGATCATGGCAAGTCGTTTTTTTTTCTGCTAGTTGAAGTTTCCGCGAACTTCGTGGTAGGCTTGGGAACTCGGTCAGCACGTTCCGCCCTAAGATCCTCACAGGACATCTCACCTACCGCCACGCAGCGAACGAGCCGTGCTGCGCCGGCAACACGTACGCTCCAGCGCTATTCGTGCAGGAGCCCCGATATCTGACGAGCCCATGCCCCGCAGCCCGGCCTCCGCGGCCTGCAACTCCACCACAATTTCCACGTGGGCGGCGAATATCTCTGCCTTCATCAAGTCGATCGACAAGAACCACCTCGTCGCGATTGGTGACGAGGGCTTCATCAACGCGGCAGTCGCCCACAACTTCGACTATCCGTACCAGTAAGCACACATTGACAGCGAGAAATTCCCGACGTATTTGGTTGATTCTGTTGTCCTGGGTACTAGGGGAGACACCATTGGCGTAGACTTCGCCGCGAACATGGCGATCAGCACGCTCGACTTTGGGACATTCCACGTACGCATCCGTCCTTCCCGTGCAGATTATCGAGTTTGAGCAAACTGTTCTGCACAGATGTACCCCGTACGTGCTCGCGTGCCGCCGCTATTGTTTTATGCAAGTGACACTCTTCCTTTCATTTATTCAGGATAACTGGGGTCATACGGCGGACGACATCGCCTGGGGAAACCAATGGATCACCGACCACGCAGCGATCATGAAATCAGCAAACAAGCCTGTCGTTATGGAGGAGTACGGCCTCACAAGTTCGGCCCGCACTACTATCTATCCGACGTGGTACAACACAGTCATCAGCACGGGCCTAACGGGGGACTTGGTGTGGTGCGTCTTCCTGAAGTATGTTAGGCAGATCTGTGCCGGCTAATGACGATGCGTTGGACAGGCAAGCTGGCTCGGTCCTGTCGACCGGTGAGACCCCGAGTGATGGGTATGCGATATACCCTACCGACCCGGAGTACAAGCTCCTGCAGGCGCACACCGCGGCGCTCAAGGCGCGGGACGGTTGAGATCAAACTATCACGACGTAAATATGTAGTTGCGGAACCTGATAAAAAACGCTCAGTCGAAGTGCGTCCAAAAACAACAATTTTGCGATATGCGTGGCTGCGCTTTATTCGCGTAGGATGCTTTTTTCTTTTCCTCCCGGCCAACGATGCAAACTGCAAAGTCTCGGGTTGGCTTGAGGGTGGGAGCCAAAAAAAAAAAAACAAGCAAGTTGAAGCTGTTGAAGCTTGAACTGTATTATTCAGCGGCCTGATAGCCGAGACTGGAACTCGGGCCGAGCTCTTCAGGTGGCATCATCGATGCTCTCACACTGCAATCACTAAATTTTGGGCGGTTGGAAGTTGGTTCCAACTGGTTAAGGATTGGGTTAAGTATCAAGTGTCTTCAAATTAGACCTGAAACTTGAAGTATTTAGTTAGCAGAAATCAATTTTGAATTGTTAAGTTTTGTGTTGCGTTTTGAGCCTGACAAAATGTGTTTCGGGACCATTGATATGGGTCGCGAAACGCATGGTATCAGAGGCGCCGAAACGGCCTCTGATACATCTGACTTCGGGCACCTTGATACCCGACTCGAAACTCAAGGTATCGGCTGGGATTGCCGAAACGACTCGTTTCGGCTCAGATATTGACCCAGCCGAAACTGAAGCCGAAACGAATGTTTTCGGCTTCATCGAAATGCGGCAGGTAACCGGCAGCTCATCACTGAGGTGACAGTGATCATCATTTCAAATCGTCAAGTCATCATATATTCTGAATTTTGTATTTAATGCACAGAAACACACTAGGTATGTGACTAATGTGCAGATATACAAGCGGCTCCCACTTACTCACCTTCTTTGTTTGTGACTTTTTGTAGAGTACTCTGGGAAGGTTGTTTTGAAATGTCCGACTCAGAAATTGACGCGTCTGACTGCATGTGCATGCGGCTGCACAAAGCCACCTGCGGAGATATCCCGTATCCCCCCCACTGTGCCCCACATTGCCAGAATACCACTTCAGCCAAAAACCAAAAAACCGCATGGAAAGACATTGTGCAACCTCTCTAATAAATTCAAAAAGATTTGATCTCTGGTATCACAGAGCTGCACACATAGAAACACACCGTGATTGAAGCGAGCTTTGACCGATGCTGGGTCCACGGGCAGCGGTGGGGCCTCCTGCAGCTCGGCCGGAGGATATTCAAGAATGTGCGCGACGCAGGCCTTGCACGCTGCACGCTGGTGAGAGGCATTGGTGCCTGGCCGGGGCCAAAAGTACGCCCAGATGGGGGACTTGTCGTTGGCCATCCAGCGCGACTTGTATCATGAAAGAGACAACAAAGATAAAATCTACTATCTGAGACCCCCTACCTGGCCACCCTGCCTAGCTGGCCATTGGGAGTCTAGCATGCCGACACTTTTTTGTTCACTCCCAGGGATAATGGGCGATGGGAGTACGATCTATAACGAAGGTCTGAACCGAATTTGGAGTCGGAGTGATGAGATTATCGAAAGTTACGACATCTCGGATCAAGACCTGCAACGTGTAAACATCAAGTATTCAAGCCTTGCAACTTGATTTGGCTGATTTGGCTGGGTGGTCAACTAGCCTGTTATTTGGCCATGTTGAACTGCCGGCCGAAATAAATTCACTGTAACTGCAAATCTTCAGATATTTGGGTGGGAGTAGTCTTGAACTCTTCGTAGGATCCCTGCCCTCATTTTGAAACAGCTGGGCGCACGTAGGGTCAGCGGACAGAGTGAGATTCAGGGATGAATGCTTAGGTGGCCAAGTAAGGGGTCTCAAATAGTATATGAAGAGACCGTTCACCGTACCGTAAACTTGAGTTGTCCGTCTACCCTGCAGGTACATACACCGCTGTGTGGCGAGATAAGGTCCCCCTGCAGGGCTGGATACCAATGTACCTGCGCCAACATGTCACAGTATGTACGCAACGCGACCGGAAAGAAGAAAATTTTCCAAGTCGCGTAATTGTACACGTAAGCATGTCTAAGGCCTTCGGTGAAAATCGGTCCGCAACTTAAGGCTTAACCTAAGCCTTTAATTAAGCCCTTAGGCCTTAATATCGTCTTAAGGCCTTAGCCCTTAGGGCGAACACTGGTTGCCAGGCAGTCTTCTCGGAAATATTCGCGTGCCGATCACACTGAAGACAGTCTTCGCGAGGCTTGGAATAGAAGACAAGTTTGTCGTTTATCCGGTATGGTACAATTGCCACAAAGTGTTCCAACCCGGCATCGAAGACCTTCTGCCCTAAATAAATTGCTGACCGGACAATACCACCAGCTTGATGGGCTACCGGACGAATAATTGCGGATTCATGACTACGACCGAAGTGAGCCGCCTTTCGACCATCAAAGATTGCGAAGCTTGACGAGGCACGTCGGCATGGGTCCTGGCGCTGTCTGAAGTACTCCGAAGTCCACCGCGACCACGAACATGGATTGATAGCGGGGGAGCAATTGGGTGAGGGGGGCCTGGCATCCTGTGGTTTAGTAAGTCGCTGGAAACTCAAGGAGAACTTCTAAGGTTTATTGTTCAGCGATTTGGGCACAATACTTAGAGTGTGAGTTGAATTCCCCGATAATTAAGCTCAGGCTGCTCCGTTGTACTTTCTGCACCTCAGCGAAGGTTTCTTCGCATAACGCAATGCGAGCCTACCGAGATTACATTGGTCTGGATAGCGTAAATGCGCGCCCATCGATCTAGCCCCGCAAGTTCTACCCTACAGCTGAAACTTGAATACGGCTCCGGGGTTCTTCTGCTGACGGTTCACGTTGAAATATGGCCAGCTGGGCCCCACGAATTAACAGCTTCGACGAATCAGCTTCTGTTGACAGCTGAAAGGCATTGATACGCCTCCGGAGTTTTTCTTCTACCGGTTTGTTGGTCCTGTTCATGCTTGTTCATGCCCTGTGCCATGTGGACCGCCGATATCGTAAGGCGGAGATACCACATAACCGTGGCAGCAGGACTGAGCCCGGCGGTGTATGACTTGGGTTCCCGGTCTCCACGATATACACCGTCGAAAATTACCTTGGGTCAACAGTCACCGGCTCAACCTCCTCTCAAATGGGAGGTGCAATTTCCTGACGAATTTTCTCTGCGCGCTCTTTAAACTCTGCCCAGGCGTTGCAATTTGCATCCCGATCTCCCCGAGCTGAAACTCGATCTGAGCCAGGGTTTCGTGACACAAAACACGGAGCGTTCATCAAATTCCAATATTAGCGCGCATGACGTGCACTCTGCTTATATATTCCGCGTATTGAGACCACGTCCGTCACAATGTCGTTCAGGAACTTCGGTCAATGCCTGGTCTCCGTCCAAGCCAACCCCGCACTCTGGCGTACAGGAGGCACTGATGCGTCTGGAAACCTCGTGGATGATGTCTCCCGCGTTGTGGGACTCACATATTCCATGTGCGTTTCACAATGCGGAAGTGCCCCAATGCCCTTTAGTTTCGAGACATTTTCTACGCAATTCAGCTCTTTCAGCCTACCTTTTCTGGCACTTACGGCACAGTTGCCGTTCGGTGCCCCCAATCACTTCGACAATTTCGCGACTATCATTCTGACCATTGGGTCGCCTACCCTCGCAATCTTCTCCCTTATGATCACTATTTTCAACTCTCGCTGGATCAAGTGGCGCTTTGCGCGCATCGTATATCCGAACAGCGATCTGGCCGTGATCGTTCTCGACAACTTGCAGGGGTCCCTCCTTCGAGTTAAGCAAAGAAGTTTCGATGGCCGACTTCCCTTGCTTGCCTCTCAGATCGTCCTCGCGCAGAACGATCAATGGTGGAAACGAGGTGCAGCCACTTTGGCATTTACCCATACGTGGTCCATATCCAACATCGCCTCTGTCTGCTGGGCCATCATTGCCTATATTTTCACCATAGTCTCAGCGAACAACGGCATGGGATTTGCTGTAGCCTGTGCATGGATTTGGTTGCTGCCATTAGTAGTCGGGTGGTTGCAGACATCGCCGAATTGCGACGAAGTGAAGCTCAGGGCCAAACTAGCAGCTTTGAATGAAACGGCTTATATCTGTCAATCCGGCGACGACCCAGCAGCGCCACCGGTACTTGCTCACGAACTTACAGACGAGCATGCTATAGAGATTTGGCCTCCAAATCAGCAACAGGTGGCTCAACAAGGCGAGAAACATTTGCCAGTGGTTTTATCCATTGTCTGAGCTCACGAAACCCATAGACTCTGATACAGTTGATGAATCTCGAAGCCCCCCATTTTATAATTATGCGCGGATGTTTCCCTGGGCCCGCTCGGTGGAAGAGATTGCGGTGGCCTTTGAAGCAGCGTCTATCCGAGCGAGCAAACGCCTGACAGTTAATGGATCCCTGTGGACGCCTTCAACCCCTGGCTCGACTTCTGTATTGCCATGTAACCGAATTGGAAGCGCAGACGAGGTGGTAATATATATACGACCAGAAGGCCAACCGGAGCTGCACGATAAATGCTGGGCTCCCGGCGTGTGGCGCAGGGTGTCCTATTCAGCCATTGTTGCCTGCGCAGTCCAATGGTCTTGCACAGGCTCCGCAGTCTTGGTGTCCTGGATGATTCCCACCGTTGGTCTCGGGTGAGTGCTTTAAATGATCCTATAGCTGGCTTTAACTTCTTTGTAGATGTCATAGCGCTTCATTCCTTCTGCATGGGAGTCTGTCCACGATTTCCTTCACTATGATTCTGGCGGGCGAAATCATAACACAGCGTCATCACACCACCAACCCTTTGAGTTATTCACTGTCGCCTTCATCGCGCATACGGCATGTGAACCTATCCGCACTATGCCGCAGAGTCGGAAAGGTGTGTATAATATCCTTCGACTATCCCTCAGAAACCCATGCTTATTATACCGGCAGATCATCGCCTGGGTGAATGCGTGCACGTTCATTGCACTCAGTTTGATAGGTTTTGCGAATTTATTTGACAATTGCTTTTGTTCTAGCGCAGTTATGAGCCGTGGGGCCCGCCGTGCTTTCAACGTGATTGTGGTAGAGGGTGAGGGTGCGAAGCCCATCATGATTGCCTCTGTTGCTTTCGCCACCACGGCCGCATTTTCACTTTGGATCATTGTCTTTGTTCTCAAGACCCCCCAAAAAACTTCCCGCAGTACGATTTGACGAGTCATACGTTCTGTTGGGATCTAACTGCGATGGATTTATAAGTACTAATGGACAGTTCAAGTCGATATACGTAGAATATTCTAGATATAATTTTGGTGCCAGCAGTACAATCCTGCTAGAGCGTCTGCGTGCTCTAAAGATATTTCAACATGCGACGTATGAGCACTATTTGGTGAAGCGTCTGTCTACGAGAAACTACTCTAAATCAGTCTTCTAACTAACAGGGCTATCTCACAGATATCCTACCTCTCGCTCTAAATCGCCCCCCGCATCTACACCAACCTTCATTATTCTCTGGCGATCCAACCGGGACCACTTATAGTGTTCCCGGTTTAGTATACCGCGGCACCCGTTGGTCGTCACCTCGGAACCGTGGTGGACCCGGGGCATCACAGACAGCATGTGCGCCGTCGGAGGTGGGATATTTTAGAGTACATCTGGGAATCTATGCGGAATTTTCGAGGACCGAGGTGACATGCCGGCAATTTCATTAGAACATTCGGGGTACAAGAATGACTTCGCCATTTGGCTACGAACGACTACGATGACATCGGACTTCCGTGTCCGAGGAATTCGAATGTACATCAAATACGCTGAGGCGGACCTTGACATCTCTCATCGTGAACGATGCATTTGACCCCATTCTTATTATTCATCCTGTCGTCTGGGCTCGGTAGCCACTTTGTCTCGGCGCACCCAACCCATTGAATCCTCGAATCTGGTATGAATTGCAAAGTGAACGCCATGCTCGCCCATATTCCACGAGTGCCAACAGCTTCTCACGCCCCCCGTGGGTCGTGAAGCGCTCAAAGCACTTCAAGCGCACTTCGACGCGGCAGAAGTGGACCCTCACAATCGCCCTAATATAAACGAGGGACTTAATCTATATGTCAGGGAATAACAGAAGGTTGCATGTTGGTTGCATGTTATGCGCTCTGTTCTGTCGCAAGAGACGCAGATTATTGTCTACAGAGCCAAAAATAAAGATAAAGGCCACATGGGACCGGATGAGGAACTTATAAGTGGGTCAAGTGGGGAAGAACTTTCGGGAAGGTGATACGTTCCACCGGGAGAAAAGGAGAGAGTAGTGAGATATATTGATTATTGCCCGGAGTTTGAGAAGTGCCGACGACTTCGAACAGCGGCGGAGGATGCTACCGCTTTGAATGGGTGAGGGGCTGTCTCGACGCCGCGCCGCGGGCTCGCGTGGTGGGAGATCCTGCTTATGGCGCTCCGAGTAATCCATACGTCGCGACGTCGAACCTAAGTCCCACCACAACCGATGTCATGTCGAACTTAAGTTTCCCAGAGGTTCTTCTATTACAATACGCTCACCTGAATCTCAGGTCGGCTTCCAATACGACAGAACATCACTCAAACAGACACGAACAAGATATAAGAAGTCCGTGACAAAACAAGGGGTAAATCAATGCGTCGCCATCTCCTTCAGCGTCTTCAATTCCCCAAAAGATGCATCCTTCCGAATGGATTCTATCGTCGCATTAGACCCGAAACGCCGCCCTATCTCCGTTAACACGTCGTTCACGCGGGACGTCTCCGTGCGCAACGGAATAACCAAAAACTTCGAAAAGTGCTCAACGCTGCCGCCACGAGCACTCCCCGGCAACGCCACGACATGCAGCTCCATGCGGCCCTGCGCGCGCGCCGCGCGGTGGACGTCATTCCACCAGCCGGTGCCCGTGCCGAGGTTCTGCGCGAAGACGGAGGAGAGAGGCTCCACACTGATGCTCGCGCGTCCGCCACGATAATCAAAGAAGGTAAACAACCCAGCCGGCATGCGCGCGTTCCGCGCCATCAGGATCTGTTGTGGGTAGATTTGGGTGAGTTTCGCAGCGTTGTAGTCGTGCGCCAGAACCGCCCGCAAGAAGGATCGTTCGCGCATGCGGAAGTTTTGCATCTCGCCTGGATTTATTGATCAGCGCTGATTTTTTATGCGATGGAAAGACGGAGTACTGAGACGCTGGGAATGCTGAGTCCGACAGTAGGTGCGATGGTCTCCCTCGCGCCAATCCAGTGTTTGGCATTCCACGGAGCAGTAATAAAAACCGAGACACCCGGAACAGCGCTGGAACAGGGTGCTATCGCCAATTTTGCAACACTGACCAGGGGGTAAATGAGGATCAACGGGATAAACAAATCTAAGTACCTTTGCGTTGTCGCAGGCCTTGAGATGATACTCTTCGGCGTTGACAGCACGCAATATCTGGATCCGCTCTTCTGCTAAACAGATAAATTGGTTCCAAGGGCCGATAACGGCGCATGATTGGAATGCGTTTGTGTTTGCGAGGGCCTTTAGGTTGCGTAGTTCATCGGCGATAAACAGTACCTCGTAGTAGCGCATCAGAGAGGAAGGCAGAACGTCGTCGATGAGCGGTTTCAGGATCTGATTGAATGTGTCCCTGGCGCCGCTCAAAATCACGACCTGGAGGAGACCGGCGTGGAGAGCGTTCGTCATTGCTCCTCGATCCGGAGCCCCGAGGAAAATCTGCATCAGGAATACGAGGGATCGACGGAGGAGCGGGTAGAGGTCGCGGAACCTGCTCTCCGTGCGAATGAGGACGTTGAGCATGGCCGTGACTGACCGCACAGCATTTCGCGAAAGAATCGCACTGAAGGCTCCCAGTGTATCCTTCTCGGGCGTACCTCCTGCGATTACTCGGTCAACGTCGTCCACAAAGTCGAATATAGTTCCAAGCAGACGGCTCTCCTGCTTCAATACCGGAGTACCGCCGTCGCTGGTGATTTGGTCGATGTAGCTGACTACGAGATCCGCGAGATCGGAGAGACTCCCACCGGCTCCCTCGATGACTTCGTCCACGTCACGCTGGGTCTTGACCTTCAGCTCCGAGAAGAGGACGGTCGTCAATCTGTCAAGCCCAATCGCCACCCGCAGTGGATTTCCGCACACTTGGAGAGGCCCCCAAATTCGAGTGAGCATACGCCGAAAGCCGGGCGTAGAAGCCAAGGTAGGCTTATGAGAGCGCGTGAAGGGCGAGGCGAAAACAATAAAGCCAGAGCCCGCCACACTGTCTTCTGGATACTGCTCGCGATAGATATCGAAGAACTGGACCCAGGTCCACAGCCGCGGCCAGAGGTCCGGGAACGTTGCGGGCGGGACACCAAGCCCGAACCTGAGGCTCATGGAATAGAGACAGCGAAGCGAGATAAAGGCACACATGACCGCGCCTTCTGTGAAGGTGGACGGCATATCGAGGAGGGCTTCCCTCGGAATACGCGCCGCGTCGAGATTGGAGTAGAAGACCGGAAGGAATTCTACTAACCGCTCGCTGGCCTCGTCCGGCACATCCTCCAGTAGGGACTCGACCATCTGGACGTCCTGCAGAGATCCGAGAGCAGCCGAGAGTGCAAGTTGCTTGGAATGGACGAATATCAGAGATTAGGGGCGGATGCGCAGTGGAAGTTACCTCGATGGACGGTGGTAACACCGCCAACGCGCTCAGACGCAGCGAGCTGTGCATATTGCGGAGGATTCGAGACGCGCAGTGGGATTGGTACCGAAGTAAGCCCTGATCGGACCCGGAGTGACGGCGAAAATTTTCGTGGGAAGCACAAAGAAGCCGCGTGGCCAGGATTGAGTAAATTTGCGTAAAAGGGTGCGTTTCCGGCTCGTCCATAGCGGAAATACAGATTGGGCACCAGGTGAAAGGACCGTAGGAGCGCGTGAGTCTAGGTAACGGAAATTCTAACCGTGGAAGACAAAGAACATTTTTCTGGTGATATCGTCGGGGCCAGGTCCGCCATCGACTCGGTAGCATAGAGCTTAAGACTTAAGCCGAGTCCTTGAAGTACTGAAGGAACGAGCGAGGCGAGAACGAGGTCCACTGCATCTATAATCTCCTCGAGAGCTCTACGTCCAGTGGTTGGGTGGTTGGATGTGGACTTGTGTCTCGTTGATGACGTGGTGGAAGCAAGAGGCAGCGGATCAGGCGGGCCGAGGATCAATGCGATCATAGCCACGTAACGACGTTGTTTCTTGTTTTCTACTCACCTTCACATTCACCAGGCTGGAAATGGATGGCTCTAGTCTCCTGCTCCCATCGGATTCGAGGATTCCTCATGAAGTGGAACGCATCATCTTTGAGATCGCTGCTCTCTCGCGTCCGGTCAGCATCCCAAATCTCATGCTGGTGGCTTGGCGAGTTAAAGAGTGGTATGCGACACCAACTCTACGTACCAGAACCTTGAACGATTCTTCTCAGGACAGAGCCTCTTCTTTATCGTGTTATCCCCGTGTGCCGCAGGCGGACTCCACGCCAAATCGCAGGTTTCCCTGTCTTTACAGCGGATATCATACTCCGGGTAATCGCGACCAAACCACCAGAATTCCTTCAAAATGCTGTCAAACACTTGGTATTTGATTGCGATACACCCGCTGTGGATTCCATCCTCACAGCCGTCACGAACGTATTCGAGAATTCCCACCTCCGCTTTACGGCTCCAAGGCGCCTGGGGCATCTACAACGGCTCACAATAAGCGTCGAAGCATTCCTTCAATGCTATGACGTGTCTCTTTGTCTCGCCAATCTCACACACTTGGGCCTGTTGTATCGCGGCTTGACTCCCGACGTCGATCTGTGCGCCGTCCTCGCACTTATTCCGCGTCTCACGCACATTTCATTAGCTGCACAGCATACTCCCATGCTCTACACCGCCCTGCATGAAGACACGCGCTTGCACTGCATTGTGCTTCTTTGGGATGTGGACAAGACCCATGCGATTATGGATGACGAGCGTCTTGTGTGCATTCATTATATAAACAACCTTTGCCGAGACTGGATGCGTGGTGCGCATACTGGCGATGATTACTGGGCGCTTGCGGAGTCGTTCCTCGCAGAAAAACGAGCGGGCAAAGTGGATCGTGAGCGTTAGCTTTGTTTCGCAACCCTAAGTTGACCTTTTTTCAGGTGCACAATACACCATCTCCGCGACAGACCCATGGTAGAAGATCTGATGATAATTAATGCCCCCGATAACAAGAAATTCTAGCGAAGCTCGTACCTGTAAGCACAATAAATCGCCATTGATGTCCTCCTTCGACTGTCACAAATCCAATAGACGTCTGGATATGCGGCTACATTTCAATACACGGTGAATTGAAATGATGTGACCACAGCTGTCCAGCCTTAGTTCTTACCGTCTCGATACGAATTGTTTTAGCGTCTGCGCGCTGTGTGGCCCCAGTTCCCATTCACTGATGTATATCCATTGCGCTCTCCGATACAAAGTTGACAACTGACGGTCAGGGTCGAAACTGCGCCAATAAAAGTTTCCGTCTGTTTCCGTCGTCAAACTGGCTGTAACTAGCAGTGCGTTCCATCTGTGGTCCACATTCTGCGACCGTCTGTCATGGTATGTTCCCTTCAAATCCCGCCTCTTGAATTACACAATCATAATACAACCACAACCTAGCAATATACACTCTTCAGAAGCCGAAGCTGCCCTCCCCATCCTCAATGAGCGCGTCAATCGCCTCCTGGTCGTCGATCGCAGCCCCAGTGTCGCCGAACTGGTTGTCAATCTGGAGCTTCGCGCGCAGGCCCGAGAGCTGCCCAAGCTGTTCCGGGGTGAGGTTTGTGTTCTGGGCTGGCAACGGATCGAGGGGGTTCACGCTCGCCGTGGCCGCGGCGGCTGCTGCAGAGCTTGACGCAGCGGCGATGGACGCAGCGATGTCGATGCCGGCGGCGGTCTCGGCAGCTGCTGCGGCTATTGCGGCGCTGGAGAACTCGGCCTGCTGCTCGTCGTGTGCGTCGTTGTTGCCCGCTGGGATGATGACGCCGCCCTGTAAAGCGAATGAGTATTCTTCCGAGTCTTGATCAGTGTGAGGGGCGTACGAAGTTGGTGAAGCCTGGGGGAACTGTGTTGTCATCAGTTCCTGCTGCTGCGTCGGCGGTAGCGGTGGCGGTGGCGGCTGCCCCCTGAACACGAAGTGAGCAAATTGTGGTTGGGGGACGGGGAAACGTACGATCAAGTCGGCCAAGTCACCTAAGCTCACATCACCGTCGTTCCCCTTTGCGCGGCCGGATATGGGGCGCGCGGTGACGGAAGCGGCGAGAGCAGCGACGACAATGATGAATGCGTTGACCATGTTTAAAGTGGATGGAAGTTGTGTAAACGAAATGAAGTTTCAAGGCAAGGAAACGAGTAGCGTCGAGCTCAGAAGAGGCTTGAAGGGAAGTGTGGGGAGAAAATGAAGTGAGGAATCAACCTTGAGGCTTCGTTGAGAAGGCATGCTAAGCTTTATACAAACTCGCGGGAGATCGCCACGCGATGATAGATGGAAACGGAAAGATGCCATCCAAAAATACATCTGTGCGGTGTCGTATCCAGGATTGAAATCTATCATCATTTGAATGACCGTGCCGTGTAATTCTACCTACCTACCTCGCATGCAATGTGCCATCGGCCTGTGGAGCTCCCAACGGACACCCCAGCCTACACACACTGACCACAGCCTCACAGATTCAGTGGTCGACTGATGACGGTCGTCATGGTCAAAGTTCAATTATATTGGATCGACATCATGATGTTTTAGGGCGGCTATTCATAGAATTCTGTGTTGCTTGGCACCGGACGATGAAGTTGCGATCACCTCCGGCTCTGATTCTGCCGACGGATCGACCGCGTAGTATTCGTTCCATCACACGGCTGTGACTCATTCCTCCCTGAACTTGAATTATCCCACTATTTCCAACAACTTCTGCGGCATTCTACGCATCGTAAGTAGGATTGATTGTCTTGGGATCCAACACTTTCCCTCCACGGCTGGTTCTAGTTTCCGCGGCAACGCCCATGCTCGGAGTCGGAAATTCCGGAATCAATGCGCGAGAATCAGGAGCCCGTATCATGGAAATCCGGAAGACCTGTTGTCTCGTTTCAGCAATTCACGCTTGCTTTCCCTCGTCTTCGATATCGTCTGATGAAATCGATCCCACAAGTATGGCGGTCTAATGGCACTTTCATACTTTTAATTCCGCCCAAAACTTTCGGCGTCCGGGCTTTAAAAATAGGCCATTTGATAGCTTCCGCACTAAACACAGACGACATGATGAGTTATTCAGCTTCTTTATTTAGCGTGCGAGTGCCTGATAGACATACAAAGTTCGAATCCGCGACAAACTTTTATGCTTCCCGCGACAATTTCTTTTGTGGTCCAGGCTCTGAACTCCTAATACTCGTCAACCACACTGCAGCCCTTGAATTACGCATACCCAATGTGCAGGACCAGCAATTTCATGTGGAGCAGGCAAAATGGTGGCTATGGCCATAATAGAATACGTGATGGGCGGTGCTGGTTCCGAATGCTGGACCGGCGATTGGCATGCAGAAACATTCATTTGCTCTCAATCTTTTCCATAAAAACTCAGAGTGACTCACCTTGCTTCAACAGCCATCCATTAGTCACTAGCCACCAGTTTGCGCAACCAACAGCCACCAGGTAGCTCGGAAGGTTGCTGCGCAAACTCTAATTTGCCCCCGAGCCTCCCGAGGCATCCTTGTATTTACCGACCTTAATATGCCTGCGGGCATCTTGAGCCAAACCAGTTCGAGGGTTGATGGCGGCCACCGCCCTTATTTATTTATTTTTGTCAGGAAGTTGGATGTTGGTTGGCACACAGGGATTGGACGAAGGGAAACGATTGCTTGAGATAAGTGACGACGGGTTCTAAACGACGGAGTGAATTACTGAGGAAGTTACGGATCGGAATACAACTTTATTTCCCTCCGGTTTTCGACGTTCCACTTCAATTTGTCCTCGCTTCTGAGGAGCATTAGCGCCCATTCACCGTAGCGTTTCTTTGACCAACAAATATTCGCATCAATCTCGATCATTCCAGGCAAGAACTAATGGAGTTTAAACAATGTTACAGGATCGTACGGATACAAAATACGACAGAAGAATCGTTCCTACAGTTCACTGCTTATGGATCTTTGTCACGACGTCCATTGAAAATAAGGAGCGGCCGATGGTGAAGTCGAAATCTTTCCCAGCATCCAGGAGCATCTTCTGCGCCTGTGGATCCTTCATCATCTGAAAAACTCCATTGATGCAGATTCAGAAAACAAATACAGTATGACGAGTACCTCAAGGGTTTTATCCCAACTCTGAGCGGAGTTTGGCATCAAGTATCGGCTCCTGCTACATTTTATGAGAACAACCTTCATACCTCACATTCACCGCGTAAGACAGAGATAGGCGAGGGGGCAGCATAGTCGAACGTCCGTATGAGGTCATCCAGCGAGTTATTTTGAAGCCACTGAAACATCATAGATGAGATTGGTGGACTGGGGAGTCAAGACCAGCCGACGCACCATCCCATACTTCATGAGATTCTTTTGAATGATCGGAAGTGCGACGAAATCATCGACCAATGCTAGCGGCTGAAACCACTGATAGCGGCTGAATTAGCCCGAATTATCTAGCTAATTTTCAAGGCAATCTGTGCAGAACCCACCGAGATATGGGCAAATCGGTCGCGGACATCAGAAAACGCCCAAAAGGGCGATTTTCTGATTCGCGCCTTCGGTACTGACATCGGCTGTAAACACGTTCGCGCCAGATGAGAAGGTGAGAGCCTCAGGAGATATTGCAGATAGCCCAGCAAGAGGATGAATCGACGCATTCGAAGCGGCATGATACCAGTCTCGGTGAAGAGCGGTGCGAGCATGAATGGACATTCAACATTTATTGAAGTCGATCTGAATAATGAATTGCGCAGAGTTCCTTGACGTGAATGTCTTCGCTATCAGGGCAGACCTCGCAGCCGTGGAAAATGACCCTTGAGCTTACTAGGAGCGTGCCGTAGCGGATTTCCTGTTGTCGTGGGGTCCCGGTTTTGGGCTGCTTTACATCTTCACGTTGAGAAATCGCTGCAGAAAATCACTTCTCAAGCACGTCTTTTCGAGTGAAAACTGGTCCAGATACACCTGTACAACCTATCGATGTTTTAGCATGGCGGAGGGTCATCATTGACGGCTGACACAATAGAGAGCTTGCGCAAAAGCCGCACGAGCCGCACGCGGCTTTTGTGCATTGCGCAAAGCCGCGAGTTTTCTTCACTGTTCTTAATTCTTGTCTTGCTAAATACCATCCAATGCCCCTTGAATCCCATGTTCTACTCCTGAGAGTGCTATTCGTTGGATGTGCCGTGGTGTCTCTCTTCGGTCTTGAATGCGTTCTGTTTTTGCCGGCTCTCGCACCTGCAGCCCCGCCTTCCCCAAATCATACGCCATACGAAGTTCATTTCAAGCTGTCTCCCCTGCTTAATTATCAAGTTCAATTCAGGCGTCAATCCTCCCGTCTGTAATTGCGGGGCATTCTGTGAAGTGCAGCAGTATCGATTTCAATTTCTTACTGGGAGAGTCCTCAACATTTCCTGAGTATTCCTGGGACTCAACGCTGGTCCGATGTACCAGCATCGCTGTAGTCCGTCAGCACACGACTCTATGTATCTCTGCGCGCTTGCTCGTCGATTCATTCATTCTCGCGTATTTATGCGTCATGGGCCGCATGGAAGTATATCACGAATCGAACAGATTTCATTAATCATCATAGCTGGCGGCGTAAAGAAAGAGCCCCTCTAATCCAAATTCGCGAGCACTGTCGGGAAACGAAGCTGCTTCCTGACTAACCGCAGAACATAGGGCTACTTACTGTGTTACCGATGCTAATTAGGACCATTTCGGGCACGAAATATAGCCTTTTTCGGGGTAAGAGGTGGACGACACATTATTACCGGAAATTGATGGGGATTGGCTCTCATCTTCCCTTTTCTTCTTTTCCGACTAGGCAGACAATACGGGGGGTTTCATCTATCCTAATTAATAATGTTGCACTCCTACACCAATGTCGTCAGGATTTCGGAAATAGCGCCTGGTGATCTTATATGTCGGCGGTGGCAAACCATGGGCCTCCGGCGAGTGGCACCAACTATTACGATTATTGTCGGCATCTGTATGAATTCCGACATCGGATATATACCTGGTCCTTGACATTCTCGTAAAGCACCGTCCAGCGATGCTGGCCCTAGGTCCTTCAACGCCACCGACAAGATTCTGGAGTACACCACGTAGCGGCGACTGCTCTCCATGATGTTGCGGCTGCAACCCAGATTCCCTTTCTCGACAGTGTCTGTACGGTTTCTTTGACAATCATTCCCATTGTTCAGGTACGACACCTATATTGAATTTTGTCCTGTTCAATGGTATTGTAGGCGACGAAGTTTCAAAAAGACCGATGTCTCCGGATGATGGAGGATATTCACCAGCTGCTGTACGCTCTGATGGGCCTATCCATCCGCTCCGATGACATTCGGTCTCCGAAGACACTCGAGAAGCTCGCTCAGTGTGTACTGTAAGAGTAACGCGTCATTTATTTAATACCTTTATCTTATCTTAGTTCGCAGCACGCTTCAAAAATTCAGTGTGTGTTTGACTGCGCAGCGAGAGCTGGGGACAATCAAACGCCTTTTCAAACAAAATGAACTCACAGCCCAATTAGATAGCTGCGAGGCAGAGCTGAAGGAGGCTTTGCAGATTTTTACGTGGGTTGTTATATGCGGGACGACATTGTGGCTGACCTCTGCTCTGAAAGATGGGATCCGGAGTTGGAATCGCGAGCTTTCTCGTGGAATTCGGTATTGATACTGAACGGCAGCATCAAGAGCTCCTGAAACTAATTTCAGAGGGTGGATCAATTGATAACTCATCTTCGGTGCGCATGCTTGACGAGGCCTGTGGGTATGGTCTGATATGAAATCTCAGATTGGAAGGAGTTCATTGAACACTAGGTGACTAATATTGGTCAGTTTCATCACCGTCACTCATTTCGTATGGCTACAGCTCTGGTTCTCTTTCTCTACTCCCAGCCTTCCCAAAAATCTTCATGGCCGGGATTCTGAACTCAAGGATATTGTTGATGTGCTTCTCTGCGAGCCTGCTCGGGCGGCCGTACTGGGCCCCGGTGGGATCGGTAAAACGTCCCTAGCCATGGCCGCAGTGCACCATCCCGCCATCATAGAGAAATACGGCTTGATGCATTTCATTTCCTGCGAATCAGCCAGCACCTGCGCAGAACTGGTGACCTGCATTGGTTTATATTTGGGCATGGAGACCTCGACTCAGCTCTCAAAACAAATTGTCCGGCACTTTGGACAGTGCGGTCATGTCTGGTTGTACTTGATAATTTTGAAACCCCATGGGAACCAGTGGAATCTCGAGAACAGGTTGAGCAATTTTTGTCCCTGTTGGCAGATATTCCAAGCCTTGCCCTATTGGTTGGTCCGCCACGTTATGATGCACTGCGACCGACGCTGATCTATTGCTAGGTTACCATGCGAGGAGCTGAACGGCCTGGAAAAGTGAAATGGAATCGGCCATTCCTTCCTCCCCTGGAACCACTCCCTCCTTCAGCCTCGCGACAAATATTCGTTGAAGTCGCTGATGAACCTGGTAACGAGGAAGGATCGGCTCTCGATGAACTCCTGGATCTGTCTGGCAGTCTACCTCTCGCTGTCAGCCTGATGGCCACCATAGCATCATTCGAAGGATATTCAAACACGTTAGCGCGCTGGCAGACGGAAAACACCGCCCTTCTTTCGGAGGGATATGACAAACGTTCTAACCTCGAGAATCCATCAACCTTTCACTGAACAGTCCCCGTCTCTCTTCGTCTCCGCATGCAAAAAATCTCATCTCCCTCCTTTCTCTCCTCCCAGATGGAATCAGGCCAGAGATCATACTTGCAGGGAAAGTCCCCATTCCCAATGTTCGCCAATGCCAATCAGTATTGGTAGCCACATCCCTTGCGTACATAGATGTCAAGGGCCATCTGAAAGCATTGAGCCCTATCCGCGAATACATCAGGCGTGCCTGCCCACCTTCACCCGGCCTGTCCCGGCCACTTCGGACATATTTGCAAGACCTGCTTCAGGTCTGGAAGTTCAACCAACTTCTCTCTGGGAATCTTGCCACCGAGCTGGTTCGCCATCTTGGGAACATTCATGAACTCATCCTGGACGGCTTATTGACGGAAGAGAAATCCGCATGGATTGCTATGGGAGATGCCATTGTCACACTGGATTCCTTATCGTCGATCATGCTGAAGGGCGGTACTCCACTCCTTCAAAAACTCCCTCATTTGATCGAAGCAACGGGCGATTCGGCGCTGCGATGGAAATATGTCGGTAGAATGTTTGTCAAGGGACTACAGATCATTCGGTCCCTGGTTCCGATGTTTTAATCGAAGAGGGCATTCGGTATTTCAATGAAACAGCTCACCCAATCAGAGACGGTGATATTATTTCTTCACTGTGGACAGGCCCTCAGCTCATTGTTCCAAATACAGCTATCGTTTTCTACAGTTCCGTCGCAAGACATTATAATGTTGGCATATACTACAACTTGTCCAGGGCCACAGAATTCAGTAAACGTGCCTTTAATCTGGCCCAGCAAACAGACAATATTAATCTGCAAATAACCACTCTAGAAACAGAACATTCTATCGCCTTCACATGTCGGGATCCATATTGGGAACTCCAAGTGGTAGAGAAAGTTCGGGCAATTACGCGGTTTATTCCGATAGGTCTTTCGCAACACTTCTGGATTGCGCGGGAGGCGTGGGCCATCACCGGATGGGCAATCTATCCAGGGCGCTTGACCTATGTGGGGAGGCAGAACATCTGCTGAAAACCCTCGGAATGGAGGGCTCTGACCAACATTTACATGTTCTCGATCACCGCGCAGCCGTTCTTTGGGACAAAAGCGAATATCTGGGAGCACACGCACTATATTCACAGATAGTTGAGAAGACATCTGTGACATGCTCGCCCCGCACCATGCCCATGCACTCTGTGCGTCGCTGAGATGAATGTTCTCATGGAGGGCGAAGCAAGCAATATTGTCTCCGATCTGAATGCTGCGGAAGCGATATATGTGGACCGTGGCTCGGAAGGAAATTGTTGTGCTCCAGCGTGGGTGCCGGACTAAAGCTGCATCTCGGAGACTCCGAGAATGCTCGTGCCACAATTTGGAGTCTCTGTCGCAGAGCCGAAGCTTTTATGACGACCTGGTATCGGATTGGTTGGCAGCTCCGGGGAACCCATCACATGGAATGCACGGCGCGGTGGACACCTTCCGCTGGGTTGTGTCCTGCTTGGCGTTCGTGCAAAAAAAGAAGGATCCCCTCGGCACGTTACACGCGCTTAGGTGTCTCGCGGACCTCTATACAATCTTCGCTGATGAAGCGACGGCTCTGAACCTCTTTCAAGCCGCACTGGCAGGAGGAACAGCGATGGACGTACATCGCCTCAGAGCAGAGTGTATGGTTGGAATTGGAGAGATCATGCTCCGGCGCGGCGACCCTACGCAAGCAAGGGAAATGTGGACTGCAGCCCATCCTCTCTTTCTCCGTTCGCCGCGCATGAAGGATGCGGCAGCCGTTGAGAAACGACTGGGACAACTCTCAAACACCCATTCTCATTCACTGCTCGTGACTGAGGACATCGCTGACATCGCTGCCGTGGAATCGAGTTCGGAAAGGCTAGATACTCTGGTGGCGCCGAACACTTCTCCTTCGCTGCAGGTGGAATCCCGTGAGGACCCTGGAATGTCGATTGGTGCACCCAAAACATTTGCTGCCCTGTGATCAATCAACTTAAACATTTCTCCGAACGCAAGTTATTTTGGCAAGTCAATATGATTTCCTGTATATATCATCCACGTGGCTACGGTCACAGTACGATACTTGCTTCTGAGATTCCGCCTTCTAGTTTCTACTTTCTTGTGTGTTTTTGTTTTCAAATGAATATATTTCCACATGCCAGGGTATGAGAATGAATACGTAGATAATCAATCAATCAAGCTCTTAGACGCACCGTGGAAGCAGCCTGCAGCAAACGGTACTCGACGGCCTCAATTAATATTTACAGGCTTACTGAATCAGCAGACGGGTGGCAAGGTCTTTCCCCGAAATTTCGGATGATGTGCAAGCTATAATTGAACACTTGAACTCTTGATAGAGCAGAACTCCGGTCCTGATATCTATCGGGGAGATTAGGAACTTGAGGGGACTGTGATACCCAACAGCAACTAGCAAGCTACTGTATTCGACCCCCGTACCTTCAGCCCACACAAGTATATTCGACCCGCCTCCGGCGCGGAGTGAGAGTCCAACATACTGCTTTAAGTCTGCTTAATTTTATTTCCTTGGTCTATGGTGCCGCACTGCCGCTCGCTAACGCTCGCAGCGCGCGGCACCTCCGTGGGAGAGTGCACGTGCCAAAGACGTGACTTTATCACCTGATTTCAGTGGCTGTGTCCATCGTCTCTTCATATATAGGATGAAGCAGCAGCATTGGGTTCGACTCTCAGCATCCACGTCTAGATCTTGCAGCGGCGACGCCTTTTCTTTCATTTTCCTTTTAACAAAAAACCTGAATGCCTTTACAGCTGTTTGCAAAACTAATGACACTATCCAAAAATAGAATAAGAAGAAGACTTTTGATGTGCCGACTTTCCGCGCTCATTTCTTGCTCAATTCTGATCGGATTTTGTTGAGAGTGGGAGCATTCGAAAGCGGATAAGCGAGGCTTTCTTATCGTACCATACTCACCAGGTACATTATGTCATTCGAATGTCCCAAAATTCCGGCTGTCTGGTTTGAACCAGAGGCGGCAAGAGCCGTTTCTTCATCACCAGGCAACCAATTCGCATGAATCCAGGTGGTTCTGAAAGCTTACATCAAGGTGACCCATGTTTCACTGCTGTTGAATGAAACACACAAGATGGACACCCACAAGAATGGTTTTACTGATTGGAATTGAATATCCATTCCTAGCAGGTTGTCTCGAGGACGAACCAAAATATAGTATACCACAGAGTGTTGCCTTTATCACAGCTATGAGAATCACTCGGATTCATCTGAATTGGCGCTCTATTGACGTAGAAACGGCCGTCGCCGTGTTTGGTTCAAACAAGACAGCTGGATTTTTGGAACAGTTGAATTACGTAATTTACCTGGTGAATAGGGTAAAATATGAATGCGCCAGGTTCCTACACAGCCGCGGTTTCGAGGCTCACAATCTCAGTAGTGGGCTTACAAGCAGATACAGAAAATGAGGTACGGAAATTTCGGACCGCGTTATGCGTGATGTTACTGTGACAGAAAGTTGGGGTGAGGCCGTCGAGAAAACCCAAACTTCAGTCACTCTGTAACGTCACGTTTTTTTGGTCACACATCAAAAATATTGAATTTTCTCAGATTTCGACTGTAGTACCACTACTAGGATTGTTATCCTCGAAACCGCGGCTGTGGAGGAACCTGTGAATGCGCCTACTCTCGAGGAAATCGGCTGAGAAATGGATGAGAAATGATCTCGGCAATCTGGCACCTCAAAACTGCTCTTCTTTCATTTATTTTAAATAGTGTCATTAGTTCTGCAAACAGCTATAAGTTCAAGGTGAGAATTCAAGTCCCACTTCGAACTTAAGTTCGAAGTGAAGCGGGTAGATGTCACGGTAATGCTATTGTGCAGAACTTAAGATCTGTGTAAAACTTGAGTCCCAAATGTAGTCGAACCACCCGGAACTTAAGTTGAGCTAATAAAGTATTTGTGACCGACGAATTGACTGAAATTATACAGTAATATGCCTCACACATCGATCAAAGTCGGACTCGAGGATGGCGAAATTGATGGAGAAATCCACAGAAATGGAAGACCATGTCTCGTCCCAATAGTGAGGAAGAAAGGGAAAGTCGGCGGATTTGGAAAGGTATTGGAACAGAATCTCGAAGGAGCAGTGGGAGAGCAAGTGCTCGAGCCGACCATGGAGTTGTGTGAATGATCCCTGCTCAGCCCAGGGGTCTTCGATGACGCCTATTCGAGCGAATTTCTGGAGTTGGGTATGGATGAAAGATGAGGCCGCACTGAGATCCGGATTTCCGGCGTTCCTGAGCCACGACGCACATTTTTCAAGGGATACTGCCATTCCGACGAGGTCTCCTTGCACAGAGCAAATGTGCTCCATTGCATCATTGCAGAGGCGGACAAAGCATACAGGGCGGACGGATCAGAATTCTCCGGTTCAAATTATGGGTATGTGCGTGTGAAGTCGATTGGGGTGTTGGACTCTTTCCGTCCTCCGAGAACAAGGACGTCGGAGGGCTCTCCAAATGGCACGAAGTACGTCCAAGAGAAATCTTGGATGAAGGTCGACGACGAAGGGATCATTTGGTTGGCCTTGCAACGATTACTAGTATGTCTCTCCTGCTCTCGCTATATACGTCTTTGCGATCATAAGTTGATTACGATCGCGCATTGTATTCAACATGCCGCAACCGCGGCACAGGAGATTCTTGGTACACTGTCAACTGGATGTATGTACGTAGGATCTCTAATGTACTAGCTCAGTTCCTCTTATCGATCGATCACTCTATATAAAACTTTAAAAAAATTCGACCATCTTAATTTTTGTTTTATAAGCGGCCCAGTGTCCTCTTTTGCTGGTGAAGTGTATTTGAAAGAGAAGTGATGGTTGGTGATTGTGCGGAAGCGCCGACTTCGGGTCAATCCGTACGTGCCGAATCAGAGCTGAGAGCTGTTGGAATGTGAGCTCAAATTTATCTGAATTAAACTTGAGTTCATTTGAGTCTTCTTGAATTGATCTGAGTTGCCTGAGCCCCGTTAAAGCAATAAGAAACATGGTTTGTTGCGTTTGAGAAGATTCCGGCAAGGGAGGCCGAGGGCGGAGATTTGCGGAGTTTAAAAGCTTCGGACGGATAGACCTGCGTAATTTTATAAAGAGGGAGATTTGAGTCTGACTGTGGGAGACTAATTGATCGCCTATGCCTTCGCTTCGCTCTGGCATGTCTGGTAGGCCATATATCCAAACGTAGGATCGGCTGGGATATTCAAGCTATCCCTGGGCTATCGGACAGTCAGATATCTAGCAGAAAAC
Source organism: Mycena leptocephala (assembly GCA_029378395.1). Classification (NCBI taxonomy): domain Eukaryota; kingdom Fungi; phylum Basidiomycota; class Agaricomycetes; order Agaricales; family Mycenaceae; genus Mycena; species Mycena leptocephala. The sequence goes on along the minus strand of JARJLF010000064.1, from coordinate 263,140 downwards.
GCAGTGATTGTACCTGTTTGCCCGCTTCCTTATTCTCTCTGTTTTTCTCATCTGCTCCAAAACTTGAGCATCTTAGCAGTCGCATTTCTGCTCTCCGAGTCCACCCGACAGATCACAGATCGTTATTTTTGATCTCCCCGATCTGCCGTTTAACATCCGCTCAAAAGGAAGTATCTCCTTCGCGTGGAGGAGGTGCGGGCCAAATATATCAGTATCTGCCCCCGCGGGCCGGGTGGATGGTCGTCCGCGCCGCTCTCTAACTGCGACCTCCGAACTGCTGCCGACCGCCTTCAAAAAGAAGTCCAACTCAATTACCATCCTGATGGCCCTCCGCCGCTGCCTCCTCGCTCTCTATGCTCAGACCGTCTTTGCAATCACCCCTGCAGACGTTCTGTCCAGGAGCTATGACTATCTGATCGTGGGCGGCGGGCTAGCCGGTCTGACGCTCGCCAATCGGCTCACAGAAGATTCCCACAAACAAGTTCTCGTTCTCGAGGCTGGGGAAGCCCACCTCGACGATCCTCTGGTCGACATCCCTGGTTTCCTTGGGGCCACCCTCGGAAACGCGTCCTACGACTGGCTCTTTACGACCGTTCCCCAGGCGCATGCAAATAACAATTCCTTCGCATGGAGCAGGGGTAAAATGCTAGGCGGCTCGACGGGAATTAGTTTCATGGCGTTCACAAGGCCGGCGGAGAATGAAATCGATGGTGCATAGCTCGTTCTTCCCCCCCACCACCCACTCGCTGACGACAGACATACAGCAATCGGAGCGCTGGGCAATCCTGGGTGGATGGGTGAGAATCTGTTCAAGTACATGAGAAAGGCGGAAACGTGCGCTCCCTCCATAACCCCCCGTTTCAATTAAAACTCAGAATATTGCTATCGGATAGCTTCACCCCTCCCGACCCTGCCTATGCTGCAGCGAACAATCTGACATTTATTCCCCGCGCACATGCAACGACAGGCCCCTTGCACGACAGCTTCTCGCGCTTCATCTGCGACGCGCAAAAGCCATGGCTCACTGCACTCGAGACCCTCGGTGTCCAGAAGATAAAGGATTCGGTATGATTAAATTCATCCTTTTCCTGTACGTCACTAATCGCGTGCAGCTCGCAGGCGAAGACGTCGGGGCCTTTATGGCGCCTTCCGCGATTGACGGGGTCTCTGTCACAAGATCATATGCTGCGTCAGCATACTATGTCCCCGTCTCAAACCGCTCAAATCTCGTTGTCCTTACTGGGGCGGAAGTAACTCAGATCGTCTCCCACAAAATGAATGAAACTGTGGAGGCAACAGCAGTTGAATTCTTACTGGATGAGGAGACGCACGCCGTCTCTGTGAAACCTGGAGCAGAGGTTATCTTGTCGACGGGGTAAGACTTTCCGTTCATTTTGTAGAAAGAAAAAAACTTAACAAACCACGTTGAACGCAGGACCATCAAAACTCCACAGATTCTAGAGCTCAGCGGGATCGGGGACCCGCAGATTCTCAGCACCCTCGGTATCCATCTCAAGGTCGACCTTCCCGGAGTAGGGGAAGGTATGATAGATCAATTCTTTTTCGGTGTTAGCTTTGGTGAGTTCGCATGGCATGAACATTGCCTCAATTACCATGACGCTTCACAGAACTAAAAAATGATTCCATCGTCACTCTTGATGACTTGCGCGATCCCGCCTTCTTAGCTGGGGCACTGGGGGAATAGTACGCACATGGCAAATCTAATTGCCATATCACTGACCCTACACGAATAGTGAAGCCAACAAAACAGGAATAATGACCCTCGGAGTGACAGCATTCGCCCTCGTCCCCCTCCATACCATCGTAGGCGAGGCGCGCGCAGAATCACTCATCGACGCGCAGGCCCGCAAAATTGCCGCCGGTAATTTCAGTGACATCCAGAAACAGAAATGGGACGTCATCATAAAAGGCCTCAGAGAGCCAATGAAGCGCGGTTATATCGAGCTGGCGGCGTTCACCGGCTTCTTTACCACCGCCAGTCCGGATATCTTGTCTGCCTCACTTTGTCTTGGGGACTGATTATGGTATTTCAGGTACCCCGGTGGAAGGGAAGAAATATATGACGCTCACTGGGCACCTCCGTTTCCCTTTCTCGACCGGCAGCATACATGCTGTGTCCGCCGACCCGACTACTCAACCTGCCATTGATCCGCACTACTTTGAACAGGATATCGGTAAGCAGGTCTATTCCCCAGGGAGTAACGTACTGACCTAGGGGTTCAGACCTGGAAGTGATGGTCGACGTCCTGAAGTACCTTCGCAAGCTCGGTAGCACGGGCGGATTTAAAAGTACGCCACGCTGCTCGACGAGTACAGGATTTCAATCTTTCTTGGTCATAGATCTATTCGCCTCCGAGACGGATCCTGGCGCACTCGTTCAAACCGATGAAGAGATTACTATTTGAGACCAGTTAGTTGGCCACTTAAGCATTTATGCCGCAGCCCTGGTGTTATACCGGTGCTGGTGCGGGCCAAACTATGTCAGAATGAAGGCATGCATCCTACGAAGAGTTCGAGTCCGCCAGCACCGAAATACTCGAAGATTTGAGTGCGTAAGGAATTTATTTTGACCGGCAGTCCAACATAGCCAAACAACAGGTTAGTTGGCCACCCCGCCAACTAACGTATTGAGCTCTCAAATGGCGGTGGTCTGCACCCAGAATCATATATACAGGTTATATTCACTATTTAAAACAGTTATGGTGTAGGAATGAGGTATAGCAAACCTCGAAATTGGGGTCGCGGGATGAATGAGTGTTCTGCTACTCAGAAACAGGCCGCGATGGGCCAAATTAGGACCCAGGCTACTTAATGGGGAGTATTTGGACGTACCTGGATGCCCAACTCCATTCCAAGTTGCTGACATCTCCTCCAAAAAATCTGACTATCCGCATGACTGAAATTGGGTGATTTTGGACAATGGCCTCCAGAGCAATCAGAGGTCATTGGATAAAATCTCAAAAGGGTCCCAGAATGAAGGATTGTATATTGAGAAGTCCTGTGTAAGGTTCCAGACCGATGGCATAGCGGTGTCGTGGACCGCAACAGTGCCAGCATGACTGGCCCACAAATGAAGTCGTGCTTTTCCCGGGTGTGTTAAGAGTGATAGTTCAGTCAGTTGCCGTCCAGTATCTCTTCAGAGGGAAGGCCAACATCGGGGGATCCGATCGAGCCCCCAAAGTCGTGGATCGAGGAAGAAATGGTGGAGAAATGGTGGAGAAATGGCGATGGCAAATGAGGCGAGTGGTTCGAATGATAAGAAATTGATGTCCCCACGCTTCGGATCCCGATCCGCGATGCCGTAGCTCCCGATCAACCCATCACTTTCGGCCGAAATTTGGTCTGAACATTCGTTGGAGGTTGTATTCTGTTTATACATTATACCCAGTCATAATTATGAAGCCCTGGTTTTATAGGAGTCAAGTGGCCAACTAAGTAGGGTGGCCAACTAAGGGGTCTCTAATAGTATGCGTGCGCTACTGCAACTCATCCCTGAGCAACCCCATAATTATTGAATTACAGGGTACATCAAGAACCACGGGGGCACCGAGTACCACGCCGTCGGTAGTGCGGCCATGCTTCCGCAGGAGAAAGGCGGTGTGGTCTCGCCGGAATTGAAGGTCTGAACATGAAGTAGAAGTCCAGCTGTCAGCTCGTTGACTTTTTTTTTTTTTTGCGCAGGTGTATGGGACAAGCAATATACGTGTTGTCGATGTGGGTCTGTTTGTCTTCCTTAGAGCCCTATTCAACTTGTGCACAGTACTCGATCCTACCGATACAAACAAGTGCGCATCCCATGTCCGCACTTTACGGAATGTAAATTATATATCCTGCTGCTGCGACCGTCCACTCACGTTGAATTTCATTCAGTGCGGAGAAGGCCGCAGAAATCATCCGCGGAATCATCACAGTTTGACTCAGCTTTACAATCAACCCATGCCATAATTTTCAACGACAATGCAACCACCGTTCGCTGCGCCAGGCGGGGTTCCGAGTGCAAATCTATATTAGGTTTGTTTAAACAACGGGCGTCTCAATGCAAACTGCTTGTTATTTGTTCTATGCGACACCGTGCAGCCATCCCGGCTTGTGTTCCATCCACGGGACAAGATCTCTGTTTGAATACAGGTTGATTGGACTGTGTGAACACGAAACTGATTAACAGTGTTCAAACGCCAACGATGCCCCAAAAGAAGAGCCCGAAATAAGATCGGAACCACAGACCACCCGCATGAGACGAACATTATTTGAAGGTGGTAAATCGGTTCCGGCCTGGCCGCGGCGGTATAGTGCTGGCCAAGAATATAATATGAAAAATTAAATTTTGAATATATTCAAGGGAATACAGATATGATACGGCTCTGGAGGCTCTATCTGAATATGAACAAGCAGTCGCTACTTGCGGACATTGAAATAAAATGATTTTGGACAATCAATTACAATAAAAGCTCTTTCCATACAATATTACTGGTAGAAGTGGAGTCATCCTCCTCGTACTTCAAAATAAGCACGTTCTCGGAATCAGGAACGCGGGTCACGACTGAATAAAGCTGTCCATGTGAAAAGACGGATCTCCTCAAATCTAATCCCAATTTTGTACTGTGAGACCTTGAAATCCATTAAAAGTTGTTGCATAGCACAAAGCAAGCGGGATTTGCTTGCGGTGAACAACAAAGTTGAAGGCACGTCGCGCACAAACATAGCCTTGAGTTGGGTCCGCAGTTATTTTAAACAGGACAGAGGTGACTAAAAGAAACGTGGATTGGTGGGGTAATCTCAAGCGGCGGTTACAGAAAGAGCAAAGCAGCTAACCAAATTTTGACTCCCAAAGCAAGCACCTCATTGCAATGAGGCAAAAGCATTTCCGGGTACTTCGCAGTAGAAGCTGTGTGAGAGGAAGGCTGTAAACAGGGAAATCTAATTTCTAAGTTGGCACAGAATCGTCCCAGGGCAGAGCAAGAGAATGACCAACATCAACAGAAGAAGTTTAATGAAATGACGAAACTCGGGCCGGGTATGGGCGTTTATGCGCGCTAATCAGGCGGAGTTTGAGAAGGACGTGCTGTCGATGCGTAGATTCTGCGGGCAAAGTTGCGGAAAGAGCCGCAAATTGTGATCATTTCCAGATTTTTCTGCCTCCGACAGCACAAGATGCCCGCAGAGGTCGCGGTTCGCTATCAGGGGATTCCATTTGGGCTGGATACATTCAATCAGTGCCTTTGCAGCCTCTACACATTCTCCCGGGTTGACACAGCCATATTCGATGCGGTCTCGTCGACAGAGCGGGCATCCACAGTTCTTGCGGCATGTGGCTGTCTTATCAAGGTGGTTCTGCGCTGTGATATTGTCAAGATGTCGGCCACACTTCGGGTGTGGTGATTTTGTCGTAGGCATTTTACAGCATCTTTCCTCCGAATTTTATCAAAATTCTGCGCAATGAGTGCTATGTGGTTCCATACAGGCGTTTGGAGCTGAACTTCCTTCGAAATTGAAAGCGCTGTAAACTCCAGGTGATATTTTTTGGCTGCCAGAATCATGCACCGGATGTCACGCGGTAACGGGGCATTTCTCCACGATGGGATGTGTATATCTTGCGGGAAAATGCGGTCCATTGAACCTTGGTTGGCCTCTGATTGGCTTGCATCCCAGCGCTTCATAATGGTATGTTCAGCAAAAAATGGCCAGTTTGCTCAGCGCACGCAGTTCATCCACCGCCCTTGGAAGCTTTCCGAATTCAAAGAGATCGTCACTCGATGGCAGAGATTCGAACGCGACGCAGGGTTCTGGAACGCGTGCGTGCTATCCGCGAACGCGAGGAATATTTCTCCAGCGTGTTTATCGAGAACCATGACCAGGCAAGCTCGATTTCTCGGTAGGGCAAAGACAGTGTGAATTGAATGCACCAGCCAGTCAATTGGGTGTCCGCGACCGGCAACTGCAGACACACCCAACGTAGTCGCATCCATTGTGCACAATAAACTCCATTTCTAGAAAAAAAATTGCCGCACCCGGGTGATCAGTCCGAGTGCCAACGAGAATCCAAGTAAAAGAGACCACCCAAAAAATGTAAAGGTCCGATAAAGCCGAAAGGCAAACAGACCCCCAGAATCTCCTTGATTCGCTCACTTCACACCGAGCTGAGTGTAGGATTCAAAAAGACTACTGACCTACTGAATAACTACTGGCACTTACAGCTGTTTGCAAAACTAATGACACTCGCTAAAAATAGTTAAAAGAAAGTGTTTTTGATGCGATAGATTGCTGAGCTCATTTCTGATTCATTTCTCAACGGATTTTGTTGAGAGTAGGCACGTTCGAAAGCGGGTAAGCGGGGCTTTCATATGGTACCCTACTCACGAGGTACATTACGTAATTTAGATGGTCTAAAATTCCGGCTCACTGGTTTGAACCAGACGCGGCAACGGCCCTTCCTTCATCACCCCTGAGCTAAATTTCATGAATCCGGGTGATTCTGAAAGCTTACATTAAGGCAATCAATATCCCACCACCCTAGAATGAAACACACGTGATGCACACCTGCAAGAATGGATTTACTGATTGACGCTGAATATTCATTCCTAGCAGGTTGCCTTGAGAATAAACCAAAATATAATATATTACGGCCTTCAGAATCATTTGGATTCATGTGAATCGGTTGTCTGGCGATGAAGGAAGGGCCGTTGCCGCGTCTGGTTCAAACCAGCGAGCCGGAATTTTAGACCATCTAAATTACGTAATGTACCTCGTGAGTAGGGTACCATATGAAAGCCCCGCTTACCCGCTTTCGAACGTGCCTACTCTCAACAAAATCCGTTGAGAAATGAATCAGAAATGAGCTCAGCAATCTATCGCATCAAAAACACTTTCTTTTAACTATTTTTAGCGAGTGTCATTAGTTTTGCAAACAGCTGTAAAAAAAAACCTATGGTTTATTACCTGAAATTCGTATCTTGGGGCAGCACATCGGAACTTTTGAGCTCTTCCAAACCCGAGGAGAGCCTCAACCCAGATAGAAATTGTTCTTCCAACCGGAGTAGGGCGGCTCTTGGAAAGTAGGCCAATTATGTTCTCCAGCACACCGTGCAAGTGGGTGTGGTCCACAGTGCACCGCTTGACTCATCTGAGCTCCTGGGAGCAGCAGACCTGGACTTGACTCCTGTCACTTATATTACCCTGTAACTGGCCGGGTTTTTTTCTTTCCTTTTTGGAGATCGAATGAAGTGGAGTGTGCTGAAGAGGACTTGGTTCCGGGCTGACAGATTTGTCTCCTAAATGAACCATTTAACCTAGCTCATATACGCAGAGTCAGAGCGGGTACATGGCTGTCTTCCTTTCTTGTTCAGAAACCCGCATTTGAAGCAGCAGATCCGGTTTCGTCTCCCAGCCTCCGCGTCGCGTATCGGATATCTTAGAAAGTCATTTTTTGGCTCGATGTTTTGTGTGTACGAAAAAGAAGAGGGCTCTGATATTTTCCCAGAAATCCTTGTCGACTAGAGTCATCTTCCCACCCCGGAAGGCGACCAGATATATTGAGCGCGACTCCGGTGTCAAACATAATGGGGGGAAATTGAGCAGCCTGTGTACGATAGACAGACCCGTTCCAGCCAGTGTCACGAAGAATGTTGAAGTATCACTCCTTGTTTTGGATGGACATACAGTGGTGCTCTAAAAAAGCGCCGAGCCCCGTTTGAGCTCATTTCGTGGTCGAATCCCTTCAAACAAAATTGTAGCATGAACGTTCAGTAATTTCAGGCTCATATGCACAGAAAAAACTATACCATCCCTACTTCAATGTCCCGAAATAAAAATATTTGGTGTATTCTGAAAAATCGACGTTGTGAATTTGCACGCTATCGAAAAATGGTCATCACTCCATGAAAGTAGTTGAAAAATGAAGTATACTCACATTTTAGTCCACTTGATTTTATACTCATTTGAGCTCACACGGAAGCTCTCAAGTTCGCCATTTTAGGCGAAAATGGCCAAAAATGCTCTCAAAATAGCCAAAATGACCTATTTGCAGTGCCCATTGTGAGCTCAAATGAGTATCAAATCAAGTGGACTAAAATGTGAGTATACTTCATTTTTCAAGTACTTTCATGGAGTGATGACCATTTTTCGATAGCGTGCAAATTCACAACGTCGATTTTTCAGAATACACCAAATATTTTTATTTCGGGACATTGAAGTAGGGATGGTATAGTTCTTTCTGTGAATATGAGCTTGAAATTACTGAACGTTCATGCTACAATTTTGTTTGAAGGGATTCGACCACGAAATGAGTTCAAACGGGGTTCGGCGCTTTTTTAGAGCACCACTGTACCTACAGAGTAGGTGTGGGACACCGCTGCTTCTAGTAGAAACCAACTTAAGCAGCAGCCACCGTGTTCGATCCCCGGCACTCGCGTTATCCATTGTCATGCTTTTTTTTTGCTTCTTTGGCAATCGAGTACCCTGCGTGATAGCCCAGAATGGAACAGTTGACGAGTTTCGAGTAGCTCAAGCAAGGACGGACGCGGGTCAATATTCGGGGCGTCTTCATTAATTCGCTCTATGTAACCACCCGCACCGTAAAGTCCCAACACAACAAAACACCGATACCGCACGTCATTTTGGACTACGGGCAATCATATACACCTACACGAGCATATGTGCGGATCCCGACCTGGAGCCAGACGCGATGAGCAAAATCATCCAGCCTTGCGCGTTTCGAAAACAAAATATAGAGCGGGCCTTGGCCCAAAGAGGTGGAAGAACGAGGAACGAGAGATGGGATGAGAGATGGCCGGATGGTAGGAATTCATTATTGAATTACGGATTGCTGTGTGAAGCACGTACCCAGATCGCGTTCGCGAGAAATGAGCTCCGTGATAAGAAACTGAATCATCCGCCGGTAAATATACATGCCACAAAAGCCAAGTCTGGGACGCAAGTTCGGCAGTCCAGAGGTGGACTTGGATTGGCAAGAAGGAATGTGAGAAAGGAAGAACAAGGAACAGCGGACACGGTGCCGATATGTAATAGCTGCCGGACATGGGAATCTACTGTTGAATTACGGTGCAATATTAGCAGTGCGGAATCAGATGAGCGCCGGGGCGAGTCGAGTGAAAGCACAGGAAGAGGCTGGAGACACGTGCACGGAAGGTAGGAGTGGGATGTCGAGGGGCAGAGAAGAACATCGGGCAGCAACTGAAGCAGCGCGAAGCTTGAATGAGGCTTGGATTAGGGGTAGCCTGGCTCGGGACGTCGTGGTCACGCAGGTGATGCTACGAGAGTACCGGTAGACCGAGTGAGGGACATTCAACAATCTCGCCATGGAGAATCACGGGCATGGGGCGAATCGAATCGAAATAGATGCACATGATTTGCTCCAAGATCGACCAGAGTTGATGCGAGCAGCGCAGACCAGGGATGGAGATGATCGATGACCGCAAGAATAGTGCAGGAGGAAAGAACATGAAATTATTCCTGGCGCGGTGTCCGACAAATTCCAGAAAACGGATTACTGCGCATTCGAGTGCCAAGATCCGAAAGCAGAGGGGAAGGATGGTCCGGTAATGGATTATGTGAGGCAGAAGGGCTGCGAGCGTCGAGACAACGGCGGGCAGACCGTTCCAAGTAAGGACGTACCAATGAGCGTGATGGATGCAGCATGAGGCGATTCGGAACGGTGTTCGGATCCGGATGCAGTCTCGTCATTGGAGCCGCGAGCGCACAGTGCGAGGAGTTGACCGAGATCGCCGGCTACCCTGTCCAGGAGATGGAGTCGGGTCCACTGTGGCACGTCAGCGACAGCAGCGTGAGGACTAGGCGAGATCGTCATCGTCGATGACGAGAAGAATGTTTGGAGATGATTGGCGATTGGTCTGTGATGGCCGCAAGATGGCCGGACACTGCCACGTTTCGGCACCGTCAGCGCTTCAAGTTAAAAAGCTCATAAGCCGAGCGCAACTCATACGGGTTCTGGGATTGACCTTCCTGGACGATGTGTAATTGTATGAGCCTCGAGTTTGGCCGCTGAGAGACATCTGGATGCCCCCAGAAGACAACTTTCTCCGTGCTAGCGACAGACACTCACCATCAGCGCTACCTCCTACCCAGTTTGATATCAAATGTAAACACCGAGGCAATCCGCGAACGCGGCTATAGTGTATGTTCCACAGCCGGCCGGAATTTCCGGTGATCACCATGAGTGTTAATGTTACTATTGATGGCCCACTTTTGCAAAAATGTACCCCTTTGCAAAAATTCGATCTGGCGAGTTCAATTCAAGCTCAATTGCTTCGGGATAAAACAAGGAGATAATTTTAGTATCTGAAAATGTACTGCGAAGTTTATAGAATGCTTGGGCCCTATTTGAACCCTAACAAAATCAAGAGTCGGATTTTGGGAAATTTTGATGGCATTGATCGCCTGCCAAAAGTTTTTGCAAAGGTGGGTAATTTGGGTTTTCTTCTCAGCATCTTCTAGGCTCCCTTCTCAGTTTCTCAAAAAGTCTGCAAATATTCAACGGAGCTAATGACATGCAGGGCTCGCCTCAGTCCAAATTTCAGAGGAATCCGAGCCCAGATGCTTCAGCCGCACCTCCATCAAAAAACTTTTGCAAAGGTGGGCCATCAATAGTAAGTACACCAGACCTGGGTTCGAATCCCATGATCCGCTTCAGGCCTCTGACTTTGCTTTTTGTTCACATAGACCATTTAATCCTGGAATTTCACCGTTGGAGGAACACCCAAAGGCAGTGGAGACATCTTTGCCCGCCCACAGTAGTGCGAGAACTTCAGTTTGATGAGATGACATTCAATGTTGTGAACCTATGGGCTCCAATCGAAAACGACTCGTTTGCAGGAGACCAATCCTTCTCCTGAGTCAGACACTTAACCAACCCTCAGAAAGCGGGTGTGGTGTGTGTGGCACACAGCTGCATTGGTTTCAACTTTCTTAGCATTTCAAGCAGTGGCAGTGGGTTCGACTCTCGCATCCGCGTATGAGACCTTTTTTTTTTTTTTTTGGCGGATTGGATTGGTAACCATTTTATATTCATATGTGTAAATTCGTTGGTCCTGATTCTTGTTTTCCAAGTGGGCTGTTCACGTTGTTTTCAACAAAATGTTCCAGGCTCAAATTGGTCGCTCTCTGGGTTCATTGCAGCTCATAAAACGCGCGCATATGAATGCCTCTCATCCTTCACCATTTCCCGTTTCTGTGGAATTCCCTTACGCCGATCCTCTCCGCCCGCAAGGAAGTCGCTCGAACACCTTTGGTGATAGCATCTATATATATGTGAACGGTGGCGCAATATCCGAGAAGTACCAGTCTGCCTACGGCAACAAGCCCGCCTTGTTAGAACGGCGTAGGCAGACTGATTACGAGTCTAGGTGTCGTATTGCTTTGCGGCTCTGGCAAACCCAGCGCACAAAATGCATAACGCAATTGACACCTTTCGATGGGCCGTGTCTTGCCTCGCGTGGGTGCAAAAGAAGGATCCCATGCGCACATTGAATGCTCTTCAGTGTCTCGCAGACCTACATTATCTTCGGTGATGAAGACACGGCTCTAAACCTCTTCCATGCGGCGCTGGCAGGAGGAACAGCGATGGACATACATCGCTTCAGAGCAGAGTGTATGGTCGGAATTGGAGAGATCCTGCTCCGACGCGGTGATCCTATATAAGCCAGGGAAATGTGGACTGCAGCCCATCCTCTCTTTCTCCGTTCGCGGCGCATGAAGGATGCGGCATCGGTTGAGAAACGACTGGAGCAAATCTCCCAACAGGCCAAGTCTCCAATTCAGACCACAGCTACCGGTATATCAAGGACATCAGTTATCACAAGCTCAGAGAGCGACACAGCGGCCATGAAACCGAGCTTGAAACATTAGAGAGCTTGCGCAAAAGCCGCACGAGCAACTAATTTATTAGCTCCTCTTAAGTAGTGGGCGGTTCGACCACTTTGCAACTCAAGTTTTAGACAATGTCTTAAGTTCTGCTTAAGTAGCCCAAATACCATTATTACCTTGACATCTCCCAATGTCATCTCGATCTTAAGTTCCCATCTGGATCTTAAGTTCCATATAACTCAAGTTTTGGGTTTGAGATCAATTCATATAAAACATATATACTGTACTATTAAAATCAATTCGTCAAGGGGTGTGACGCGTGACCCAAAGTTCTAATTCGTCAATTTGTCAAGGCAGCTCGAGCTGCGTGACATCCCCCAAAATTTCGTCAACCCGTAAAAATATTCCAGGAGTTGTGGTAAATGCACAGTGACTCAATAGAATAATTTAGGAATGACCTGAGCAATTTATTTCAACATAAGTTTGAGTGATGTGGAAAAATGCAATTTCTGCTGTTAAACTCAAGTTAACTTGCTCTGAACCACGATTTGAAGCCAAAAAACCTTGAAAATGGGCAATAAATTAAGTGGGAAGTGCCCACAGTTGAGGAAAATTGCTCCAAGCCCCCGTGAGCCGAAATTTTCAACCTACCGTGACGAAAAGTATATTCGTCAAGAGCCTCCGTGACGCGTGACAAGGTTGCAAAATTCGTCACGTCAAGCACCCCCGTGACGCGTGACTGACGAATTGATTTTAATAGTACAGTATCTAAAACAATTGAACTCAAGTTTGGTGTTCTAACCACTTAAGTTCTGTTCTCTCCTAAGCTCTGCCAATAGACTTGAGTTCGAGAAGAGCATAAGCTCTACAACTCAAGTTTTGGGTTTGAGATCAATTCATATAAAACATATATATCTAAAACAATTGAACTCAAGTTTGGTGTTCTAACCACTTAAGTTCTGTTCTCTCCTAAGCTCTGCCAATAGACTTGAGTTCGAGAAGAGTTTAAGCTCTACTGCGACTTGAGTTTTATGAACACAAACAAGGTGGCATACCAGTGACCAGACTCAGTGCCACCGGAACGTCGTTGGAATCAAATGTCAGTACAACTTGAACTGAGCTTGAGCTTGTACAAATTGATCTGACCAAATCCTGGAGTGTATGAGAGTGATGTGTTGGGGAGAAGTGGAAAGTGCGAAGTGCTCGTCGAGGTTAAAGCCAAGTCGAAGTGATGTGTCTTGGCATGTTTGGCGCTCGGCCACTGATTCAGTAACATCACGCGTTACTCATTCCAACTTGTCTTTCTGTCCACCACACCCACCGAACGTGCCTGACTATAAACAAACCATCTACGAAGCCAGGGCCCGCAAGGGTGCCGCCCCTAGTTGTCCAAGGGGTGCCACCTTTCTTGGCCGTTAATTCGGATTCTGAGAGACTGATACCAACATATCACAGCATGCCACCCGCCGATAAAGCTTGGATAACCTGGCTTTGGTCGTCCGCCAACCATCGTGAGCTCTTACCAAGTTGTTTGTCATGTATCTAATATTTTTGATAGATTAAGGATTGGGATTTGGTGATAACCTTCGACGAGCTAGTCATCAAGATCGACGCTTGGCGCGACATAGTCTTCAAGTGGATAGAGAATATGGTGAGCGCTATGGGTCCATCGACATATTTATTACTTACTATGGATCAGGATATACACAGGCATGCAAGGATTTTTAGCGTAGCGTGGGCTGTATACGATGGGAGTCATGGACGCGAGTGCATCTTAAGTTGGCGGCACTTAAGTCTTACGAAACTTAAGTCTTGCGGAACTCAAATTCAGGTTAATTCACACCGGTATACAACATAATGATATGTAAATGGAACTTGAGTTTTCAATACAACTCAAGTTGTCGGCCAAACTTGAGTGGTAGCATAGGACTTGAGTTTGAGGGGAGGATAGGATGCCCATGCCCGTGAATGGATCATGGGCGCGAAACTTAAGTTCTGGGCCAAACTTAAGTGCCAAAGTGGTCGGACCGCGTAGGACTTAAGTTGAGCTTATTATATTTCATGCACGAGCCGCACGCGGCTTTTGTGCACTGCGCAAAGCCGCGAGTTTTCTTCACTGTTCTTAATTCTTGTCTTGCTAAATACCATCCAATGCCCCTGGAATCCCATGTTCTACTCCTGAGAGTGCTATTCATTGGATGCGCAACTGCGGGAGGCAGCATTTTTTACGCATCACGAAGGTATCACTCAAGCTCCACTTCCTTTACCCACACTCTCACGTCTGCCGCGCAGCAGAGGCAATGCCGAGGATGTTCCCTCTCCCCACAGCACTTCTCCTTCGCCTCAGGTAAGCTTGCATTGAAATACACCTCTCACATTTCAAATTTGCTATGCGGCTTTGCGCAATGCAAAAAAGCCGCATGCGGCTCGTGCGGCTTTTGCGCAAGCTCTCTATTCAAAGGCTCTGCTAGCCCCCAAAGCCTCACCTTCGCTGAAGGAAACCTGTGTGGCCCCTGGAGCCTCGACAGATAAACACACAAAACTATTTGCCTTCTAATCAGGCAACCTGTTTGACGCGTAATTTTTTAGACTCGGTGATGGGAAATCATACCTCGTGAAGAGGCTCAAACGTGCATTCCCCTGTTTCCTTGGTTTTTTGTTGCGTAAAAAAAATTACAAGTTATGTGTATATACCGGCGTTTGAATAAATAAGATTTTGAAAGTGCATTGCTGTAGGGTTTTGTCCTTGTCGAAGCGCAGGGAGTCAAATAGCACACTAGATTTTTCTGAGGGATAAGCTACTTACATAGCTCCCCATAACATATTCATATGGCGACGCATAGGACATAACAGAGATAATGAACTCGGAAAGACATCACGGAGTCTGAAGCACGTAGCATATGTACGATCACTGTCTGGTTAAGTTGCTTGATTACGGGGCAAATAGTTCTGTTTTTTCGCCAGGTGAAGTTCCAGGATCATCATCAGTTTCGAGCTGCAGCGAAAGAGAGATGTTTGGTGCCGACAGAGCCTCTAGTTGTTTCAGGGTGGAAGGAAGTACAACCTGTGCTGATGTCGTTGATGTCTCACCAGTTCCATCCCGAATCGCCAAGAGTGACTGTGAGAGTTTTTGGATTCGTTCCTCGACCAATGCAGCATCCTTCCTGCACGACGAACGGATAAAGAGAGGGTGCGCAGCTTCCCACATGTCCATCGCTGACATGGTGTCTCTGCGCCGGAGCATGATATCCCCAATTCGAGCCATACACTCCGCTCTGAGACGATGTATTCCCATCTTTGTTCCTCCTTCCAGTGCTGCTTGGAAGAGATGAAGAGCGGTCTCATCATCACCCATCAATAGATATATATCTGCAAGACGCTGAAGAGCATCTAATCTGTCTGCGGGCTTGTTGGCTTTTTGTGCGAATGCGAAGTACACCATTGCCCAACGGAAGCTGTCCATTGGTCCGTGCATTTTGTGCCGTGGGTCAGCCAGAGCCGCCAAGGAATCTCGTACAATATCCGGAAAGATGCCTCGACTCTTTGAGAGACACTTCAAAAATGCAACGCGGGCATTCTCGGTGTCTCCGCGCAGGAGGTTGATTTTAGCGGCCACCGCGGAACACCACACGATTCTCGGAGAGTCCACCGCTATATAGATAGCTTTGGCAGCATTCAAATTGGAAAGAACGTCTGCTGTTTCGCCCTCCATGAGAATATCCATCTCTACCATACCACAGAGGGCATGAGCATGGTACCAATCGAGAGGGTCGGAGACGTCTTCTGCGCCATTTGTGCAAAAACTCGGCGTGCTTCCAGGTATTCAGTTTTGAGCCAGAGGACATCTGCCCGCAGATCGAGGATTTCCAGATACCGATCGGAACCTCCCATTCTGCCCGGCATTAGTGAATCTTCTGCCTGCATACAAAGGTCAAGTGCACGGCGTAGATTTCCCAACCAGAGGTGGGCCCAGGCCTCGTCTATAAGCCAGGAGGTTCCCAATGACCCGTCGATCTGAACCCCGCGATGCTTCGAGCTTTGTGCACGGCTTCGATGATCCAGTGTGAATTGTACGCATGCGTTGCAAGCTGCTGTTCTGTGTCTAGAGCCTCCAATTGAAGGTCAATATCATCCGCTTCTGCTGCCAAAGTAAATGCCCATTTGTTGAACTCTGTGGCCTTGGAGATGTTCCTGTATTTGGGCATGATATAATAGAGAGTTTGCGGTAGCCACCGGCAGCCACCGGGTGGCTTTTCCGGCATGCGGTGCCGGGTGGCTACGTCGTTATGGTGGCTGTTGCAGTGGCTGCCGCATTTTGTCGTGAGGCAGCCTAGCAGCCCTAGCCACCATTTTCCGTTGTCCTTCCATGCAGAAAGTCATTCTCGAGTCCAGAATCCAACTCACTACCCTTCTGAAGGTCATTTCTGAGGAATGAGATGAAACTATCAATAATTCCGGCAGGCGACCTGGTGGAAGAGTCAACCTAGAC
The DNA here is from genome assembly GCA_029378395.1 of Mycena leptocephala. Classification (NCBI taxonomy): domain Eukaryota; kingdom Fungi; phylum Basidiomycota; class Agaricomycetes; order Agaricales; family Mycenaceae; genus Mycena; species Mycena leptocephala. The sequence goes on along the minus strand of JARJLF010000064.1, from coordinate 246,792 downwards.
ACTTTAGGTGATGCACAGTAGAATAAAGAATGTTGGAACACGTGTTGAATGTGTCATTGCAGGAGCCACCGTAATGACGTAGCCACCCGGCACCGCATGCCGGAAAAGCCACCCGGTGGCTGCCGGTGGCTACCGCAAACTCTCTAATAATATGCGACTGCATTGTAGAACTTCACAGCTGGATTTTGAGCAATCAGTGCAAGGTAAATTAGTGAGAGAATAATTTCACCTTCCCCGACCGGGGCACGTCCAGCATTGAAGTACTGAACCCCCTCTTCGATCATAATGTCGTGATCCTGGATCAAATGATAATACGCATTGCGAAGGATTATGCGCCTGTATTTCCATCGCAACGCTGCATCATCGGTTTCTTCGATCAAACGGGGAAGTCTCTTGAAAAGTGGACTGCCGCCCTTGAGCATGTGTCGAGAAAAAGTCCAAGGTTATGATGCTCTTTCCCAGTTCGATCCACGTAGCTTTTCCTTCCGCCAATATACCCGCCAGGATGAGCTGGTTGATATTTCCGAGGTGGCTAATCAAGTCCGGAACAAGATCTCCGGAGGGTAGTTCACGATTGGATTCCCAGACCTCAAGAAGGTTCTGGAAATATGTTCGAAGGGGCCTCACCAAGGAGACTGAAGGGGGATAAGCCCGTCTGATGTATTCGCGAACGGGGCTTAATGCCTTTAGGCGTCCTTTGACATCTAAGTATGCCAAGGACGTGCCAATCAACACTGATTGACATTGACGAGCATTAGGAATTGGCACCTTGCTTGTGAAGATGTCCTCTGGCCTAATTCCGTCCGGGAGGAGTGAAAGAAGAGAGATGAGATTTTTGGCATCCGGAGACGAAGAAATGCGTGGACTTCTGAGCGAGAGGCTGATGGATTTCTCGAGATTGGACCGTTTGTCGTGTCCCTCGGAAAGAAGGGCCGTGTTTTCCGTCTCCCATCTGGTTAAGGTACTCGAATATCCCTCGAATGATGCTATGTTGGCCATCAGACTGACAGCTAGTGGAAGGCTGCCTGAGAGCTCTAGCAGGTCATTGAGAGCTGATTGTTCCCCACTTTCCGGTTCATCAGCAACTTCGATGAATATTTGCCGTGAAGCCGAAGGAGAAAGTGGTTCCAGGGGAGGGAGGAATGGTCGGTTCCATTTCACTTTCCCAGGTCTTTCCGCTCCTCGCATTGTAACCTGGGAACTAAGCTCAGTGGGGGTAACAACTTCATAATCAGACTAACCAGCAAGGCAAAGCTCGGAATATCGGCCAATAAAGATATAAACTCCTCAACCTGGGCTCGGGACTCTATCGATTCCCATGGTGTTTCAAAATTATCGAGTACGACAAGGCACGGCCCACACTGTCCCAAGTGCCGCACAATTGCCTTGGACAGTTGTCTCGATGGTTCCAGTCCGAGATGTAAACCAATACTGGCAACCAAGTCACCACATGTGCTGGCCGATTCGCATGAGATGAAATGTTTGAGGTTGTATTTCTCCCATATCGCAGGATGGTGCAGTGCAGCCATGGCTAAAGTAGTCTTTCCCATCCCGCCGGGCCCCAGTATAGCTACGCGGGCAGGACCATGGAGAAGGGCGTCGATTAGATCCTTGAGCTCGGACTCCAGGCCGTGGAATATTTTCGGATGGGCAGGGAGCAGGGAAAGGGAACCAGAACTGTGATTGCAAATGATTAGTGTATCACGAGATAATCGTCATGAGGTTATTCACCTAGCGTTCAAGGAACCCCTTCCAATCTGACAAACCATATGAATTAACAAGAGGAAACCTCATGAATCACGCCTACCGAAGATGCATTATCAATTGATCCACTCTGAGATGAAATGAGTTCAAGGAGCTCTTGATGCCGCCTTTCTGTATCATTTGTAAACTCGGTGAGAGCGCTTGCGATTCTGATTCCAGATTCCATCTTTTAAAGCAGATGTCACCCTCGGGATCATCCGTAAATAAAAAAATTACCGTAAATATCTTCAATGTTGCTTGTAGCTCTATCTCACAGCTATCCAATTGTGCTATGATCTCATTTTGTTTAAAAAGCCGCTTGATTTTCCCCAGCTCTCGCTGCGCCCGCAAGCCAGAGTAGAATTTTTGAAGCGTGCTGCGACCAGAAAATCAGTGCCTACGAACCAATCAACTATGCTGGCCAAACTTACAGGGAAAACTGTGCAATGTGGTCAAGCATTTGCGGGGATCGGATCTCGAGATCCGAATGGATATACAAGCTCATGAGTGCACAGAGTAACTGGTGAATCTTCTCCATCATCGAGAGGCAGCGGTCTTTTTGAAGCTTCATGCCCTACACCTCATTCAGACGCAACATGAAATCGTTGTCAGACAGGCGTACCTGGACAATGGGGACAATTGTCAACACCAGTGTGCAGACACTGTCGAGGAACGGTATCTGTGACGTGTCTGCAACATCTCGAAGGGTGTCGGCTACTACAGCGGTGTACTGCAGAATTTTGTCGAACGTGTCGGAGGACTTGAGAAGCATCGCTAAGGATGGGGAATTTACTTCGCGCGCCTGCGATATATATATATATGCAGCCAGTATATTTTCATTGCAGTGCTGATGCCAGGGAGGTGAGAACTATAACGGCTGCCATGCAAATATAGAGATCGGAAGTGTAACGTCGCCGAGGACTGATAGAATGTTCAGGTCACCGTTTTTGATCGATTGCAATTGTCCATCTAGCACTCTCTCATCATAGCGGACCACGCGCTTCAGACCGGAGAGGATTTTGGACGTCAGTGGATCCGGGGTGGGAATCAGTCGTGAATATAAGGAGTTGACGGCGTCTATAGTCTATTTCTAAAATTACCCTCCGAGCGCCTTAGGGACCAGTGCCGGTCAAACTTCCCTGACTGAATTGCATCGAAATGATGACGTCGAAGACTGGTAGAATGTTCATGTACTCCAATACCTCTCGTCACGGTAGATTTAGACCGGGGAGTGGATTTTCCCGCCCGTGAGAGCGCTGAATTGGCGCCAAATCTCAACATCCTTTGAGATCGGTGCTTGTCAAACTCCTCCGATTGACGTCCTGGGCGAAGCGACGCAGTGCGCCGCTTCAAATTTTGACATTACTTCTCTCTACCATTCCATCGTCTCTGAATCGCTTTGCGGAACGAAATACATATTGAATCATACCTGAGACTTGCCACAACTTGGGAGTGGGGTGGTAAGCCTTATCACATCGAACTAAAGTTTAATTCTGTGGGCAGGGGGTATCTGAAACCTCGATCGAGGCACATCGAATGGAACCAGAAGCGTGGAGACAACCGTGACATAGAATCCTCATGGCGTGTGCTTTCGCTGCGGATTATCCCCGTTAACATGATACGATTTCCGACGGTGACAGTGAAATGGTCCATGTCTTCCAACATGCCGGTCGCCTGTTAACATGTGGGCCGGCACGGCAGTGGGGGCCTTATAATTGTGCACTTCTTATCCAAGCTTTGCGATGACTCCGGAGTTGCCAAGAGAGTGACGGCATGGAGTTTGTTGAAGATGTTCTTGAATCAGAGAATCGAAGTGGATCGGATGTATGCCGCAGAGTCGAAGGTGTCGGGGGATTGTTGAAAGCGGTGGGAAGTTAGATAGCCTACGGGGAGAAAAATGTGGGTTCTAGAAACAGGCGCGACAACGGGCAGCTAAACCCATCCTCTTCACTGCACAGCAAATCACTGCGTTCAGGGACCCCGTCGACACAGCCTGCAAGTCACGTGTCGATCTTGCAGACCCTGAGAAACATCGCCTATCAACGTCGGATCTGCAGAGTTTGCACCACCGGAATTTAAGGATGCGCTTACGGATCCAATGATCTTCTTCAAAGCTGTACTGTCTAAAAGGGAGGCCACTCCTTTTCTCGGAAAACTGGCCTTCAACGTGCTCAAGATTTACGATGCAACACCCATGCTGTTACTACAACCACCAGCACCATAGGCAGGACCCGAGAGGCCGGATTCTACTATATACCCCCGATGTCGGACATATTTTCCGCGCTGGCGCTCTTCGATCTTTGGTGCTCCGTTATCTTTGGCTGTTTTTTTTTTCAGTTGGGTTTTGCCTCCTTGGGGGCAGACCTGAGCCTATGGCTTTCCCCAAAAGTCCTTGGGTCTACTTCTTCGGAGGCAGATGGTATGCATGCTCTTGCAAAGGAAAAGCCGTATGACAGCTTTCAGTGGACTGGTGGATGCCGGGGATTTTTACCTGGGAGGAGAGAACTTCTCCCGTACACTTGCGCACTCCGCTTGTGGTCAGGTCCCACGAGGTTCTAACCGGAGATCCAGCCATTCAAATGGCCGGCCAGTCCCCTGATTGCCAGCGTCTTGTATGTTCGACCCCCTGGAATAGAGTTGTGCTCGGTTGGCATCTTGTAGAATTCTGTAAGGATAACCACCCATACAGTACTACATGTTTGTCTTCCGTAAACTCGCTGTTCAGCTTGTGGACCGCGCGAGTATAATATACCCCCCCCCCCCCCCATGGGTCGATGTCCTGCCGACGGTGCGTCTGCAAGGGTGTGCCGACCCCCATCCGCACAGGTTGCCAGACCCGGGTGAACACCACAGTCCCTCCTTTTCTTGGACCATAACAGACCATAACCAGCCATAACCAGCAAATTTGGGCAGTTTTTCGTGTTTTGGCGACCACAACTTCGGTCAGCGTATGCCAGAAAAATGCTGTAAAGACTAACCAGATATTTTAGCCATTCCAGGGCCTTCAATAATTATTTTTTGACCACTGACTTGTCCGGGACATGCGCATTTCGAAGTTACTGCTTGACAGTGGGAAAAAAAGCTGTGTTTCGTGACGGGGTTTCGTCGTGTGAGCGCAATGATAACGAGATCGCCCTGTCAAACAGGCAGCTGGGCAGCTCTCAATCAATGCCTTAGACGAGTCCTTGACACCCTAGGTATGCTCCGAGAGCGTCCCCAAATATTGACAGAGGTCGGCATGCCGTGCAGACATCCAGGTCTGTAGACATGTGCAGACCGGAGTCGTGCATTGCCTGTGCAGACGACCCCCCCTGAACGCAGTGAATGGGTCAAGCAATACGTACACTTACTACCCGGCGGAGAGATCGGAATCTAGACTCGGAGTCTTTGGCTGCATGGAAATATACAAATACACTGGACGAAACTGCAAGTTATATATAACACGAGAAGAGCTTGAAAAACATGAGAAGGACAAGATGTGAGGCCTGTGAGGGTGTGAGAAGTCAAAATGAAAATGCAGTGAGCGCCGAAAGCAGCGGTAGCCACAGCCGCACTGAGAAGGATTTCCGTGTTAGAAGTCACTGCATGGGATGGCGTTAATATAATGGCATGGAGAGCAAGAACTCGAGCACTACTATATCTTTAGAGCCTTCGAGAATCAAGAATTGAGACTCGACGTTGGATGTACGCGGGACGGGTATATCAGGCCAAGTCTACAGCCAGTGTCGGGATACAGCCTTTAAAGCAGGTGCAGGTGCTGATAATAGAGCGCTGGAGACCAAGAGAAGCCTGTTTAGAGTAGTTGAAGGAGAACAGAACGAAGCGTGGCCACAAGGATTCCTCCCAGCCGAGGCGGTGTGGCTGCAGTGGGAGACGTCCAAGGAGTGCACAGCCAGTGTGTGTCGATCTTGAGGATGCCGACGGCACCGTGCGCTCCAGTCTACCCAGCGAGCCAGTTGCAAGTTGGGAGGGAAAGAGGAGTGCGGATCAAAACCACGTAAATCTGATCCGCCCATTTCGGGACCCCGATGTTGGTCCCGCCACATTAACCGTTCTTCAAGCAAATGCCCTGCCAGCGGTGCAGTTGCCCATTCATGATATCTCCGTTTATTTATTTCTGCCTCCCCGAGGGCGGGCAGGTCATCATTTTCAACGCAGCACGCGTTTGACGCGGGACGTTGAGCAGTGAGATTTCGCAATTTGGCAGAGATTTCTTCCGAACCTGCGCTTACCGCAATACCTTGTCGCTCCATAAGGTATTCTTCATCCCTCTGTGATGCCGTCACAAACCTAGTTGCCGGTATGGCGCAATTCTTGGACGCAATGGTGGCGTTTGGATTGTTTGGCTATTGCGCCTTCGAGGTCAAGTGTGGCAAATCATGGCGGCAAATCTTCATTCCTCCTTCTCTTCCACCAACCACCATCGCCACTGGCTCCTGCGATTGTCTGCGGAACCTCGCCCCCAAAACTCCCAAGACTCGGCGCTGCTTTGGTGTGACCCCCTACTGGTATGCCCTCCGTCTCCGACTCATTCAAGCGTCGACGTCGTGGGATGACCGCTGGCACCCGCTCTGTCGTGAGATTGTGCTGAGCGTTTTACAGGCAGAGACTAATAATGAATGGTCAGAAAACCCCGCCGACAAACTCTGCAGCGGATTTCGCTGTGGCTCCATTTCTGAATCTTTGAAGCGTGAGGTGATTACCACCAGCATCAGTTGTATCATGCGATTAATTCGCGAAGTCCCGCCTCTTCCGTCTCCACTTCTGGTAAGTTGTTTAATCCATGAGATCTCAAGATATATATTGATCTTGCGCAACATCCTACTAATGGTTATGATAATTTTCCGCGTGTTACGCAGTACTCTTAATCCCCTCCGCCTTCAGCTTCAGCCAGGCGGGCCGCGAAACGAGCTCGTTCCACCAACTGTATAGACCCGGAACATCAACGCCTTATCTGCTCAAGAGACCGAGGTACACACCGTGTAACATTGGGGCCTCTGCCAGCCATGAAATCCACGCCGGCGTCCTGCAAGGCTGCGGCGATAATGTGAAACAGATCGGCGAGCGTTAACTCCTGAAGGGCAAGATCATGTAACAAGGTGGTATGGAGGACTGCATGCACTCACATCGCCAGCCAGGTACTTGTGTTTTCCGAGGATGACCTCGTACACGTCCAGCTTGGCTGCGAGCTCAGCAAGACCCTCTGCGACGATAGCGGGGTCGGGTTCCAGGCCGCGCCGGCTATTCCAAAAGATGGGTCAAGTCGCACCTGCGGCAGGGAAGACTTACCGTTTCCCCATAACCTCCATGGCCGGCTTCATGACCGCCGGGATAAAATTAGCGAACTCGATGGAGGCTGCTTGCTCGAAGAGAGCGCGCTCCTTGAGCCCTTTGGGCAGGAGGGGCGTGCCTTGGTCCGCGTATTTCTCGGCGAGGTAGCGGCAGATGGCGCGGCTTTCATAGAGGATGAAGCCATCGTCATCCTGGTGGAAACAATGAACGGTGAGGATAGCAAAGACCACTAACGGAACGGACGCACTATGAGAGGCACTTGGCCAAACGGATGCATCGCCAGATATTCGGCGGTTTTGTGCTGCTGCGCAGCGACATCGACAGCAACGTATTCAAACGGAATTTGTTTTTCTGCCAGGACAAGCGCCACGACAGCACTACCACCGCCCAGATAGCTTGCGTAGAATTTGAGCACCATGTTGGCAAAGGGGGTTGAAATTGACTATGTGGTCGTCGGTTCCTGACCCCACTTATGTAGGTTGGTGGGTGACGGGTTACGGCTATCGATATGAACGGTTTGCTGCCTGAGTAATCGGTGCTGAGGAAGCAAACCCCGATACTCTCGGCATATGCAAGGTGGATGGGATGTAGGAGGAATCTCGGTGTGTTCTCACGACCGTCAAAATGATGCGCATTTGGTTCGGAGAGGTAGGAGGAGCTCCCGAGGAGCAGTAGGAGACCATCCGTCCTCAACCGAGCCGGAACATCTCCCGATGGCCGGCCTATGCAGTTGATTTTTCAGCACAGACACAGCAGCATTACACATCTCCCACGTTATTCAGCAATCGATTGGGGGATAAACGTGGATGCTGCCATGACATCGAAACAGCCGACCGGCAAGAGTACACACGGCCCCAGGGAAGGATCTTAATCAACAATTTCCACCATACTCCTCCTCCTCCTCTTCCATACTTGCATTGACGAGAAGGCGAGCCCAAAAGTGGCGCAGTTATCATTGCGAATATAATTCTCAGCAATAGAGACATCGTGTTCCGCGACAGATAGAAGGGTGGGATTGCGGCGGACGGCTCAGGAGCCTATGACAGAGTTTGTGAAATCTCAAGTTAAATCAGAGGGCTGACTTTGCATATGAGTTTCCCGTAGTGGGGATGAATAAAGATCTGCTGCGGAGGCTGAAGAACATACGTAGAGTGCGGGCTGGTGGCAAGTCGAGGAAGGAGGAGGGAGTGGCTATGCCTCACGCATCAACAAATAGCCGGCCCGCTTGATCCGCCAGAGTTTCCCGTCAAAAGTCGCGATTTATGGCGAAATTTTCAAGCGTCGCGAGGAATGCTGGGATTTTCTTCAAATTCATGTTCACTCGAATCTACCAAATGCAACAATAATTACATGCAAAATCAATTCGTATCATTGGTTGAACAGGGTGCGGTCGGGGTGTACAGAGGAACTACAGCAAGTCAGGCCCGGTAACGAGCGGCTCTTTCACCGACAATTAAACTAATGGCGGTCCTGTTATCTAAAATCTTTCTACGCAGATCTCTAAATGATCCGTTCTCAATGTTCTCAATATGATGAAATGTGCACCAAGCCACTGTTTTCAGCTACAAGCGGGAATATGGCTCAGATTGTCGAATACAGCGGGGCTGAGGCCTCTTCCAGCGCTCGTCCTTTCGTTCAGGGTCGTTTATTCTATCCCAGAAGAATGGCCATGTCGGGAGGTAACACATTTCCTACACACAAATCAGTTCCATTCGTCACAACATGAAAAGGCGCACCTCGACTCCGCACGCAGGGCGACACTTCACCCACACGCCCCAATCAAGCCACGCCATCAGCGCGTGCGAGTCTACCTTCCAGGTTTCAATGATATGTGCAATGTTGGATGTGACGGGCTTTTTCTGGACCGAAATGAGTGGATCTAGGCCGACGTGCACTCCTGCAACCCACATCCGGACGATGACGCGGCAGATCTCGTGGCTCGTCTCATCCAGCGCGTTCAAGAGCAGACGCTCAGATACGGTCAGTCGCGCTTGCAATTCTATGCTCTTGTGAATGTGCGCCGTGTGTTTCGTCGCGCACCCGCGCCATACAGGACGGGCCCACACATCGTCTACGGATGATGAAAGCCTCTCCGCGGTGACAGGCGACTTCGGACGCGCTGAGAACAAGATGTACGGATTCAGCATTGTGCGGAGCTGCCTCTGGATCGTTCCGGCGCGGTCCTCCAGGTTTGCGGCGGTCGTCGTGTTGAGCAGATACTCTAACAGCTCCAGCCGGTCGGCATACCGATCCAACACCACGCGATACAGGGTCTGCCAGTCGACCCCACTGCCAGCCGTATTGACTCCTGGCGCGAGAACTTCCTGCAAGCGCGTATTACTGCCGCCAAATCGGCCGGAGAGATCCCCTGCAGGCGATGATCCCAGCGTTCCGCTCCCCACGACGCGCGATGAGCGATGGCACGAGAGCGGTGTCGTAGAAGGAGATGAAGCGCGTTAGATCCAGCACTATGCGGGTATCACCGGGGTAGTGATTGTGCCAGGCTCCTCCACGGACTGTTTCAAAGCGAAGCATGTCCAGTGCCCAAGGGCTTCGCTCGTGTGGTGAAAGGAGTGCGGAACTGGGAGGAGGGGGATATTCGAGGGTGGAGTATGCATTGGGTCGCCACAGGGCTGGCGTAATGTGGTCCGACCACCATGCGGCGAGAAAGTCGGCAGACAGAAGCTCCACGCCCTGCGAGAAATCACAGAGCATAATTTCGCTGCATATGATGCGTAAGTGCAGTACCACATCTGTAGTGCGCCTCGACTTACAAGTCCATCTCCATCCTAATCTTTATAGGTAAACGAGAACGATCTTAAGATTCAAAAACACGAACCGCATGTAACCATCGAGGCCAAATTCCCGCCCCCATGTACAAAGATCATTAATCCTTGCCCGGTCCTCCACCCAGCGCGCGGGATCGATATGCCCCCATATCAGCAGGTCTTGCGCGTCCATGGTCCCCTCGTCTTTAATATTTGCCGCACTTGAGCCGTCAAAATAAAGCACCTTCAACGGACGCGTGGCGACCAGAGTCAGCTGCCAGCACCCGCTGAACGAGTCGTTTCCCGGCGCCATCGAGAGGGGAGGGGCTCCACAAAAAGGGAACGAGTGTTCAGGATCCGTGGCGGTCCATTCCGGAATAGTGGGCAGGTTCCCGTCTTCGCGACCGTGATAGAGCAGGGTCCCGACAGGAACAGTGCCCGGAATAATATTATGACCTTTAAGCGAACAGTAACGTCGTTGAAAATCGGAGAGATCATGGCGGGGTGCTGTGGGCGTACCATTTCTGTATCGTGTATTGGGCCAATGCTGTAGAAGAGAGTTCACAGTGTCGAAAATGAGATGACCCGTCGAGCTGTTATCTGGCCGTGTATTGAGGTTCTCCCAAACCGACGCGGAATTGAGCGCCGACGTCCTCGTGTCGCCGGAGAGAGCCTGGAAGGGAATCTGGCCAGCCCGAGCGGTGCCATACAGGACAGCCAGACTGAGCAAGAGAAGCATGTCGTGGGCGGCTGCAAGTCGTTGTGACTCATGAGCGCTCGGGGTTATTATAGAATCCCGTAAGGTTAAAATGCCGCTCTGTTGCGATGGCACGATGTTCCGTTGTTCACGGCCATATGCACTGCGCGGCGAAACGACATTGAAACCCTTTTGTGATACCAGAGCGGAGACGTAAGAGAGACCTGTAAAGTTTCCCAGGAGGACCGGGATGCTCAGGGATCCCAGCATTTGGCAGGAGGAAATCATGATCAGTCGTACCCCTCTCATTCTGTGCAGAAACTTTGAGCGAGCAGCAAGAAAACCTCTCCGAAGGCAGAGGTGCTATTTATTTTGAGTTCTGTGTCCTTGGAACAAATATAAAGGGCCGAATGGCACAGTTGAACTCGTCAGATCTTAGAGTCGTCGCCATCAAGGGGTACCCGCCGGAGAATGCCTAGACATCAGCTAATCTCATGATGGATGCTGTGCTTCGATCCTATAGAATAATCTACTCAAAGAACGTCGGGAGTTTTAGTTGCAATTGCAGTGAGGACGTTGACCGGAACGATGGTGAAGCTGTGCAAGTGGAGGAGTGGCAAAGGAGGACCACACGATAGAGGTGTTCGACCTTATATTCTGTCTTCGGAGGGGACAGCGGGTCAAATAACGTGAGCAGCCGCAACAACAGTACATCTGCCGGAGCTGAGCAACGCTGAATTAACCATGCCTGGGGTGCCGATATAATCTACACACCCATATATAGTACGTTGCATTATTTCAGAGTTCGCGAGTCAAGAACAGAGTCTGGCTCGTAGCACATCTTGAGTCCAACAACCTGAGATTTGCAGGGCAGCAATATCGTGGTGACTCATGAAAAGCCAAGTACGCTGGCGTCGATCGCAGTGTCGGCGGCGACTATGCCGACGCCAGAGACGAGGAGCCCAGCAGCGGCAAGAATACGGACGAAGTGCATAAGTGTGTGGATTTTTTTAGAGGTGAGTGTTCGACAGGCTGATCTTCGTACTCCTGTTAAACCCACGAGTGAATCGATATGAGAGGTGGAGAAGCATCGAGAGACCAATTGGATGCGTTATTACGGCGAAGATACTGACGTATGCGGCATTACCTGGCTATGGCAAAAGAATAAATGCACCGGGAGGGGGATGGCAAGAAAAAGCGAGAAATCGAGGCTAAGACGAGTGAACCCATCCTACCTCGGTTGGATGGCTGACCTTCTTGGAACGCACGCTAGCTGCGTGTGTGTCCGAACTTGTTTGCCCGTGGACCTGTGTAAACCGTGGGGCGACGTAAGAAGAACCTGTTCCACTAGAAAACGGCTCAGACACACCTGATCTGTCCGGGAAACGTGCGGGTACCCAATGACGGTTCAGCCAAGGATTTCGATGAAATCCAAGGATAAGGGCCACTCGAACCAGCACCATTGCGCAGGTGCCGATGAAGGAAGGACCGAGTGTTTCACCATACTGACTCAAAGGTTGGCCGTCTTATGGCAGGCTGGGAACGAGCACTTGAGGAGAAGTGAACTAAATGCGCTATGTACCGCCGCTTAACCCGCGATGCTATCAACCTGAGCCTTGGAATTCTCCTCGGGCGAGCTAGGGCGGCTATTAGAAAGCCCGTGCATGTTAGTTCGTGCGGGGTAGAAAGACTTGAATACTCACGAACGGCCGACCTTCCCCGCCTGTCTCGGAATCCTCACCCGTAGCCACACCACACAACCAATCCGGACGATAATCCAACTTCGGATAGACGCGCCGAAATCCATTTTCCAGGCTCGTGCAATCACTCTTAGCCCGGCCGGATCCATTGACTACAGGGCGTATTTGCGCGTAGCGTGCTATGCGAGAGGCAGCAGGGCAGGATCGGACTGCAGGCAACATGCGTGAGGCGCGGGAGTGCTAGGCCGGTCAAGGAGTGTAACGTTGCGGAAGACGAGGCATCAGGTGGTTCGAAGAGTGCCTTGATATCGATCGTGAGGGTGCGGACGCATGACAAAGTTCCGAGCGTGCGCAGATGGGGGCCGAGGATAAGGTTCCTGACGCAATTGCAGGCGTTCAGAATTGCGTCCACCGCAAACGGTTCCGCCCCAGGACTAAGAGGGTGGTGTCCTACCAATCCTGGCGCAGACTTTGAATCGGACATGCCGAGGGTAGTGGTGAAGCCAGATTTGAGTGGCTGCTTTGGCTTCATTAGCCCTGCGAGCTGGGCCAGTTGGTGGTTTAATACAAGCCACGTCGATGCCGGCACCATTACGCACCACTGGCAATCACCGGGATATTTTTCCCGCCGATTTCGACAGCAGTTACAAGCGATGTCTGGATCAAGTTCTCTCGTCTGGTGCCTTGCTGTTGGTGACCGTCGCCGTCCCTGAAAACAGCCACTTGGTTTCTTTCCCAACTCGGATCGTCCAATAATTTGAATAATGGACCTTAGTGTTGCCGCGGCTCGGCTCGGCTCGGCTAGCCGTTGGAGCCAAGCCAAAAATAAGCCAGCCGGAGCCAGCCGATCAAGCCACGGCTGAGCCGCGGCTCCACTGCATTTTGCTAACTTGTCAATTGCTTGTTAATGAGAGGTGTGTATATGACCTAATATAAAAGCCGCACTCCTCGTAATATGGGTGATTTACGATTTTCGGACGAGCCGTTGGCTAGGCCGTGAGCCAGCCGGTGTAAGCCGGCTTTAGTCAGCTCGGCTCGGAGCCAGCCGTAGCCGAGCCGCGGCAACACTAATAATGGTCTTTCAATTTGGTCGCTCACACCCTGAAGGCTGAACCACAACAGCGAACTGCATTCTTTGGTTCTCGGTGTTGTGATTTGTCACCCTTTTGCCAACGGGAGCCTCTTATATAAGAGTGCGACAATTTCCCTCTGAAATTGTGGAACGTGAAGACCTGCGTGATCTCGGGAAAGTGCTCGCGGTCAGCTTAACACTACAATAAGTTGAAGATCGCCTACGGGTTCTGCTGGGAAATATTGATCGAAGTACCCAGACTAGCTATGTACATGATACGAAACTCCCACTACTCCTCCGCGACGACCACCACCGGACGCGGCAAACTCACCTAATCCGGAAGGACGGCACATTGGATGATCCACGGCTCAGAGCCGTTGAGCCAGAGGTGTCGGCCAAAGGGTTGGAGGAGACGAGGATGTACTGGGTTCTCCCGCTTCGTCCCCGCTCTATGGACACATACTCCTAGCTTTTCAACACCCTACTGGCAGTACGATGGCGTACCAATATTAATCTTCCATCGCAGTCCACTGAAATCTGGTGTCCGAGCCAAGCCCGAGCCTCACTGGCCCATTTCGTGCAGGGCTCCTCCCTCGGGCTTTGCTTTTCTCTCGCGCGTTCGAGCTCTGCTCCGCATACGCGCTCGGAGCCTCGTTCGGCACACACTCGGCCCGACAATGCGTCTCGTCCCGCAGGCCCCTCCGTCCCGCGTCATTCAATGAACGGACATTGGGTCCGATATATCGAACGCACCAATGATTAGTACACGCAGATTAGTACTAGCGGCTTACTACAGCATTTAACAATCTCTACTCCAATTTTTAATAGTTCGTCCAGTCACTTTACCTACCATCCGTGAACGGGGGTACGAGCGTGAATTTCTGCATCCACGATCCGTTTTAAATTCCCCAGAATGGAAGAAAAGGAGCAGCGAGACAAAAAACAAGATGCGAGGAGCGGTGAATTGGAATTTTGAAGTAGGAGCAAGGGTCCTACCCTGTGGCTTGGCGCACAATCCGATGGGACAGCTATGGTGGTATCACTGGAGCAACAGTATGTTCCTGAACATCTGAAGTTTACGTTGGATTCGAAAACGGAGGTTTGTGTTGTACACGAAGTCCTGTTGGGTGTGCTGTTTGAGGCGCATTCATGCATGTCTTATTTTCTTGCAATCCCTTTGTGCTTTCCCCCTTGTGTTTTAACAATCCCGTGGCTTCGTTCCACTGCCGTCGCGCCCGTTTTCTATTCCATTTACTTCGTTACTGCACATCACTCGGCGAATTCGTCGCGTGTATTTTCTTATATTATCTTCAAGGCGTTACTATTTCTTATCGTGCCCGCATCTTCTAATCTACTGCCCTTCCATCCACTCGATTAATCCTGCCATTCACCCAGTGGAAATCCGCTTAGCGCCCTAACCGTCTTCCGCGGCAACCACACAAGTACCCTCTGCAAATTCGTTCCCTCCGCCGTGTCTTCGCCCCTTCTAGTCGTGCCCGCGCGCCGGCCCCCGCTATGAGCTGCTGCATACCCAACTTCGCGGCCTCCCATTGATTTCCACTCGGAGTCGGACGAGGGGAACCTCTGAGTCCGACCACCCCGCCGCGCGATCCTCGACGTACTCAACGCTGCTGAAGCCGCCACCCGATGGAATGAACTCGCGGACGCAAGCGCGCATGCCCGCCCCCCCAGACGCAAACGCGTCTAATGCAGCTACCACCCGGGTCCGCGGCGTTGGCCTCGCATCGCACCTTGGACAGCGGTTCCAGTAAAAAGGGAGACAGCACCGAATTTGGGCCAACGGAGTCAATCATTCCGCCTCCTGGAACGCCTTTGCGTGGCCCCGCAATCTCACCGCCGCTGCTGGATGATTTCGACTCGGCGCCATACGAGAGTCGCGCGTTTCGGCGCTGGGGTGATATCAGGGCGCGGAGACCGCGTCCGGGTACGGAGGATGAGACGCCATAAGGTGTCTTGTGTTGTGCATTGTCTGATTCCCTCGTGCACACGAGCACAGACTGGGGCGATGATCACTCGCACGGTATTTGGTTGGGCGCAGCACAATTACTGCTTTCCCACGCTGGCTTGCTCGTCGGCGGCGGCGTTGGCAGCGAGATGGGGGCTGAGGGGGGGGGATAGGAGTGGGCTTTGCGGCCCGGGTTTGAGCCCGCGGTGACCCCCGCCATGGCGTCTAACCCGCGACGTGAGTCGCAGGTCGCTTGAGAAATATGATATTGTGCCTTGCGGCCTTATATTGTACATTATGGCCTCCTATGCTTCAAACTTGGAAGCCACGGGACAATGGATAGTATGACATCTTGGTAGGTTTGTCTCATGTCCATGCCCTGTGCACTGGCACTCTCCCTGCTCTAGAGTGTCTGTCGATGTCGAACCGCCTCTGGTTAACGCTACTGCTTGTATTCAATGAATGCAGAGTTGAGGGTACGTTCCTCTCCCTAATCCTCTTCACAACCACCCCCCTACCGTAGCCACGCAGTCGTGACCGGAGAATCTAAGGAGAAATTGTGAGTCTATCTGAAGGAGAAGAGATGGAACAGTGATCGAAGCTGTGATTATGTAAAGAGCGGTAGATTGCGGCATGCACCCTCCAACGCAAGCCGCATACGGCTCGTAGGACCGTCCGGCACCCAGCATGGGCAGAGACCTCTTTATAAGGTTGAACATGTTCCAAACACCCGGAAATTCACCTGATCTGCGGAACTCTTTTGGAATGAATTTCCAGCCATTCGAGTCTCAAAAGCTGACCCACAGTCGGTGAAGAATAAAGAAGCTGTCATGTAATTTAGGGTAGGTCTCGGCCACTGGTTCCGGTGAGCGGAGAGTGCGACTTGATTGCGGAGTTTAAAAAGGCTTCGGACAGACATACTTAATTTTATAAAGAGGTAGATATCGCCCATACCATGACGAAGGGGGTAGATTTTTTGTCTTGCATCTCTCGCCAAACTGATCAACTTACACGTCGTGCAGACCTGAAGGCCAAGGCTTGTTGGCGCTCTGCGCACATCTGCATTTAATTTACGAGCTGTCGTACGCTCCCGTAGACTTTCCTCGTTCGACTCGAGCTCAAACCCCCACCACCAGATCGTTCCACAGTTTTTGTGATTTATTCTGAGTAGTCTCGCTTACATTCCTACAGATATGAGCAGCAAGATTATCTAGCGCGCTCCTTTCGAGTTGCCGAGCCCACGCCATATATTGTTCAGTCCATTTTGTCTTGAATTTCTCGCGAACCTAACTAACTGATGCTTCGAGAAAATATGAATCCCAAGGCTTGGTGGCACTCGGTGTGCGTCTGTATTTGACAGTGAACTCCAACGCTTGTCTGATCCAAGCTCAAGCCCTGCCATGTTATGCGGGAAAATCTTTGTGCCTTCAATTCTCACAATAGGTATCGCCCATAAATCATGCTTCCGCTGTTGCTTGTTTTATCTTTGATTTATGTACCGTCGCAGAACAAAACCACCAAACTGGTTGGATATTTATTCTTGATTCAGTTTGTGAAATGAAGGCCAATTTCCGCTGCTTCATTTTGTTTTAAAATTCTCGTAAACATTCACTCATGCCGCCCCAGATCTCTGCCAGAAAGGCTTGACTGCGCTCGGCGTGCATCTGCCCTCATGACTTCGCTGGTTCGACCCGAGCCCAAGCCATGGGCATGCGTTGTTAATACATCGAATCTCGACATTAGCTAGATTCTTGGACTAGACTGTACCTGGGCGAGATACAAACGATAGAGTTTGGTAGCCTCGACCTCAAGTCATGTGCTCGGGCTATGAAACCTTTTTTGTGTCGACTCCGGAAAAACTACACCACTCATGGCGCGACAGATACACACCTGAAAGGCTTGAGGGCAGTGAGGGCATCTGCATCAAATTGCCGCCGGCTGATGAAGAGTTGAAAGCCGATTTAGCTCCTTCGATTCGAGCTCAAGCGCTTTGGCAGTTCTGGAAAAATACTTATCACTTACAATTATTGCCAAGCCATAACGCTCACTATCAATATCAGGCTCTTCTGCTCCGATAATTGGTCGACTTCGTTATGAGCGTTTCAGCATGGTTGAGATGCCTGATATTCAACATTTGCCCGCATGCCATTACTAAGAGCGATCTTCAGAGAGCAAAGCAGAGTTATTGATTTTAGCGCTTATGTGTTCATTATGACCAGAACCATAGGGTATTTAAAGGAGATGCTGACACAAGCCTCGAAACACCGGCAGGTTAGTGGTATACCTTGTTGAATTTCATCTCAGTACGCCCAAATCATGACATTCGAAAGTTCCGGACAGATTGATTTTTTAAAGAGCGCAAGTGTCCAATTTTCCCCCAAAACCAAGTGTCCGTTTCCCAGGTGCCATGGAAGTTCCTCAATCCTGTGTGCAGATCCCAGACTCCTCATCATTTGACCTGAAGCGTAGGGAGGTCTCCTCATCGTGCTGCGTCAATACGCCGAGATCCGCGACCTGATGGAGGTGAAGCATGAGACGGGAAACCATTGTCACCGATAGTCTGTGAACCAATAAGTGGGTTAGGCCCTTGGTGTGAAGATTCCTTACGTCGATGTGAACCAGGAGAGGCTAGATGCGGTCCAGGGCTACCCAGAACCGTTAATGTTCTGGACTGATATCTTAGTCGACGGGCAGCGACACTCTTACATCACCAAGCTAAAGAAGAGAGAACAGTCAATAGTCGCATCGCTCACGAGAAGAAAAATTACTCGCATAGAACATAAGAATATTCCCGAGGTTGACAAACGCTAAAATGCTAAGAGAGACTATGTGTTCCTTTGACTGGAGGGATGCGCATCATTGACTTACGCAAAGTACAACGCTCCTGCGATTCAGATAAATGTTATCCACGAGAGAGAGACGCACGGACTGACCATCCCGCAGCATGTAAATGAGAATTGAGCCGCGAATTTTGAATGGTTGGTTGTACGACCGTATCACGGTGAATACAAAGACAACCACGTCGCAAAATAACCTAGAAGTGAACGAAGTGAGTCAGGCAGGCTACGGCTAAGGCAGGGAAAGAATGCACTGTGCCTCCCATGCACCAGCCATTCCTGCCAGGGAAAGCAACTCCAACCGCGTAGGGGATTCTTTATGGGTAGACTTACGGATCGCGCTGGGGAGTGCCAGTGATCAGTGGTGGCGCCTTTTCAGAGTGGCTAAACGGCGAACCTTCCTTTTGGCAATTGAAACTCACAACCAGAAGTCTGTGTCGCCACCCAGGTCTCCCCAGAGATGGACCACTTAAAATTGAACCAAATCAGCGGTTTCAAGCGAAAGAGGTGAGTGATCCACGTACCGCGGCAAGAGCAACTGTTACCACTCCAGTGCCGATGAGAAACAAAAGCACCAGCTTACTGAAATTGTACATGACATAGACACGGAGTCCGAGGATGTCTAATTGTCGTTGAAAGATGAATAGTCGCTTAAACCTTGAAATGAGTTTGTTCAACGTTCAAACTTACTTCCAACTAGGACATTTTGAAGAATAAGCAGCACTGTATTCGTGAGGAACATTGCGTGACACCTGAGGCATAATTGAGAGGAGGAGATGTTGGTGGATTGTGGCTCCACCTCTGAGTCAATGACAGCGCAATTATCAGCCCTCGTCCAGGAAGTCATAAAATCATCCATACCTCAAGCGGCACAGGTCCAAATCTCAGCCCAACCATTCCAATGTTGCTCAACAGACACACGTAACGAAGAGCAACGAAGAGGAAGGAGCTGAGTCGTTTGGGCTTCCCCCACACGAAGTGGATTTCGGACCGCAGAGTGAGCAGGTGGTCGTAGCATAAGATCGTCGGTCCAATAAGTAGGAAATCATCACTGAGCTGTCTGCAAGTACATCGGAAAACTATGAATAACCCAAGACGTTGGAAGTTATCTCACCGGCCAAGCACGATTGCAGCGAGTGTCTCTTTAGAGTCCATTCCAAGGGAAGACATGGAGAAAGAGAAAGATAATAAAGGAGGCAAAGAAGGAGAGAGAGCGGAGAGGGTGTGGCGGAAGATAGGGAAGAACAATCGCGGGCGAGGAGGCTTTATGGCATGGGAGGGATCTTCGATGGTGATGCGCAGATCTTGACCGCCGTCCTCGGGCATCAGGAAAAGCCAATTGCTTGGCTTCTATGAGGTATTCTATAGACACATAGACACACATAGACGATATAGCAACCTTTCTATAGTGTCTATGTGGGTCTATACAGCAGCTCATAGTAATTTGAAGTTTTCCTGATGGGAATGGAGGGTGGTGATATGTAGAGCCTATTTGAGGATTTCATTTACACGTTGGGTATACCTAAGAAAAGAAGTCATTTGCGTCAGAGTTGTGCTCATCAAAAGCTGGAGGTTACTTACGCGAACGGTGGGAACACACGCTTTCCAAGCCTGAATCATGATTCACCGGAAGATATCTACAACTAGAGACCAGCAAAGGATAGCAAGCCATGATACCGGCCGGCAATTCCTGCACAAAAGGGGAATCTATAAGGGGGGGGGCGGGGGCCGTGGGCGTGGGCGTCTAGAGACAAACTTCAAGGTGGGGCGGGTGCGGAATGCCATCCGCTCCGCGGCTTCCCGCAATGTTGATTTCTTGACTCCATCACAATGTCAAGATTTCACTTACCTGTTGAACATGGAAAAGATGTGGATGTGGGTGTCTAGAGACCAACATCAGAGTGGGGCAGGTAATGGCATCCACTCCACAGCTTGCTGCGATGTTGATTTCTTGACTCCATTGAAATGTCAAAATGTTGATTTCGCTTGCCTGTTGAGCATATTATCGGGAAAGATGATGAATACAGGCAATTACATTAAATTAGATATATGCTTTACAGCTATTTGCGGAACTTAGGGCGCGGATCATTTTTTTATAAAGGTTGATGTTTTCACTAATACCCCGCTACCGAGCTCAGTTTTTATCCGGTTGCCTTGAAAGCTGGACGAATCGATTTGGATTGTCATTTTAAAGTGCTTAGGACCCTTCAATGAAGGAGAATATTGTTTCTTACTGTTTGGTCCAAAATCCTGGGACTTTTTAATATGATCCCTGTATCATTGTAAACCTCTCACGGAAAAAGCTTGGCCGTTACTCATCTTTATCTAATGGGGAAATCCAGCCTATTACCTGGGGCAATTTGACGGATAAAATTCGGTCTATCACTGTTATCCTATCTGAGGTTATATTCGGCCCGTAAATCGTACATAATAGTTCTAGGGCCGTTTTCCCGGGGTAATATTTTTTGATCACCGCAGTGAGTATGAACGACTGGACGAGTGCGCATAACCTCCAGTTGAAGACAGAATGGGGGTGAGAGTTTCTGGTAATCACCTTGACGTGGGTCGATTCCCACGAGGCGTTGCCAGGCCGTTTATTCTTTCTTCTTCTTTTATTTAACGGTCTTTCATTTGTTCGTTCATTGTATCTCAAGTAGATCCATTAGTACATATCGACATATCATTTTCGCGCATGTACTAATCTACTGTAGTACTAGTATACCGAGTTTAATTTGCTGTCGGGCATCTCGGGCATCCAAGACCAGATCTATACTCTGGCGTTCAGTCCTTGAAGCCGAAGGATTGAAACTGAGGGAAATTTGGGGGAAAATGGGGTCTTAAGCGCGCGAGAGGGTCGTGTGACATTATCCAATTCAAGAAATGTCATCAGATCCGCAAGTCTGACTGAAGTAGCGATTTTGAACGTCCCATTCTCGTTTAAACGCAGCGAGGCAGACTCAGATAGATTGGGAAAGATCATGATATTAGCATGAATAATGTACAGAGTTTCTTGATCATCTACGTACAGGCGACATTGTCATTACATGTATCAGTGTAGCTCGAGAATAAAATGCAAGATGCGTCTCTCGGATTCCAATGGATCGAGACGCATGCACCCTGCATTTTAGGGCGTCGGACACGATCCCAAACCGAAACGCGCCCAAGGCCAAGGGAATATCGGAAGGGAGACGTGTATCCGCCTCTTTCGCCGCTGTTCCAGCGAAGGTTGGCGCCGAGCCCGGCGCGCGGCGTCTCCGACACTGGTAACAACGGCGCGGGCATGTAGAGAGGAGATCATCTCATCTGCGCAGATACGGATGCGATCGAAGCCGCATGCGCCGTCCTGCAGTCTCCCCATAAATCCAGCGCAATAGAACTGCGCCGTGTCCACTGGCCGCCGACGCGCTGATGCCACTCCCGGACACTGTGAAGGAGTGGCCACCAGGAAGTGAAGCACATCCCAACGCTCTCTCGCAAGAGGAGGAGAAGCCGAGGGGGACGAGACACGGGGTGCGGTCGCCCGCGAAAAAAGAAGGAGACGAGAGGACAAGGCAGAAGAAACGCGCGCCAGAAGCCAATTCCACCCATCGCTCGCATTCCGTCCTCGCTGTCTTGTCAACACCCGAATCTGCGGTGTCAAGACGTGCTGATCAGCGCGGTGGGCAGGAAGGAAGACTACGAAGGGAGAGAGGAAGAGTGGGCGAGTAACGGGACCCCGACGTCAGCTTGCCAAGCACAAAATGACAGGTGAAGGAGGGAAAGGGCGAAGGACGCGGTAGATGCTGTCGATGCGGGCGAGGATGAGCACCCGAACGGTGTGGGTGGGGACGTGGATCGAGCGGGAGTCGGGGGTGGGTACGGGAGTGAAAAACTCACTTGTCTTGCTTTACGGGTTCGGGGGAGCGAGAGCAGGTGAGGGAGCGTGACATGGCGCTGCCCCCTAGGACTGGTCCGTTGCCTGGGAGACTACGGGGGGAGCACACGGGACAGGACGACGAGGATGGCGCTGTAGCCGTCCGGTGGTCGTAGGGAATTCGGGGCGGGGATGTGAAAGTGAAGAGGTGGATGGATACACCCGAGGCGAGGAATAAGTCCTATAGCGAGCACGATACGCGGGGATGCGAAGGTGGACGACACGGAGGGAGTATGCTGCCTAGGGCATGAAACCGTCCCGTATTTTTACGGAAATACGGCCCGTAAAAACGGTTACGCCCACGTACCGTTGGAGATATTGGGTTAATGTCCAACGGTACGGTGACGGTACGGGTTAAGCCGTAAACGGGTCGCCGTAACCGGCCGTTTACGCGTAAAATACGGGTCTGCTAGGACTTGGCAAAATCAGCAAAATATCAACCAGCCGATCATGCCGAGGCACTGCCGAAGTGATATCATCTCCTCGAGCGAGATTGCCGCACATCCCCGGTAGCCCAACACCATTGCCGACGAGTCTTAATAAAGACTCTTATTACTATGTTCAACACCGGGCCGGTCGGCAACCCAACTTCTCTGACCAAGTTGTGAGGGATTGGCGTTTCTCGCGAACCTTTGCTCGCCTGACGAGCATAGGCACTTCTATTTGCCCTCAGAGAGCAATTTGAAGTTTAAAATGAGAACGCTTAAGCTCGATTCAAATGGTACTGTGGCGGTGCCGTAAATACGGCGTAAACGCACGGTACGTACGGGACCCGTCCCGTTTGGGTTAGTAGTTGGGACCTTGACGGACGGGTTGACCCGTCGCGTAAGAAAAATACGGCGTAATTTTTACGCCCGTAGGCGTAATACGTACGGTTTCATGCCCTAATGCTGCCCCTCCGATGATGTGATTGAAGGAGCAGTAGGCGCACGACGCAAACGCAGCCACGACATCGATGAAATGCGGCCGTAGCATGAAGGCGGGATCTGGGGCAAGCAGGGGGCAGTGGGCGCAAGCATAGTTTCGGAGATCTAGTGCACTCTAAAGAGGGTGCATGTTTGGCGTTGTGTGGCTGCACTGCCACTCGGCCCGCTCACCGCGACGTTCCTACCAGTCCTCCGGTGTGTGTCATGTTCTTATTTGGACCAATCCACATTCCCAGCTGGAGCCGGGCCATCCACTCTTACCACTGCCATCGTCTGCCAGTACCTTCTTAGTCTCCTGGACGAAGGCCGTTTGGTGTTGGTTTGGTGTTGATTTTGTGTTGATACCTCATGTATTAAGCAGATGCCTCGTATCACATTGTACCTGTTTGCCCGCTTCCTTATTCTCACTGTTTTTCTCACCAGCTCCAAGACTCGCGCATGTTAGCAGTCTAATTTCCTTTTGCTCTCCGGGTCCACCCGACAGATCAAAGATTGTTATTTTCGACCTCCCCGATCAGCCGGTCAACATCCGCTCAAAAGGCAGGGTCTGCTTTGCTTCTTTCTCTGTTACACCCCACCATCTGCCCCACGTCTGGCATCCATTACTCTGCCCCATTCCTGGCACCCACACCTTCCTCTGGCTGCCTGACAACCAACTATCTGGATATGTCCTCAAAAACCCGAACCCTGCCTGATGTTTTCCGCGCCTCTTCGTTACCGTCTCGCGGCCTTCTCCCCACCAATGTGGTGTTCCACAGCCGTCGAAGCAAAACCTCTGCAACCAGCGAGTCTGAACATCAAGACCAAGGCCAACACGGCTCGATTGCAATTCCCCTCCGGGTCGCCGCGCCTCTTTCTCTGTCATCGTCGCGCCATCCCTCAGCATTCCTCCCCTTCAATTTCAATAGCATTCTTAACGGCTATCAGATCAAGCGCTCCGCGAGACCCTCGCAGGTATTAACGACTGAGTGGTACCTCCAAAGCTCAACTGCAACCCTTGCGCGCGACTACAAGAAACACGTCAGTGGACTCCTCCTCAACTGAGCTTGAAGTCAAAGACTGCTCGCGCGGCACCGAAGCAAGCTCTCATTACAGTACTACAAGACCTTGAAGATCGTCTCGGACTCGCGAGATTGCCGAAGTTCAAGTCATTGTGCCTGCGCGTCCGGGTATATTGTAATCCATTGATTTTGCTTCTCGACCTCCATATTCAAGGCTCTCTGCCAATCACGTTTCTAGCGCGCTGGCGGCGTGATTGATACCCTCAGACTTTAAACGCGAGCGGGTTCACGCTGTACGTGTGTTATATTACGCGTGTTGTACTCCGTGGCATCAATGTTCAGCCCCGCGAACTTCGACGCGGACCGAGCCCGGCGGCGTTACGCGCCGCGCTCAGACTTTTGATTCGATTTTTGCTGTTCCCGTGCTGGTACGTTTCCCGCTGGCTCTATTGCATATGGGCTATCGCTGACGATGCCGCGCTAGTCTTGCGGCTCAGTATGTGTCCGGCCGCTGCCGAAATTCCGTCCCGATTTTTCGCAATCCCGCGAGCGACGCAACGCGTGGTTTGGTGAGTTCCTTCCCAGTTTTCACCGACGTTGAACGAACTGAAGCATCCTTGACGCGCCAGGGCCACCGCCGCCGACGCTTCACACGACGTATCGTGTCCCCGTGAGCCTCAACACGATATATTGACTTCCCGCGACCGGTGCATTAGCTTCACAAGGTTCCGAGGCCCGACATAATGTATCGCCACCCGCAGTTGGCGCCTAATTTTTCTTTCCGCTTCGCGGGGACTCCAGTGAGTGTCAAGTTCAATTTTCTGGCAACAATCCAGCCTTACCTTGAAGCTGCAGAAATCTTTCTCGCTGCGCACCACCATTACACTCGATTTCAACCAAGCCTTTCAAAATGCATACTTTTCAGCGCGTAGTTGAATTTTTCTTTCGCTGTGCCATTCTCTCACGTATCGCTCCAACCACCTGCTCATTCACTTGAATGAGTCTTTAAACCCAGTAGGACGTCACGACGATTCAAGTGTCCGCGAGTTCGGCTCAGAATGGAAGCAGTGCGTCTGCGTTCATTTTTTCCCACGCCTCCAAGCTGATGGACTGCCCGTGCAGCGCATTCGGCTGCTTTGGTCGGATTTGGAAACTCGACGGATAGGCGGCTGTTCCACAGTGCGTAAGCTTCTCCGCGCATTTTCTTTACCACTCACAGCAATTATTGATTCATCAGTGGCTTTTCTTGGCGGTCCCACAGCTCCTCGGCCGCCTGCTTTAGAGTGGGATTTGCATAGGTGAGCTATATACGGTCTGCAACAATGGCTGAGTACACTACAGTGACAATTCTCCCGGACTTACCAATTCCATCCTACTCCCCACCTTCGCGCGACTTCGATTTGGCACACAGCGTCTGGCGAGACCAATTCCGTTTTTAGGTCTACCCGCAGAGACATCGCAGTTATATTAGAGAGTTTGCGGTAGCCACCGGCAGCCACCGGGTGGCTTTTCCGGCATGCGGTGCCGGGTGGCTACGTCATTACGGTGGCTCCTGCAATGACACATTCAACACGTGTTCCAACATTCTTTATTCTACTGTGCATCACCTAAAGTGTCTAGGTTGACTCTTCCACCAGGTCGCCTGCCGGAATTATTGATAGTTTCATCTCATTCCTCAGAAATGACCTTCAGAAGGGTAGTGAGTTGGATTCTGGACTCGAGAATGACTTTCTGCATGGAAGGACAACGGAAAATGGTGGCTAGGGCTGCTAGGCTGCCTCACGACAAAATGCGGCAGCCACTGCAACAGCCACCATAACGACGTAGCCACCCGGCACCGCATGCCGGAAAAGCCACCCGGTGGCTGCCGGTGGCTACCGCAAACTCTCTATTACCCTTACTATCTACTAAAACTTTATGTCGGCCCTGAATTTGTATCTTTGTGCATTGGAGAAGTCATGAACAAGCCACATTAGAAACATACGCCGGAGCGAAGCGACGGCAAGTCTTGTTCAGAAGAAGCATCATCAGGCATCATCGCGTGGTGTGCTTACCGGCGAAGACTACTGAGCACTTGCCCATGCCACTTTCAGTCCTACGAGACGGGACGTATCCCGCAGTGTTGATCGTGAGCATCCATGTGTTAGTTCGACACCGCAGATTTTAATTCAAATTCTTTGTCTAGGCTCGAAGCTAAGTATACGATATTTGGAAGATCTGACGAGCCACTCTGTTTATGCCCCATTCGATGTTATATTTTTGTTAGAAGCGCCAGACCAGTGACGACAACTGCCGAGATCTTCCCCCATCTTTGGCCCAGACATATCGGTGTGAAACTAAATGCCAGCGGCGCTGTTCGCCGGCTTTATGGCTTCGCCTCTCGTGGTCCTCTGGGTGTTATATTCCATCCTCCTCTCTTTGCTCCGGCATGGGCGGCCTATGCAATCAAACAATGTCGTATGAGATGACCCGGGTCTAACTATCCTCGGCGTAAATATTGACCTTTGATAGGATCTCGATTCGATATTATTCATCGTGAATGACTTGTGGGGGTATTCTCATCGGACCGCCCCGGCGTTTTTCTGTTCATGGATCACCGATATCATATGCTGATCACCAAGCACACAAAAGTCATTACATTTCCTCACAGGCACTTCAATCGCAGAATCGCCCTCGCAGTAGTGAAGAATATTCATATCCATCCATTCAGTGAAAGTAGGACTGGTCATATCTAACTACGCCCAGATCCACAGCTTGGCTTATTACAATGTAGGCCTGTCTCTCAATAAGCCGTCATCGTCGTGACCCCTCCTACATATGCCAACCACGAAGGACGCGCGATGAGCTCGTTGTACCACCTGCCGCTGGTTAGTCACTCGATTCCGCATCACGGAAGCCGCACCAGCACTTACCGAGCGACGTTGGGCCTGCGCGTCATGATGTCGCTCCCGCCCGAGGCGACGAGGGGCGCGTATGGGAGGTGGAAGAGATCAGCGAGGGTGAGCGTCTACGGTACCACGGGTAAGCGATTAATCAATTATGCACGAGCAAGAAGCCGCACGTCTCCCGCCATATAGCGCTGCGCGGAGAGAATGGCCTCGTACGCGTCGAGTTTCTTGTCCAGCACCTCGAGCTGTGCTTCCGCCTGCGCGAGATCATGCGGCCAGCCAAGTGCCCTAGAGAGGGCGTAAGTCGTTGACTACAAATAACCATGGAGGATACTAAGAAAAAACGCACTTTTTGAAAAACTCCAGACCTGCTTTGCTCGCGCTCGGGTCGAAGTTCGTGAGCTCCACCGCGGCGGCCTGCTCGAACAGCGCGTTTGCCTTGGGTTCGGTCGGGATCAGCCCGGAAGCCGGGTACTTGGCGGCGATGTAGCGACAGATGGCGCGGGTCTCGTACAGGATGAAGCCGTCGTCGTCCTGTCCAACATCATCTCGGTGAGTCGTCAATGTAACTGCTGAACATTGCATACGCACAATGTAGGGAATCTGCCCGAATGGCTGCTTCTTCAGGTACTCGGGCGTTTTGTGCTCGCCGTTCATAACGTCGACCTCGATGAGCTCGAACGGGACTTTCAGCTCGTGCAGGACCGTCGCGACCCGCCGGGTGCAGGTTGCGATCTTGCCGCCGTAGAGTTTGAGAATCGCCATTTTGTCAGTCACTGCGTTCCGGCCCCCACTGGACAGACCTCCGTCCCCCTCGTCCAGCTGTGGCTACATCTGTCTACCCCCTGCCAAACTCTGTCTATGGGGGTAGACAGAGGATTGTGGACCCATGTCTGTCCCCGCTCGTCCAGCTGTGGCTATATGTCTCTATGTCATGTAGACACAGTCCGGCTGGCTGTGGCTATGTCTGTCTACGCGCGTAGACGCATCTTGCCGCCGCCAATACCCGTCAAATGAAAGTTTTAAAAAACAGAAAGTTTGTCGGTCTGCCTCTGGCTACCTCTGTCGGCCCTCTGTCCAGGTCGGTCTATATCGGTCAACTCAGATAGACAGATGTAACTGCTCAGTTACTGAGGTAGACGTACCATGTCCATGTAGTGTAGCCATACATAGCCACATGTAGCCAGACTGCCTTGTCTAGGGCTCTGTCTATGCACATAGCCAGACCCTCTGTCCATTGGGGGTCGGAACGCAGTGAGTGTTTCTATTGTGAGACTGTCAACTGAGGACTGTGAGGAGGAGAGTGAAGGAAATGACACGGTTTCCAGCGCCTTTTAAACCCACAAAGTAGACAAGGTCGTAAGGGTCAACCCGTATCTCTGGATTACCAACCCACTGGATTACCAAGGCAAACTTCCCTCATGTAGACAAATACCGCTGACCATCATACCGCAAAAGGAACCTCGGCGGCATTATAAAGCCGTCGGGATTTCCGGTCGGCCCGTAGCTATTGAGTTCGGGTTCCTCGCCGGTGTTGCATGGTTGGGCATAATAGCTCAATTATTTTTAGGCTCTCTAGCGCTCTGGTGAATAAAATGGAAGTGTAATATCATCCATTAAAATGACTTGGAGTGATGTATATGGGTCATGCAAAACCCTTCGGTTCGAACAAGATTTTCCTTCGATCAGTGAATCGATCGCATACCTTTCCGCGGTAGCGCCAGACTTCATTGTGCGGGCCGATATGTAAAATACATAAACTACATTGAGCACCCGGGACCTCTTAGATGCTCCTCCTCCCATAATTTTTATTCAACCTTGTCATTTATGCGTCGAGCACCGCCACCCATGATTCCTCACCACACTCAACCGCTTCAGAAAAGTTCAGTCCTATCAAACGCTCCATTCGAAGTCTCACTAAAAACATCTTTGACTACCCCCCGTGTGCACCAGGGATGAGCGGCAAAAAACAATGGATCTAACGGGCAAAAGAAATCGTCTGCTTGGACGACTCGAAAGGAACCAGTCTATAACGGACTGCAGGGTGGGTTGGTATTGGTCACACACTGCGGCGATCCTAGAACCCGATCCTAGAACCCGTTTTAAGAGCCTCTCGCATTATCCTAGAGGCGACATATAAAACGTCATGAAAGAATCACTTACATTCCAGTACATGACTCCTATAGCTGCATGTCAGAAATAAATCGGAAACTGGTCACGTTGCGGTTCCTCCGCTGGCATTGAAACGCAGGAGGAAGAATGCAAGACGACGATCGATGCCCCAGCCAAACGTGGCGAAAAAAACTTACTCTGGGATGGCAGCAAAAGCTGGGTTCGTCCATAGCGTAAAGTCTTTGTAGCCAGCGAGTTTGCCGGATATACCGCCGTTCAAATCGCCGGAGCCGTTCTCCGGATAATAGCTGTAGAAAGAACTTGAACGGGGACATAACCAGGCGTCTGGATAGGTCGAAGATAAGGAACGGTCGCAAAGACCTTTTCTGTGGCGGAAGTGATCCGAGAGAAATCAAACGTTCGCCTGGCCTGACAGCGGCCCGTCGCAAATAAGGCTACTTCGTACTGTCGGCCAGGTGGGCTCCACGTTCCGTTGAGGGTCAAAAAAAAAAAAAAAAACCGAATTGCACAGATGAATCTGTGTCAATGGTTGTGAAATCTGAGGCAATGATGATGAATATTAGACGTGCTATAGAATTGTCCGACTCTGCCGGACGGTATGACAATCAATCTTCACCGGCCCCGTCGGGCGCGCTCCTGCGCTGCCCGGCAGGCGAAACAGTAATCATCGACAGTGTCAATGTCCTGTTGGATCTCTCCTCCAAAGTTCTAAAATCCGATCCGAATGAAGCGGAGCCGAATATCAATGCGGTGAATACATACCTTTAGACAATTCGGTTGCCGACAATTCGGCGGGTGCTGGTAGCTGCGCTCGCAGAGACTGGAATTACAATCCAGAATCGCAGTGACGAGGTGTCTCTGGAAATGCTTTGGCAGGGTTGGTCAAGGATGAGTGAGTCATGAGTGATGGCACAGCTGTTACCCCGCAACGAGACCATCGCGTTCCCTGACTATATGAATTCATTAGACGCGGGTACGGGAGTGGGAGATGAAGTGGCGCACGCTATTTGTTGGCACATGCGGCGATGCTCGTCTTGACAAATGAAATATATGATGGGAGAAGTTAGCGAGGATGCCGGTGGCATTGAAAATGCTGTTAGCGTCGACGGCTTTATATACAGTCAGACGTTGGCCGAAAAGATCGCAGTCCTGTTTGTGTATGGCTGTGAGTCCCGGGACGTCATCATCAGTAACGCCGGCTTCTGAATATGTTTCCGTCAGTTGACGCTGTCGTAACACAGCACGAGCGTAGTTCTAAAAGACGCACGTTGCATTAAACTTAGAGAAGATGCCAGGCACGTCTGAAACGCTGTAAACCCTGAGAGAACATCAGGTTATCTCCGCCAATGGCGTAACGCAGGACCGATGTGCTGGCCTATCAAGCGGCAAAGTCTTATTCTCACTGAGCATGACGACCCAGAGAGTGCCATCCAGCTAGTATTGTAAAATAGTGGTTCAGGGGTGTTAAAGGACTGGAGGTTATTGAATGAATGATTGGTGAGAGAAAGAAGTTACGGGGCACGGCTTGTCAATACCCACATACCCCTCAAAAGCCACTGTGTTAGTTGGTGGTGATCGAAGGGAGATCACTGGGATTTGCCGTTGTTCGGGAATCTCTGTCTGCGGAGAGGCCAGCAGGTCAAATAGTGGCTGGAACAACAGCATCGTGTATACCTATGGTTGGCAGAGGTGCCGGAGGTGAGCAACGATGAATTAACCATGCCTGGGATGCCGATAAGAGCATGGACGCAACCAGCATCCTCAAATTAGGACAGGCAAGGCCAACAGACAGTTGGCATATAGATCCTATTTCACGACAGGTGCCTGGCGGTTTGAGCGACGTTGTTCCGGAGGAGGGACGGGAATGGACCACGAATAGCTCTTGCAGCGTCAAATGTAACGGTACTCTGCAGCGACAGGGTACACACAGCCAAAAAGGTCAAAGCTGTAGAGTGAGAAATAGACGGATCACAAGAGATGTTGCTCATTACGCCATCATGAAAATCGTGAACATGCGATTGGAAATGGAGGAGTGAATAGCCTCGCACGGGAACGTTGATAGAGATATGCATATACAGCAGATGATTCACGGCATAGTTCCCAAAGTGGAGTGTTTTCCTTTGGTGCGAGTCCTCGATTCGTTGTTCACAGCATGACGTGGAGCATGGCCGTACCTTGGCCGGAGCCACGATGTAGACGCGATATGCCGGAGTTCGAGAGGGATTGCAAACAGAAAGGCGAACGTACCTCGTGGCGATGTATATATTATCGCCGGATGCGGCAAAAATAGACGCTAACAGCCGTTAACAGCAGCAGGTCGACTTCAAGAGGTGGTCCTGCCTCGTGCTTATCATCAGAAGCCGCAAATTTCCGAGATCTGCGACTTACGACAACATAATTGCGGGGTCTTCGTGCACTAATGACTGACGGCGGGCGCCACACTTCAGCTGAGTGCACAAACGAGCTCCCCGTCCGCCCGAAGAAGACACTGGCAGTGATCAGTGGGACGGACAGTAAACTCTGCGGCGAAACTCACGCCGAACCCACACAGAGGCCGAGATATTCTGGTCCTTCGTGGAAGTCGGGACATGGGTGTGGGGTTCAGCAGCATGGAAGTTTCAGAGGACCGATTTCCCCCGGCGCATCTATACCGTGAACGACTTGAGGTCCTCAATGTACATGCGCAGACAGATGGAAACGAATTAAGCCGCATGGTGGATCAAAGAAGGATACGATTTGTAAATTGTGAGGTCGTACGACACCATGAGACATATGGCGGGCTCCCTCTGTGGGTACTTCAGCTTCAGCTGATGGTCCACCGTGTTAGCAGACAGATCTAATTACTAAATGAAGCAGATCGTGTGTACTGAAATCGGGCGCTAAGTGCGAATTTCTCGCCATGCCACAGCCGAATATACCGTCAATGGGGCACAAACTGGATGCATAAATATTCTGTGTTGTATGCTGGGTGGGGGGGGGGGGGCGGGGTTATTATACTCGCGAGGTCCACAACATGAACGACGAGTTTACCAAAGACAAACATGTAGTAGTGTACGGATGGTTAGCCATACTTACATACCACAAGATGCCAACGGAGCACACAATCATTCCATGGGATCGAGCACACAAGACGCTAGGCATCTGCTGGTGACGGCGGTGAGAGAAAAGGAAAAGCGGAGTTTGAAACTTATTTGTCTTTCCGGTTCAAAGGTTGTGATGTGTTGTCTATACAATTTCGGATTCCGCTACTTCCGAATGTGGAGCGATGAGAGGATTAGTACGGTTGTCATTCTGGTCAGACTGTCAGCTGCCGCCAGGCTCGCAAGTTGCGCCCACTTCATTTTGGATCGGATTATTATTCATCCATCGGTCAGCGACTCGTATTGATCTATTCATTGTCCTTGGGCCGCCACAGAGGGCTAGAGATCGCCGGCTCATGACGTAAATCTGGCAGAACCGGTTTACCACCCTAAAAACATGGCGTCCGTCGAGGCGCACTAGTCACACCGAGATTCGGCTATGTCCACGGCCGAAGCATGTCTCGTAACTCTCCACGCCCCCAGTGGTGAGCATCACACGCCTATATCGTAAAGACCTTGCCGCCGCGTGTGCACTGGGATGGGTCAGCAGGCGGCCTCGTGCATTTCCGCGCTCTTTCTCGCGGCCCGAAAAGAAAACCCAACATTGGTCCGCTCAATGAATGTCGGTATTAGCTTTGCCTCCACCTTGAATAGCCATCATCGACGGGCCAGAAAAGTCAAAGCTCGTGTGCGGTGCAAGGCTTTACTATCCCCCCCCCTAGAACTCGGACACCTAAGAAAGATTGGTCAATACAATTTATGCAAGGGTTCTAGATCTTCAGTAATTTGTCCTTTACCTTGATATGGAATTTCATTTCATGAGAAACGGGCAAGAATTGGGCAAACGGCGTCGTTTTTTTGGACGTGGTCAGGTGTCCGAGTTCTAGGTAACACGTCAAATTCTGATTACCGGCCGCGTATATAACCACCTTGGGGGTCGCAGCACCTCCAAACTTCATAGGGTGAGGCAGTTCAACAGGGACTATGGTATACATGAAGGAGTGGTCAAGGCAACATCAGGGTGGCCGCCAGCAGCATGCAATTTCTTACCATCATCTGGCAAGATCAATTTGGCAGGCATGCCATGATCTCTCGGTCCATTGTGATGGCTACAAGTCAGCCATGCCTCTAAATTTTTACAAGGGCATTTTTATGATGTCAAGGTACCTTCTAGATTTATTGGAAAGGTAATATGACCCTAAGCAGAGAGCCTAAAACCTTAAAATACGCAAAATTAGTGAAAATCACCCAAGTTGTCAACTTTCCCAGTGATACATATCCTTTGGACATAGGATTTCAACGATTTTGCTCTGTATATCTCTAGGGGGCCTCTTAACGTCTACTTTAAGCCAACAATCTCAGAA
This sequence comes from Mycena leptocephala, assembly GCA_029378395.1. Lineage (NCBI taxonomy): Eukaryota > Fungi > Basidiomycota > Agaricomycetes > Agaricales > Mycenaceae > Mycena > Mycena leptocephala. Next base: position 213,412 of record JARJLF010000064.1, on the reverse strand, counting down.
ATTGATCCATTATTGGACGAGAAATCTTTGTATGTCCGAGTTCCAGGTTTGTCCGGGGCGGTGGGGGGGGCGATAGTACCGGGACAGCAAGCCCTATGGCTGGGTTTGTTGACAGAGTGATGTGACAATCAACGGAGCCAAAGAACACCGAACGCACCAACAATAGGCAAAGTTCAAAGCGCGGCAGAAAAAGAAATCGGGGAAGGCAGAAATCACGATCCATAATTACCTACCGGCGAATGTGAGGATTCTGCTCATACTCTTATTCCGGCAGGTGCATGTACATGTGCCTGAGATTCAGTGGCGATCCATCTGCGACCGAGTCGTTATCCAGATCCCTGTCATCCAGAAAAACAGGGACATAAATTGGTCATGATCCTGTGCCGCAACAGTTCAAGCGTTTTCATGTGGGGCGACTTTCCGGATCTTTTACAGTTTTACTTGTATCTGTGCTGAGACATGGAGTCATTTTTAAGCAGGGCCCAAATGGCACTTCCCCGACGCCAGAATGCCGGAGGTATCATCCAGCGCCCATTTTCCTTCGTTACCCATCCTCCGTGTTTTGACTCTTACGATGCTCCTTGCCAACATTCATCAAGGTGGCGACGGCCTCCGTCTACCCCATAATGGACGGGGAGACTGAGTCGAGGTGGTTCGGATCACTGTACCCTCAAATGATATATTACCTAAGTAAGTACCTCCTGGTCACCCGTTCTCCGTGTTTCTGCGATGTTGATATTTATTTTTGCCGAACTTTCTTTCTCAAGGGGTCAGATGGCCGAACGAAGGGCGCTCTTCTTTGTGCGATCCTCCGTTCGGCAACATCTTGCGGGGTTGGGGTGTGATCCACATGCTGGACAACAAGCTTGGTGATTTTTGGCCGTGGCTTTCTATGGTACTGTAGTGGTGTTGCCCTCCCGATCGAAATAGCCACGCTTTGAGCAGTCGTGACAACATAGCCACGCACGGATCGGTCACCTCCTGCAACCCGCAAAGCGTTCCATCTAAACAAAGGTGAAGACGGGGTGCGGCCAATATGTTAGGTATAATAGCTCAGTTGGGCACGGTGGAAGGAACAACAGTATATTGAAGCTGTTAGATATAATAGCTAGAGGGAAAAATAAGCGAGTAAGGATAAATGGAAAGTAAGTAAGAGACGGCCTCAGTTGGGCACCGTAAGTGAACAACTGAGGAGCGACTCGCGGAGGTACTGCTAGGGCAATATAACTTGAAGTAAAAAATGGGACAGATGGGAGCGTCCGTAGATCTACGGTATTGGATAATACGCGGGGATCAGCTTACACGGGCGGGCTCGGATGCCCGCTCAGCCACTACTTCAACACAATAGTCATGCCTACCGTCATTCGTCATTAGGACTCATTGCCTCATAAAAGGAAGCGTTCAGAAGGATTAATTCCCCAATGCTGGTCACTTCTATCCCCCCCCACGTTGATCGTCCGAGGGTTCCAGTTACAAGTCCTGCCATCATGAAACGTTCCACTTATTCGATCATCTTTCTCGCTCTCTTAGCTGAATCCTACGTTCTGCCCACCAGCCCAGAAAGTGCAATCGTGCGACGAGACGAGATCCCCTCACCACTGTATCATGCTACATGTCGCGATATTTTTGAAGAGATCAAACAAGGATCTACGGGCGGAAAGCTTAATTTGAAGCCTGTCAGGCACTGGCCGGATGAGTTTACTTGGTCCGGTAAGTGTTCATGGCCACCCAGGATTAGTACAACGCTCACTCAGTGCACCACTTGCGCCAGGGGGGTTCTATATGACGCCGAATGAAGCCGATGCCAGAGCTTTCGGTGCAGTTTACCGGGAGAGGCTTTGCAAGCCTCAAGGCGGCCTCGTAATTTTACGTTCGTTTAACGTGCGGTCATTTTCGTGACACACATTTACTGATTGTCGGTCTCCTTGCAGAGGCTACTTTGGACTCATCCAAAGTGCGGTATGTGCCGTTCCAGTTGTCGACACTCTAAGCTGACGCCGTTCTCAGAGCCAAGTTTGTGGTCAATACCGAGAATGAGGCCAGGCCGGTGATTATTTAGCCTTGATCAATACGAGGCTCGACACTGAACTCGCGCTGCCGCCAGGTCTGGAATGACCAGAATGCGCTGGGAAAAAGTATCAGAGAGTCCTTTGACCTACCGCCCTCGTTTCCCAACGAAAAAGACACCGTGAAAACTGCGGTAGAAATCGCAGATATGAGGGCCAACCCATCGCAGAACAAGGTCCCCGACCAGTTATGGCCAGTGTATGACGATTTTGTGCAATATGATGTGATCGTCGGAGCCGTAAATCAGGATAAAACCATGAAATCGTTCATGGACCGAAACTTAAAGTACTATCCCAAAATAACGCAAGGGATTCAAGACCCATTTCCCCAGGTCGTACTGGTCACCGACACAGGTAAGCAACTGCCCGAATTCTTATTGAATATCTTCAATCTGACATTAAACCAGCGATGCAAGCGCTCAGGGATGTAGTTGACGTCACAGAACGGGATCCCAATCCGACTCAAGAGACAACAGAGTCCTTGGTGCCCCGTATTGCCCACCGGTGGCGACAGTTCAACGTCACCGAGCCGCTATAACTACGCCCAGATCTCGTAGGGAATTAATTATGTTGGGATGTTGTACAGACATGGAAGCTTTTAAATTTTCAGTATCTGGTGCGCTGTCCGAGTCATCCCGCCGAACATTTAAATCTGCAAAACGAAGCTGTTCATCGTAGGAAACCCATAATGCATGTTCATTTATGAAACTTGCACATATCCATCAATGTGTCGCCTTTCATCCAAAAGGCGGCACTTGCCATTTTTGAATCCTGCCACCGGGTCCTTGTCTCGAGCCTGCATAGTTTGGATACATGCGAAGTTCTGCCAGAGAAGGCTGTTCGACTCGGGTCCCGAAATACGGTGACCGTCAACATTCTGTTATTATTGTTGGCACTTTTGAATTCGAGTGTCCAACCAATTTTAGCCGACCGGGCACTGCATCTGGATACACAACCGTGCTACCCCGCCTTTGACACCTGAGTACTGGGTCCACTCTCTAGCAAGACACGGAATAACGAATCTGAGCTAGGGCTTTCGGGCAGGGTTGGATTTTGAGTTCGACTCCCGTGCGAATCAAGGACCTGTAAAAGATGCTACCGTTGCACCGTGGTTTATTACCGCAGAATAACCATAACGGAACACGGTGACCACCCAACCGAAGGGGACAGCGTGAACATGACATGGTTGAGCATACCCAGTCAACCGGTAGTGTTTGTAATTCAAGCAAGAGAGTGCAAGAAAAAGGAAGCAATTTTGCAACATGACCCATGCCTGAATCGAACGAGCGACGTCTCCTTGGTAGCCCGGAACGTATATTCGGCAAGAGACGCAGACGTGGGCCATCCGCTGTGGATGGGCTTAAAGCCTGGGAGGTAGGTTCTTGATAAGGGTCAGTGGCCGGTCGATTTTTAAATAGATCAGATGGAAATGGGGAAAGGAAATGGGGGTAGAGGTCGCGTAATTGAGACAAAGATTAAGAAGGTAGCCGTAGGTCGTAGAAATGAGCACGAAACGGATTCCGGGTGAATCCGTGATATCGATGGGTTTCGCACGCCGAGTGCGCACGGTCGAGGTTACGTAGGTCGAAGCTAGACACAGGAAGACGCTTGAATCAGCCACTAAGCTGCACTGACTCGCACGGATGAGCGTAAGACGTAGGATAATGATGTGCTGGCGCCGTGGGCGCCTATCTACTAGCCAAACAACTGATGTAAGTAAAATAATAATAAATCCGAAACTAGCGTGTGGTTGAGTTTCCACACGCTGGCCATACGGCTCTGCCACACCGCCACCAGCTGTTACCAGCTTGCATCGAGCCTGAATACATCCCATAGCAAATTTGCCCTGAGTACCTAGTAGGGTGGAAGCTCTCATTTGTACATCGTGACCTCGGAAATCAACTGTGTTGAGTGAGCATCAAAGTCAAAGGGCTGGAATCAAGAGCAGCCAAAGGTCTGGAATAGAGGGTGCACAACACCCAGTGAACGAGAGAGAGAGAGTTCTGTGAGCGGTGGAGAAAAGGAATGGCAATCCGCTACTGTTTATCTCAATCAGCCAGACCCGGAACGAACGAGCAAGTTCTCCTTGTTTTGTTTTGGAGCCAGACTGAAAGAGATGGAGATGCGGACCACCCGCCACCGGGTCTATAAGCCGGGTGAGAATCACAATCTGAAAGAGCTGAAATCTACAATGGTACATCCGAAAGTAAGGGTGAATGAATCGCGACTTATTCGATATTTCGCGGGTTAGTTGAGGCCTATAAAGAGCGTAGTCGGCGTATACTTCGAAGCGAAGCAGGAGAGCCAGGAAACGAACGTTAAAGCAAGGGGGAAAACAATCAGGACGGCATTGTGACCGCGAAGCCTGAATATAACGGGCACCTTGCCCTCACTAGCTCGTGAGGGTGCTCCCAAGGAGACAGAGATGCGGACCATCCGCCACTAGGCCTGATCCAGCTTGCTTCGGGTTGGATAAATTGGATGCGAAATAACCCAGAGAGAGCTGAAATGTGAATACGGTGTGTCAATGGTGGATTAGAAGGGAAGGGTGACAGAGACTGATTCCAGACCCACTCGAAATTTCGAGAAAGAAAGAAAGGATGGTTGGTACGGCATCAAGCATCATGACCCAGGCCCAGTGGAACGTGCGACTACTCCTCACGCCATAAGCAATAATTTCGATGAACAGAGATGCGGACAATCCGCCATTGGGTCAGTATCCGCCTTGTCCGAGACTGGGTAGGCCGAGTGAGAAATGGACAAGAGAGGGGTGAAATATGACGGCGCTTCAATGATACATTCATGGGAAGGGGGAAGGAAACTGAGTCACGACTCACAAAACGGTTCATAAGTGAGATTTCGTGACTGGACGTATATCCAGTCTACTGAAAATAAAATAAAACGAGGCTGGTCGGTGTAAATTGAAGCAGGAGCGAAGCAGGAGACCAAGAAAAGGGCAAAAAAAAGGGCAAAAAAAATGCATTTAGCTGTCTACCCATGACCCAGGCCCGAATCGAACGGGCAACATCTCCTTACTCAAACGACATCTTACAAGGAACGGAGACGCGGACCACCCACCACCAGGTCGGTATCCATCTCCAATCTGACGAGTATACATCCCGTAATAAATGAGCCGCGCAAAAAGGGCTCGTCGGGTTGGAATTTCACTCACAGTGACCGAGCTCAACGGCGGACTCTTTCCAGCCGGATACTGGACGACCCTGTGATAAACATCGGCTGCAGCCAAGGGAAATTTTAAAGGTGAATTCAGAGGCGGAGCCGATTCCCCACTCACTACACGCACACTCACCCTGATTTGGACCAACGAACGCGTACAGCGAAAAGAAGGAAGGGATCTCGGACTGACATGGAACAACATCTCTTGGACATGTACCTAGACCGTCGATATCATGTTAATCCAATGCAATCTAGATATACGATTTAGATCTAGATCACTCATGCGCAGGCGCGCGCGTCGAGGCGAGTCGAGTCGGACACTCTAATTTCAGTTGTTAGTTTTAGACCACCACCGGGTACGCACACTCGAGGCGGCGCGCTTCCCTGTCTCCCTCCTCCTTCCCCTCCTTCCCTCTTCCCCTCCCTCCCTCCACCTATGCTCCGATACTCCGCAACGAGAGCGACGCAGCTACGGTACGCATCTGCAACCCCACACCCCACCACCCCCACCCTCACTCCACGTGAGCGTTGGAGCTGGAGGGAGACAGAGGCTAACGCGGTAAGTACGAGGGAACGTAGATGCGGGAAAGGATTGGACGCGAGCGTTGGAGAAGAGGAGTGATTGAGGAAGAGAAGGGGACGTGCGGGTATATGTAGATAGATAGATAGATAGCGAAAGGAACGCGGTAAGCGCGAGGGAGGGCAGATGTGGGTGGATGATTAAGGGACGCGAGTGCGGGGAGGACGAGAGGGGAGCGTGGATAAGGAATATATTACATAGATAGATGGGGAAAGCAACACGACTGAACGCAGATGCGGGGGAGGAAAAGGAAGAGAGCGGGAAGGGAGAAGCGGAGCGGATAAGGGATAAGGGGAGAGGGAGAGCGAAGAACGCAGCCACGGACGACGATGCCGGGGAGAAAGGGCAGGAGATTTGTGGAAGACATGCGCAGATTAGATTAGATCACAGTGGGGCACAGTGCAAGGGGAAGACGAAGACCAAACGGAGGCTTGCAGTACAGATTGATCGCGCGCAGGGGGAACCGTGTGACAGAAATCATCGGGTGTGCGGCAAGGGAAAGAGGATTGAGGACCCGCGAAGAGGAAGATCAGCTGTGAAATTGATGAGTTTGAGGAGAGCAGAGGAATGGAAGGGAACGCACAGTCGTGATGAAGAACTGCGAGCCGTTCATGTTGCGATCCGCGTTGGCCATGCTGAGGTTGCCGGGCAAGTGTGCCGGTGAATCCAGTTGTCATCTGCGCGCGCATCGGGTGTCCGTCGAGGCGAGGTGCGATGCCGTGAGGGGGGAATAAAAGTGGGAGTGTGTATTAATTATGCAGCACGAATAAACGAGGGAGGACGAGGCGGAAGCCGGACACACACCAGCAAAACCTCTCCCCAAGTATTCAACAGCTCGGAGCGGCTGGAGTACAGCTCATTTGCACCGCGCCGCGCAATTCGAGACCGTCAGACGTAGAATTGATACGCCCGTTTTGAAGGGTCAAGAAGTGTGGAACGATGATGTCTCAGGCGATCCGAGGGGACAATGTGCGCACACGCGTGAAAGCCCCAATTTTGTGTGCGGCGGGCTCTCCCGGTCGGAATAGGCCGTCGCGCGAGTGGAGGGCGGGCTCATGGCACTGGCAATGGGCAAGGACGGCCGCCGACGTGGCCAGACGATTTGCGGCGTGAATGGACCAGCACATTGATTATGAGTCGACGACGAACCGGTGGACCAGACGAAGGTCAACAAGATCGAGCTGAGAGGGCTTGAGGATGGGACGTCGATGGGACGTCGGTGGATAATAATAGTGTCATTGATGCGAAGGAAACCAGTGGTCACGTTACGAGTCGCGTCGCGTAACCCAGCCAAACATGCAATAACACCGAGTCCCCGCAGTCACCAGTCATGTTGGAAAGTAAGGACTTGGATTCCGAGTGAAATTCCAAGGGTGCTGAGGGACTGAGAATGGATCCTACACAGTAAACAACCAAGGTATTTTATGGCATGTGCAGAGGCACGATTTGGGCGAGTCCGATGAGTCTAAACGCGACTGAATCATCGGTCCCCGAAACACTGAGGTCATTCAACGGAGGTGGGACCAGATCCGAGTGCGATGTGACCTTTACTTGGCCTCGGTCCAATACGTAGCATACTGTACAGTAAATTGTGGCCCCATGGCCAGAGAGGAGATAAGGAAGAGTGACAAGAAAGAAACCCTGTGAGGAGAAGTGATCGATAGATGAGCTTCACAAAAAACTTGCAGCAGTTTTGGATGAGTAGGGACGGTGCATCCGCCGTCCACAGCGCATGCGTCGCATTTCGGGAATGCATGGAAGGTGATAAAATAGGACGCCACGAGGTGGAAAGGGAGAAGCTAAACATGTCCCCTGAAACCAAAGACTTGGACTGAAGCTGGCCTGATTTATATACATATAATGTCATGATAACAGGCCCACATATCGTTTCCTCAGACCACTATTTCCACCGTAACCCACACACCCTTGACGAGATTGGCATTTCGAAGGCTGTAGATATATAAGTGCCATTGATTTTTCGTCCTGATTTCGATGGTAGATATGTGGGTAGATGGTATGATGGTATGATGCTGTGTGAGTGACTGGATGGAAACACTGTAAGTACCCTCGAACTAGCTTGACTCACGACGAATATGTTATCTCTCGCTTCTGTCGCTGGATTGTACATATGCTCACTGCTTAGGTGCCATTTAATTTTCAACTTAGAGGGTGAGCAGCTTCTCACTTCTCAACGGGAACGTTGCTGAAGGTGGTCAGAAACCTAATATCATCGCCTCGCTCGCGACCGTGTGAGGCACAGTCCTGCCCAATCTTTTTCCTCATCTGCTCAAATTCCCCTGGAATTTCTCAATAATTGCGGGTTGGCATTCAATAGGCGCCTTGATAGCCATGTGCCGGAAGCACCACCGCTGCTCAGATCCGTCGCGACTCCTACCTTGCTACAGTGTCAGTCATATTATACTGCGTGGAAAAAAGCCTGGCTTGCACCGTCAGTTACGAGATCTACTCTGGTCCAAGATATCACGATGATCCTTCCCACGACCACCTTTCATTAGACCCTGGCCGAGAACACCATTGACTGAGAACAACAGATATCCACACTGTACCCACCATCCAAGCGACCAATGGCTGTTCTTTTTCCCCGGTTGTGTAATACTACCAACCAGTAGCTAATCACCTCCTTGAATTATCCTAGTCCAATAGAGCCATCGTAGCCATCGTAGCTTTTGGTTTTTGATGTCCACCCGCGTTTCTTGTGCTACTGATTGATTTCACTGTCGTTTTGCTGCGGAATGTACACACTTGAGACAGCCAGATCATACCTGACTTCGAATTGGATTGGTCTCCGTAGCATTCGAAGGTAGGATCACGTTTAGATGACAGGTATGCGATGTGTTAAGATCATCGGGGGCTTCTTTTCCCAGTATCCTGAGGATCCTTGCAGTTTGACCTTCGCCCTCATTCTTCCTCGGTCGCCCATGTTATTTCTTCCTTCTGCTGTGGGATTTTGTATCTGGATTATTCTGGCCGTTGCGCAGGCGCCATCTTCGTCTTGGAGGGTGCGCAGCTTCCACTTGTCAAGGAGTAAGATGCTGAGACTTATCAGAAACCCAATATCACCACGTCGCTCGCTGACCGTGTCAGTATCGCCGAGGCTGCAGTGGAAGAAGGGATCAGCAGGCTGGGAACAGATGGGCAATTCGACGGTAGGTCGTGCGCTGCTTTCAATGCTTTGAACAGTCACTCAATTGATTCTCAAATCGTAGGCGAGAATTATGGTGTGGCGGGAAAGTTTTACTCTCATCTGGTCGAATTGGATATCGCCACCAATCAAACTCGGTATCGTGATGCCTTAAAACAAGCCTTTCTGCTGGCGCAGGAAACGCGGGTCAACTTCTCGGATCCGATGTGAGTAAAGCGCGGATTTACTGCACGAATCAATTCTGACCAACTACAGTGTTAGTTCCCTCACCTTTGACCTTCCTCCTCTTCGTGCGCTGAAATTTCAACGACCAGCTATACCTTGCTTTGTGAGCCTTCCCGAACATCTATACGAATCGCTCTGACATCGGCCTGAGACCGTATGGCTATGCGGCGGCGCGCGCATATGCAGCTTACAATGATTCACTCTTTCTGACCTACGCTGTCGATTCTTGGTGGTTTGGAAGGGCACAAACAATTTTCCCAGAGGACATTCAGTCTGGTACACTTACTGGAAAGAATTTCAGTATTGCGCAGGTCTGCCACGATAGTGCGTCTTATTCTCAAATTGCGGTCGTCAATCTCAACTCACCGAATGTCGACGGTAGGTACAATGGCCGGGGGCACATTCTCTGTACGACATTCTCACAAACCCGTCACCGTTGCCTGAATTGCGTCTTGATGTCTTAGTATACTACCGAGCCTGGGGACAGTCATATAGATGCGATTTCTGTCGGGTCAGTACAACCCAATGTTGCGGTTTTATCTATGGTTAAGATAACGCGAACCAACCAGGCTGTTCGGAGTGCAAGTCGCTTTTACTAATTCACCGTCCTGGTTAACCATATCTTAGGCTATCCGCTCTCTTGGCTGAAGCAACCTCCGATCCCATGTATCTACAAGCAGCACAGCAATCCGCAGAATTCCTTCAGACTCAATTTTATGACAGCCAAGGCGTCCTCGCAACTGCCATGTTTGGGAGTGCCGCTGATTCCTGTGCCATCGGTTCGACCCTATTCCCATGGAACTCGGGGATAATGATAGAACATCTGGCAATTCTCTCCTCTATTACCCAAAACAACACCAGTCAAACTCTGTAAGTTATCAAGCACTGTATGTTCCAGACTCTCTTAACTCTCAGTAGCCTCAACGATATCATCCAAGCGGCGATGGTTAATGATAACTGGGTGGGAAGTGATGGGATCGTATCGACATTCCGGAGTGAGTAAATTGTTCCTGAGTTGCGAGGCGTGCCCAATCGAAATCGAATAGGCAGCAAGCAGGGTGACCTCTACTTGGTTCGCAGCCTTGGTGTTGCATATTCACGTGGTGTAGTCGCCCCTGCTGCTCGGTCTGCGGTTGAATCCTTCTTGGCGGTTCAAGTGCGTAGGTCCACAGAATCTTCGTCCTAACTAATATCCTTTTCCTTCAACAGTCCAACGCGGTTGTCGATCTGGCCACCTCAGGAAGTAGTAATATTTACGCGGCTATATGGAGCGGGCCACCCAGTTTGACTTTCCAGGGAGGGCACCAAGTCGACGCATTGAGTGCTTTGATCACTGCGATAGGCATTCCCTCAGCACCACCTGCCATCTCCGGCACCGCGCCATCGGCCTCTCAAACTGGGAGTGTCTCTCCAAGCCCAGCCTCTGCATCTAGGAACGCGTCTTTAATTGGCCCCATTGTTGGAGGCGCCATTGCAGGCATTGCGTTATTAGGTTTGGTCGTTGGCATTTGGTGCCTGCGCCACAAACGTGCTCGAAAAGCGCCAACACTCTCTACTAACCAAACGCCAGCCACATCGGCGGTTCATCCTTTCACGGCGCAATCAAACAGCTCAGTGCACGCTCCGGCTCGATTGCCATGGGCACCACCGCCTCGGAAACGACCTCTAGCGCAGGACGGACTTCTTGTCGCCACACAAATTAAGTTCACTTCCCTCGACTCATCCACTCCTTCGTCAGTCGTTTCAGAGCAAGGGAACAGAGAGATGGCGATGCCGCCATCCCCTTCCGCACTCCCTACCGAAGCGCTCGTGAGAATCTTGAATGGCAGGTTGCAGAATCGAGAGTGGAATGCGGAAGAAGCGCCGCCAGATTATCCGGTCCCTACTTAGGGACGATGAGTGGATTCTTTAGGCTATGGACATCGTTGTTGAAATAGGCCTGTCACGCGTCCTCCCCGTTTCGTCCGGTTTCGTCCCCCTCGTAACCATCTCTCGATTGCTTATATATATACTCCGCTTCACTACGATACTCTAGCTTATCCCCCATTTCCCTTGTACCCCCCCGTACCGTTCTTGCGCTATATATCCTCGCCTCTGTACTCTGCCGTGTGACACCCGACCTCATAACAATCGTGTATTTTGATTCTCATTGCAACGACTTATTTGGCTGCTTTTCTCTTCTTTGCGACATGGATTCTACTTGTACGGAATAACATAGTGCGAAAAAAATGTAGGAGGGTCCTATGGAAAATCGACAACGCTCGAAGAGAAAAAACATCAATGTACGTCGGCATGGCAGGGTCGAGCGAGTCTATGTAGTATATTCAACAAATAATTGTGCGATGTCACTGGACTGGATACATCAATACAGTCGAGTTCCTCATATGGAATAAGGTCATATGGAATACACAGCCAAATTAGACAGGTTGCGCAACAGCCATTGGAGCCATCTGATGGCTGATTTGGTGTGCGCAAATGGAGGGCTGGTGGCTCGAATGGCTGAATACCTGAACTCATTTTCTGGTGAATCAACTGATTTGGAAATACTGGGGACTGTATGTGGGCTGGCAATCCCTTCCACGCTTACAGTTGGCTGATGGGAGGCAAAAATATGTTCATTTTGATGGAATTGGTGTTCTGATAAGGTTGAGGGTAATTCTGTGAGATGCGCCTGTATCAGTACTCATTCTAACACCCAAAAATGAGTTGCCTTGCTTTAGGTTCATCAGCCATTCGAGCCACCAGCCATCCATTTGCGCACGCCATATCAGCCATCAGATGGCTCCAATGGCTGTTGCGCAACCTGTCTATTCCGTGGTATGGAACGGCCTCTGGGCTTCTCCCAAATGCCCTCTCACCACTGCAGAACACATCTCATATGGAATATCCGCAGTGGGGTTGGCCAGCATTTTGGCTGGTCTCCCAACTTTATTCCATACTAGGAATTCAACTGTATCAATGTTCACAGCAAGACAGTGGGCAAATGGTGAGAAATTGAAGCAAAAGAGGGCAAAAAAGTGCGATATTTGTGCAGCATGACCCAGGCTCGAATCGAACGAGCGACTTCTCATTAGTTCCAGAACCTATTGGAGAGGAAGCGGATCCGCTACAGGGTCTATATCCGCCTTATATCAACCTGAACATGCCAGGTGAGAAATAACAAGCACTGACAGATATTCGGTGGTGGTCGATGTAACATCCAGGGCGAAAGACGAAATATGGAACATAGGGGGAGAAAAAAGATGCCTTATTCAACATTATAACAGGACCCAGGCCCGGATTGAACGAGCGACTTCTCCTCGACGGAAAGCCATATTCAGAAAGAATGGAGACGCGGACCACCCGCCACAGGGTCTGTATCTGCCTTGTCTGGAACCCGGATACACTGAGTGAGAAATAACCTAGAATCTGGAATAGTACTTCGAAGGCGAATCAATCACCGTTCATCTCGATATTTCGGATAGTGAACTGCAACCAGGCCGCGGGTGGTCAGTGCACTGTGGAATTCGAAGCAAAAGTAAAGTCAAGGAAAGAAAAGTAATCACGATACTGGCTCATGACCCAAGCCCGAATCGAACGGGTGACTTCTCCCTACCAGTTCGTTCAGTCTCCATATAAAGATATCGAGACGCAGTCCACTCGCTACTGGGTCCGTATTCACTTTGCCTCGAACCTGAATAAGCCGGGTGAGAAATGAGCATGAGAGGTAAAATAGTTTCCTGCAAGCCAAACGATGCTGGCCAGTGTAAACTTCAAAGCAAAGCAGGAGACCAAGGAAACGAAGAGTGAAAAAGATAGAAATTATGCGACACGAATGACCCATGCCCGAATCGAACGAGCAAGTTATCCCTACATTGCGGGGGGTCAGAAGACATGAGGAGGAGGACCACCGGCCACTGGGTCTGTATCCACCTCGCCTCGACCGTGAATACATCTCATAATCATGAACCCCAAAGGTTGGAATCCCACTCACTGGAGCATCACTCACTCAACGCCGTCGCAGTATTGGGCGGTGAACATCGAAACTGAACTGAACTCAAAAGCAGGGGGGGATTAGAGAAAACGAATAAAGAATCCGCCCAAGTTTCGTCAAACAACTTCATTTAATTTGAAATAACCCAAAGCCTGGATCGAACAAACGGCACAATTGGGATGCGGAAGAGGAGAAGCACAGTGACAGCGAGATCAAGTCCAGTCCAAATATACGATGCGGAGGAGAGATACCGTGAGCGCGGTAAGCGCGCGTGGGCACAGGTGCGGGGCATGAGGGGAGGAAATGAGCGGGGTACGAGAAGAGGTAATAAATGGATGCATAGATAGATGGGACAGGGAACGCTGTATGCGCGGGTCAATATCAACAAACGCGGATGCCGGTGAGGATTGAAGAAAAGGGAACGGTAAGCGCGAGGGAAGGTAGGGGCGGAGGAAGGGAGGGGAAACGCCGGCGAGCGAGCGCAGACGAAGACACATGCAGGCGCAGACGCAAACACGGGGGGCGAGGACGAAAGAAAGGAGGCAGATTCGAGGGAAGATTCCCAATCAGACATCCGCAGATTAGACTCGAGGTGGAGTGGGGAGGACAAGGCGAGGGGGAGACGAAGACAAAGCCCGAGCAAAGGCGCGCGGTAGGATTATATTAAGGGGAAACCGTGGGTGCTAGATGTCATTGAGTGTGCGGCAAGGTAAGAAGGCGCGCGTTAAAGTGGAAGGTTAACGTCGAAGTTGATTAGTTTGTGGAAAGATGGGGCGTGGGCACGGTCGTGATCAGCCGGTTATGTTGCGCCCAGCGTTGGTTATGCTAAGTAGACCCGGGTCCGTGTGCGGGTGGATGGAGTTATCGTCTGTGTGTGTAGGAGGTGCCATTGGAGGTCCGAAGCACAGTAAGGACTGAAAGTAAAAGTGAAAGTGGCTGAACGTCGGGGAAAAAGGCGGACGCAACCCAAAGATACTCTTCCCGCCTGTCCCGTCTCCGCAGAAAGTCCCCGCCTTTCAGCATGTACTGTATCCCCTCTCAGCTTCCATCAACTCATCCACTCTCCCTGTCTTCCGCACCCTCTCAACGAAAAAGAAGCCGCTTTGAGGCAAACAAGGACACAGCACGCACCTCCGGTACAATCCGATGGAATGCACGCCCTTCACCCGTAATATGGGATACCCAAACCTCACTCCATCCTCGCCAGTGCGCGGCAGGTCTGCCTCGTGAGCGTCGTACTGCTTGGATACGATGGGCCGGATGCCCCTAGGCCGGCTGGGTTTGTGTCGATGGACTAGCATAGCCGCATGCGTACGAAGAATTTGGGCCGCAGGGAAAGGCGGCACAGGAGGGCGCGCAGGCTACAGCGGCGAGGAGAGAAGTTGCGGATAGTGTGCGCGACGTTGATGGTGGGCGAAGAATTGGAGGAGACATGGGCAGGAGAAAGCGTGCAGTTTTGTTCGGCAATCAGAAATGATGTTCACACGCCGCCTACCGTAACAGTGTAACTTGCCGCCAAATTTGACGGACAGAGTCGCGCGACGCGGATCGTGCTATACTCAAATTACGACTTCTATTAGGCAGGTGGCCCACTACCCGGACTGGCCCGGTAGGCAGTCGTTGATAATACTGTAGAGTTTCATTCAATTCGGATGTCACGCGTCACAGGGTCCAAAATTTGAGAAATGTTCGAAGTTGTCACGGGTCACCGAGTTCCAAAAATGTCCAAAAATCGGCGCAGAATGGCGCAAAAAAACGATTTTTTGGGCGTGACTTGGAGTTTGACATGAGCGGGCTTCAATCGTACTTTGGTGCCGCCTACCACAAGTTGCCGTTCGTTTCTTTTATATTTATGGCTTGTTGAGCAGCAACAGTAGATAGTGGACAGAGGTCAGTAACAGTACTACTTCAACCCTGGTACATCTAGATTCTCACCCCTGTCATTAGCGTGTCTCCAAAAATCCACGATTCTTTTATTTATACTTGCTTTTCTAAGAGAATCTGAGAGGTGCCCCGCCATTTTCCAGGGGATTTATGAATTTTTTTCTTCTGTCACGGTCGGAACAGCGGATTTATGAAAACCCTAAACGCCAAAAACCGCCAAAACAAGCAAAAATGGATAAAAGTAGCCATTTTGCGACAGACATTTCTCATGATCCCCTGTATATTTTGGCACAATTCAAACTGTAGGATGCCTCTTGAACACAGCTTTGGTTTGTGCTCAAAGAAGTCGTAGCTAGAGATGAAAAAATGATTTTCCGGGGTTTTTCCGTATTCGGCCCCGAGTGGTGACGCATCAATATATTTTGATCTCATTAGTGGTACAGAACGGTCCGTAGGATCCTTCTCCATGATCCTAAATGTTGTTTGACCCAAAAATATCATCTCAATGCCGAGATATGGTCCAAAACCCGATTGGTCAATCATTTTGGTCAGTGAGTGTACATAGAGCGAATTAGCGAAGGCATCCCTGATATTGACCAGGGCATGCCTGAGCTACTCGAAATTCAGCGACACACTGAACCGTTCTCCAGGGCCATCACGCAGGGTACTCGATTCCAAAGAAAAAGAACAAAAAAAACGATCACAACAGATAACCCGGGTGGCGGGAATCGAACCCGGTGCTGCTGCTTTAACTTGGTTTCTCAAGTCTCTACTGGAAGCAGCGATGAGCCACACACACCTACTCTGTATGTATATTTATCCAAACCAAGTAGTCAAAATCCTTCGTGAAACTGGCTGGTATCTATCGTGCACGGTTGGTTACTTACCCCTCTCTTCTTTTTGACATCCCTAGGCGCGCTCAATATATATATATGATCGGCTTTCAGAGTGGAAATCCAACTCTAATCTGAAACGATTCACGGAAAATACAAGGCCACTCTTATTTTCGTACGTCGTACAAAATATCGAACCAAAAAATGGCCTTCTAAGATATACGATACAAGACGCGGAAGCTCGGATTCGAACCCAGATCTGCGCTTCAAATGGGAGTTTTTGAAAAGAAAGGAAAGCAGCCGTGTACCGCACACCACATCCGCTTTTCTCTCCGTATATGAGCTGGATTAAATGAATGGTTCAGGAGACACATTTGTCACTTTGTAACCGAGTTTTCTTCTCTGAGAGCCACCTGCACAGTGGCATGATTTCAAGAGCCGGACTATTCCAGTCGGAAGAACGATTTCGATCAGGTTTGAGGCTTCCCTCGACTTTAGAAGAGCCCAGCTGTAATAGGCAGGTTGCGCACGAGCCATTGGAGCCACCCAGTGGCTCTCGGACCGTGCGCAAACGGGTGGCTCCACTGCCAAAATATGACGTGAATGGCTGTGAGTGGCTTGTTGGAGCCACTCGCCTGCTATTTTTGCGCACGGTCCGAGAGCCACGGGGTGGCTCCAATGGCTCGTGCGCAACCTGTCTAATATCTCGTGATACATTCAATTCCAGGCTACCCCCCCTCTCGTATTACCATCAAGTTATTCAATCTCCGGACCCGAGTTATGCTCCAACATGGGTTCCAGTTTCAATTTAGCTCGTAGATCATCCAAATTTGGGGAGAGGTGCTTGCCAAAGCGAAAGTTTCAGGCAAGGATATTTGATTTGGAAGCCAGACCTGCTGCCGTTGCAAGCACTTTCTGGTTAGGAAAAGAGATTGTTTAACTGATTATCTACGTATTTATACCCTTACCAAGGCAAGTGGGAATATATTCGTTTACACAAAAACAAGGAAACGTACATTACAAGGCAGAATCTCAGAAGCCAGTATCATCTGTCCTGTGAGTGCGGCTACGTGGTGAAGTACCATATTGACTTGGCAAGGTAACTACTTGTGCTCGGGGAAATGCTTAAGTTGCCCAGTCACAGGGAAGCCAAGTTTTTGGGTTCATCAGCTGACATTCCAGGGTCCTCTGCGGTTTCCACCTGAAGCGAAGGAGAGGTGCTCGGTGCCACGAGAATATCTAGTTTTTCCAGCCTTGATTCCAGTCACAGCACTATGTGGTTGCACACCAGGCACTATGCAGCACTATGATGCCGTGCAGCGACGGCCACGCACTACTATGCAGCTCGGTACCTCTCGCGAGACTGATGCAGCACGTCCTGGATACAGTAAATCACTCGCAGACTTCCTGTTACTGTTTTCAGCAAAGATTTATCTGAGCCGTTGATTCGTGGTGGTGATTTAGGACTGGTAGCAAGAGAACAAAGATACTTGTCATTTTCAGCGCACAATGTATCTACAACTCAAATAAGGTTGTCTTGGCGTGAATAAGAAATTAATAACATTGGATTGGAAGAGCCGGTGCATAGCAATATCTAATCCTCCGGTGTGGCATTCGTGACCTCTTCTGTTGTCACAGCTGTGCAAGGCGTTCGGAGGTGACGAGTTATAACGAGGAAAAGAAAAGAAAAGAAAAAAAAGAAAAACGCACCAGAGTCCTGAGTGTTTTGTAGCTCTCCTCCGATAGCGCCTCGATGTTGTCGAGTTAGGCAGCATCATGCTTGCTTTAAGTTTACAAATTACGAGAGTTCGGCGAGTTCACAGTCGTAGAGGGAAATTGAAGGCCGGGCGGAGTGGATGCGTCGGGGAGCTCTTCTTCGATACCTGCTGGAAGCATTGAAGGTAGATAACGAGCACAAGTGGTAGTATCCGTGAAATTAAGGCCATAGAAGATGGGCGCAAAAGACAAAGGCAAGTCCAATCAGCACGTGCACAAGCAAGCGCAAATAGTTGGTTCACTCTTTCTTCCTCTCACCACCATCCTGGCCATTCGTAACCTATTTTCTTGTCCATAACTTGGACTTCACCTCCTCTTCACCTTGACTGAGTGATGGTCCCAGCCGACGACACCTCGGTCGCACCGCTCTCGAGTTGGCGAGGTACTGCCCACGTTCCGCACACTGTTTCCCCAGTGTTGCCCCAGTGTTATCAGTGCGTTCCCAGCCCAGATGTTTGTTTGCGACACTTGCCAGCAAGGGTGTCTGTGTTGCATATAGTATGTCCCCCGTCGTCTCGCTGGGTTCAGCGTCGAGCTTACCCTCGTCCTTCAGATTTGTTGAAGCAAAGGTCCCTTAGGCCGACATCAGTTCGTCATTCATCTCTGACACATCAATTAACCACCCTTGCGCAGACGACTGCGTGCGCATACTGTAGTATTTCATTCAAATCGACAGTCACGCATCACGCACCCCCTGTCGATAGCGAAATTTGGCAGGGGTCACGCATCACGCTAGTGATTGTCGAACCTCCCTAGCATCACACAGGGCTCAAAATTGGCTGTAAGGCGCAAAAAAGCCCAAATTTTCGGTGCGATGTCGAAAATTTCGCTGGTGTCACGCCAAATTTTGGCCGTTGTTGAAATGTCGTCATGTTTTTTTGGGTCACGCATCACACCCGGTGTCGATTTGAATCAAATACTACAGTAAGCGCCCTCGTGCCCGTCGGCTGGATGTGCACCCCTAGCGGCGTCTCCTTTGACTCACCTTCCTCTGGATGGTCGCAGGCAGGAGCTTGGTGGGGCCCATGGCCGCCCACCTCGCTCGCGCAGTTCGAGAATATCTGCGGAAACACAACGACGCTCGACACGGGCTTGCACCATCTGTCCATATCCAGGGACGTCAAGACTCCGGAACTGCACGCGACAATAGACTGGCATGTGTGCGAGCTCATGAAAGCCCTCGTCACCGTCGGCGACGGGACCTTCCGCTTGCAGGATATCAGCATCACAGCACTCGCTTCGGTCCAAATCCTGGTCAAAGTCGTTGCCGCCGCACAAAAGCCCACGGATTGTGCGCATAATTTAACATCTATGTGTATTCCACCGGTTGAACGCTATGACTGAACGCAGGGAAGACGTTGCTGCTGCATACCCGAGCAGGAAACATACTGGGCTCCGACTTCCCGCGGACGGTTATTGAACTTGAAAACACGTCTGCAGGAGAAGTCGAGTTTTCTTCTTTTTTTTTGGCTCTGGGACTCCGTGTCCCATTGTTGTTGATCAACCACAGTCCTTCCAATGCTTGATCGGTGGAGGGTACCGCGTACGCAGTAAAAGGGAATTTTAAATATTATATAGTTCAAAATTCCCGAGTCTGCCAACGAGAGCTAGACAGTTTTCCTCTGGACATTGTATTCGGCATTGACACTGAGGTAGAAATGCGGGGTAGCACACGGTGTGCACCGGCTCACAGTGGAGTTACGACGACATTTATACCTGACTTTGCCAATGAAGCCTGTTCGACTCGGGCCTCCGCCATTATGTAGTATGTATGTCCTGCGCGCTACATTTTTCATTTCATTTCATTTTGGGCCATTGCTCTGATCGGCTACGCTGCCTCTCCCCAATGACATTCCTATCGCTTAAAACTTTCTATTTTGGCGCTGTCAGATACGGGAGTCACCCTCTAATCAAACCCATGAACTGAATCAGCTGGTCTTGCCCAGGTTCTTGTGCAATTCATTGTTTTTTCTTCCTGTCTTGTCTTTTCTCTTGTTGTTCTGGGCTGTTGTGCTCACTGTCCTCATATGCCAGTTTTCTCCTTGTGAAAACTGTTTCGTTGCAGACCAATACGGTGATAAGGTGTGGTTTTGAACATGCCTAAATTCTTTGATTTTACAACAAGTTACATTAGAGCAATCTAATTGAAGTAAGACACAGAGGGTACTAGTCTTGTCCCGAGACTGAGTATTAAACCAATGAAGCATTGAAAACTAGCTCTAAACAATATTGAGTGATGGAGTTCTATCAGTACTCGTAACAGAGCTACTAGTATTACTCTGGAATTTGATCAGCTAGCTATAGGACTCACCCAACAAACTGCAGGGAACCTGTGTAGCAAGTTTGGTGTCAATATGGATGCCAGATAATCAAGGGAGTTATTGAAGGAACCAGTTAAATTGCCATTGAAGTCTATTGAACCAAAAGTTGAACTATGAATGCACTCTAGAACTGGAAAGCCTGGCCCTAAAGTGGTCATGTGCCCCAGCGCATCCTAATGAGGGAACAAACAAAGGACAACACACCTGTAAATGAATGATTAAAAAGGGCTAATGGCGTGATGTGCACTTGGTCTTCGTGTACATATATGCTGTCGAAACCCGTTTGACTCAGGTCCCCACCATGGCATAGCTCGTGAATTCTTGTTTTCACTCATTGCGTTCCCACCCTACGTAGATGCACCCAGGTGTATGTTGTTCTACGTGCTGCGACATGTGTCGATCTGTGTCAATCTTCGGCTACGTCTATGAGATCTTTTTTCGCTCTTTATTATCAGTCTGTGTCTTAATTCCCAAAATTCCGGGCACTCACGAGGCCGTAGTCCGCAGTTATGGTCTAGTTCCAAGTTCTCAACGATAGGTCATCAGCTTAATATGATTCCAAGTCCAAGTCTCAAGTCGGCAGTCGAAAATGATCTCGGCATGCTCGGCATCGCAGCCACGAGGCAATTCTCACGCATTCGAACTCAACTAAGAGGCACTTGTACCGCTCATCCAGATGAAATTGCTCTCCAAAACTGTTCCAAGATATCTTTTGAGTTGTATTAACCCACAATTATAACTGGTATTCTTGCAGCCATGCCTGTAGGACATATATACCTGTTGGTTTTACTTGAGAAATGGCCTTTTCAGATATGAGGTTTATGTGCCAAAACTTTTACTAAAATCCCGAGCTTTCGCCCTGATGCAGTGAAAGCCATTTATGTGCTCCAATTTTATGTTCCTGTTCAAAAACAAAGACTCAGCCCTGCTCCAGATGGCCATAGGGCCTTGTATGATATGTCAGCCACCTGCAATTATTGGAGGGAACTTTAGTGTCGGTCTTTCACATTTTACGAGACCGATAAAGTCAGAAGAAACATAATTTGTGCCGAGTTGAAAACAGTTATTTGAACTGAGATGCACTGCAAAACTGGGGGGGAGCCAATGGAGATGCCTATCAGTAAAGCACTTCTGTCGTATTCCAAGATTAGGGCAGTTTCTCAACTCTCCTGCACTTGTTTAAGGATTTTTCGTTGAGAGACGTCGAGAAATAGGGGCGGATCTCCCGTTTAGGCGATCGGCACGTCTCGGGCCGAGATCAACCCGTGATCGGGACTGAAGACTTGAGAATCAGACTTGCACCGAAACTTGGACGTGTGACTCAGAATAAAGAGCGATAAATAATGCCATATATGTCCGGCTATGTATGTGTACGCCGTGGTGTCGGTGTACGTGCGGCTACGTCTGGCGACGCGGTGTCGGCTACGTATGTCTACATGCGTCGACACCGTAGACGCACGTAGACACACCTTCTCAATTTCTAATGTAGATCTGGCCTCCATTTTGCTATTCTACTGGATCGGTCAGCTCATGGCCATCCTCCCACTGTTTTATTTGGTGAGCACTAAATTTAGTAGCTCCGGATTTTCCCACATTTGTCTACATCGGTCTCAGTGCGTCGACATCGGTCTATGTCGGTCTACATACGTAGACCGACATAGACCGACGTCGACAAATGTAGACCAACTGTGTCTACAGGATATAGACACAGGTAGGCAAACAGATCTGCCTACCCTTCGTCTACGGGGGTAGACAGACCCTCTGTCTACAAGGGGTCGGAACGCAGTGACTTCAGGTGACGGACTGTTCAAGAAGCTTGCCTAAAATGGTGGGCTCAGCTGATCACCACGTGTGCCCACTGGCCTGGGAGAAGGAATAAGCATGAAATATTAAAGTATGGGTCATATGGCTACTGCTACAGGTCGTCGACCCTCCCCTGAGGCCAGCTGTAAGAACGATATCCAGGTTGTTCGAGTTCAGGTAGCTCCGAGTGACCGCGAGTCGAAACTCAGGTGATCGATGAATTATATAAAGCCAGCTGCTGGTGACGAAAGTGAGGGCAGGCATGGAGGTCTCAAATACGGCTCTCCAGGACCTCGGTGCATGCAACGCCTGGCTGCCATCGGTGATGGAATCAAGATCAACTGCCAAATTAAAACGTTCAAACCTGTTGCCATATATAATACGTAACTACATCAACGACGTCAGCGCATGGCCTTGGATATGCTATATGCGATGCCTCCAACTGCCCGCTAGCTCTGCTCGCGCACGGCGTCACATATACCCTTCATAGAAGTACTCTGCCATTTTGGGGTTCCAGATGATGGTGCACTCCACCTCGACACTGTCTTACACTTCTTACACTCTTTGCGGAGCTTGAACGCCGACATTTAGTTCCCTCTCACCCAAGCACGTCATGAAAACTTACTTTTATCTGGTCCAGCATCTCACACTCCCGCCACCATCAGAGCGCACCTCACAAACCATGACGTTGCTCAATAACAGCGACCCCCTGACCTTCAGCACGATGAGTGCTGAATAGAATTATCCTATATCGAGTGCAAACCCAGGGAATGGAATGAAAAAGAAGCACTCGATCGGATGGCGAGGGCTGTCGTAGTCTGGTCTGGACCTGACGGTGACAGTGTTGCATTGGGTTTCTGAAGGCTGTTCTCTCCCCGACATTCATTCCTTGGCAGTGTGCGGGGGTGGGACTCTAGTTTTACTCGTGCTTGCCTCTCGCCGTGACTGCCTGCCCCGGAGCGTTGTGCGTCGACACATTGTACTCACGATACTTCACGGCTCAAAGCTCCTTTCTCTACCGCAAATTTTGTGATAAACCCACGAGTTCCCCGTCCTGTCTGGACCTTTCAATCACGCAGGAAGTTTCCACTTGGCTAGTATTCATGAAGACACCAGCA
Organism: Mycena leptocephala; assembly: GCA_029378395.1. Classification (NCBI taxonomy): domain Eukaryota; kingdom Fungi; phylum Basidiomycota; class Agaricomycetes; order Agaricales; family Mycenaceae; genus Mycena; species Mycena leptocephala. The sequence goes on along the minus strand of JARJLF010000064.1, from coordinate 190,493 downwards.
TGGGCCTCGCATGACGACGTTTATAGGCCGACCGAGGCCGCCTGGATTTCGTCGAGCGGAGGTATATAACCCCGTCGACAAATCTAATTTCTTCACGTTCAAATCCCCCCCCACCCCCAACCCAACCCAACTCCCAGCTCATACACATGATTTCTAGCACCTTTACCGTCTGTTTTTTGGTACGGCCTTTCCACTGTCCTCCCAAGATTTCTTAATGTATTAATTTGCTTCATGCATAGACCGCTCTGAGCAGTGTCGCCGCTCTGGGGCCCGCCCCTGTTAATCTGGGCACAGCAGGCAACTACGCAATCCTTGCTAAAAGTGGAGTTTCCACGGTTCCGCCGTCCGTGATCAGTATGTCTTCCACTCCCCGACTCCATTTAATGTCTGACCGACGCTTCTAGCTGGTGATGTCGGAGTCAGTCCAATTGCAGCTACCGGGCTCACTGGGTTCTCTCTCACCGTCGACTCGACTGGGGAATTTGCGACCTCTGGGCAAGTTTCTGGAGAGCTCTTCGCTGCGTCTTACACTGCCCCTACTCCTTCGATTCTGACTGTCGCCATCGGCGATATGGGGACTGCATTCACCGACGCGAGCGGCCGTGTGAACCCAGATTTCAGCAATCTTGCCCTCGGTGAGTGTTGAACCGCATGATTCTGTTCTATTTTGATCATAATGTGTGCCTTAGGTGCTATCGGGGGGCTCGTCCTGACGCCCGGGCTCTACAATTGGAGCACCGGGGTCAGCATTGGAAGCGATGTAACCATTTCTGGGAACGCGTCCGACAGTGAGATCTCCTACATTACTGTACAATCCACACCACTGACGGGCTGCCCTCTTTTCCAGCATGGATCTTCCAGGTTAGCGGGACGCTGTCCATCGACGCGGGAAAACAAATGCTGCTCGCCGGCGGCGCTCTTGCCAGCAACATTGTGTGGGTTGTGGCCGGGGCCATCACCGCCAACGCCGGCGCACATATCGAGGGTGTCATTCTGGGGCAGACGTCGATCAGTTTGCTAACGGGGGCGACGGCCAACAGCCGGCTCCTGGCTCAGACTGCTGTCGCGCTTCAAAAAGTATGTTCTCGGACACATCCGTTTAATTCGTCGTTCATCACGCTCCTTAGGCTACCGTCAACAACTAATAATGAGCGATCTTCGACGGTTCCAGGGAGAGTTTATTTCTTCTCGCTGTGTATACGAGACTTGTCTCTCCCCCGTGGAATAACATACATTAGCCGGACTCTTGCGTGCTCGTTCGACCCAGATTCGAGTTTCACCGTCTTTCTTCTCCTGGTTTGCATACCAGTACTCCCTTAAGCATTTAAGTGAGCGCCACTACAGAAGAATATAACTCATCGACACACAAAGCTGGTCAGGATCCTATGTAATATCTCGTATCTTGAGCAGATGCCTTGCCCTTGTTTGCCGGCAGCTCGATTCGGCGTCTTTTTAACGAGGATTAACTTTCCGACTTGCCAAACTAACTTGCAACAGCGCGGATTAATTTGAGCTAACTTGTCGCCCGCACAAGTTAGTTTGGTCACTTCATATGGCCGACAATAACTTGGCAACATTGCCGGGGTATTTCAGCAGTTCTGAAGAGATAGACTTCATCTACGACCCTTCAACATTGTCTCTACCATTTTACCTGGGCTTTGAGCCATTTGCCGTGGGTTATTACGCCCATTAAGGTCTTTCGTCACAGTATTTTGCCGTGTGGAATACTGCTTGTGTATCTGCTAACTTGTGCCGGTATTATCACTCATATATCCACTGTGGCTTACCTAACCATATTTCACGGTGCTCAACATGAGCGTACAGGCTCTGAACCCACTCACAACCCAAAACTTAACTTGGGCTTGGGGGCCATTGCTGGCGCATAGCAGTACTCGTCGGCCTTCAGCCTTTATTTACTACTTCAGGTTCGAACACTATTATTTGCTGTCAGTATCGACGGGATGAATAGTATACTCATTTGCTGAGACTCCTGACTTTTATTCGACAACATACAAAGAATTCCCGGTTCAATTTTGTGGTTCAAATGGTATATATTTGGTCTACCCTACCCTACGATACCGCACATCTGAGACCTTCGAATTGGGGAAGAGATTTCTAACTAGAAGAGTGTGGGGCACTTATATTGAGCTCGACTTGAGTTCGATCTTGAGGAGAGGATAGTCTATATGATAGCCCGAACGTGAAAAGTCGCGAAAAGCCGGAGATAAGCGTAAATCAGCTATAATATACAGCTGCTCATGCGAACCCGTAGGCGCTTGTGGAAGGCGCTTCGGGAGTACATACAACTTTAGTACCATAGGCGTTCGCTGAATGCCTACTCCGGGCTTGAATGCCTATCAGGAGATCGAACGCCTACTTTCACAATAAGCGACTATTCCGCTCGGCTAACACTCGGCTAACGTTTCCATTCGGCACAGTAAGTAGATGAGCTGATGCGATCAACAGCCTCTTTCCTCCTCCCACCACCATCTACCATCCCGTCGCTACCAGCACCAACCCGACCAAGCACCTGCACCATCGTGCCCAATACCGTGTCATTCTACAGCCTCCGTCGGCTCAACCGTTGGGAACAGAAAATGAGGAAGAAAGCGCATAATAAAAGGTGCGCGTGATGCCGTCTCCCTGCCGCCGCATGCCTTGAAGAACCTGCGCGTGTGTAGCACCCCATGGCCCAGCGATGTGCGCACCCCGACTGTGCCCCTCATATAGTCAAGGGGCAAATCACACTCTCGCACTCTGCGCCCGGAATTCTGCACTACCTGCAGCATAGGCCGACGCGAATTCGACGAGTTTGATGCACGTTGGACGCGTTAAATGTGCGCTTTACCGAGGGCCGTGGTCCCTTATATACCAAGTGCTTAGATTTGGAGGCCAAAATTGTTTTACAATGGAAAGAATTGGGCATCACGTACATTCATACAATCCCCTGCAAAAAGTTCTCTTCACCTAAACAGACGGTAAGCTACGCGAGAAAGGACCCCTGGAGACGTAAAGATACGCTTGGTAAGGCAGAGATTGTGAAATAGGCATCGGTTTAAGAGAATAGTCATTCGTTACCGGTAATAGGCGTTCAGCATCGACAATAGGCGTTTGGGCCATCAATAGGCGTTCACGAACGACTATGCTACTAAAGTTGTCGTGCCTCGCGCTTCGGCGTTCGGGGATGTCAAGTGGAGGAATAAACGGGATGGTATGCCCGTCCATCATTGCGGTTTTGTTTCTATTTGGGCAATGTTTGGTCAAGTGCTATTTGCGCGTTACGTGCCCAAGGTGTAATGGGACTCGTTGACCCGACCCAACCGAAGTCCGAGGATGAACTCAAGGTCTATCAGTGATCGACAGAATCTGGGAAGGGATTCTGACTTACGAGATGCTTGAACCACTCGAACCAAAGATAAGACTTGAGAAATATAGATCTTATAAGGAGGGACTAGTACTTGTATGGGACTGCAATTTACGCCTCAGAAATGGGAGGAACAGTGAGATCTAGGAGTGCAGCAATCGTAAGGTCGTAAAATCCAAGTAAATTCCCCGGATTAAAGAAGGCTTTGGGATCTCGATCCGAGCGATATACGTGTAGCACAGGCTAAATTCCGCAGCAAATGACCTTGGCGGTAAAGATGGGCCAGAAACGCGTGGAAGTGTAGCAGGCCAAGGTGAATGAGCGAACCTAGAGAGTTGGCTTTACCCAGGGTCGCACAAATACCTCGACCTCACTTCCTGAGTAGCGCTAGCGAGTTGCGGTAGGCACATGCGTTGCTTTGAGTCTCAGAGCAGCGGAAGTAACACCCGACGCCGAAAATAACAGCCCCGATGCCAGAGCTTGGGGAAATAGGTGTGAAACACACCCCCAACGTGTTACACTATCTCCACTAAAGTGAACACACGTTTGACAAAGAAAATGTAACCCGAGATTAGAAAAAACACGTACCCATCGCCAACGGTACCACAAACCGCGTGCACTTTGAGCACCCTGATGTTCTTCCGGATGCGGATCTTGATCCTTTAGTCGGCGAGGCCACAGGTGGGATCCTGTGTATGTGCATGGCGTGTTTAGCGAGGTTGTTTGATGTGAGATTTATGAGAGAGTAGAAGAGGGAATGTGAGAAGAGGTAGGAAAGAGAGAGGAAAGGACAGAATAAATGGGGGAGAGGGAAAAGACCGGCAAGGAGGGGGCACAGCTGGCGGGAGCGAGCGAGAAAGAGATAAGTAGATGCGGATGAAGGGCACAAGAGGTACGTGGATTTAATCAGGGAAAACTCGTGTATAAAGTATCCGCCGCCGTCCACGACCACAAGGCATCCAGAGGTTTTCCGTCGGCTCCCTAATAAGGCCAGATATGCGAGACGATGGAGGGAAGGAATAAGAAAGGATCACCTCCCGATCATGGCATGGACTCGTTCCTGATGTGATAGCCTGATGATGATCCGCTACTCCCGCCCCTCGAAGTGAAGCATCTTTGCTTTGTTCACGGGTATCTAGACTTGCCGCAGTGTCACTTGCGAAAGATTTGGAACCGTGATAGTATGAGCTCGCTTCTCTACTGCCTTCAAAGAAAAGAAAAAAAAAACACTCCTTACCCACCGAACATGGCGGGGACCCGAGTCAAACGGGCTTCTCCGGCAAACCAATTTCTAGTACGCATATGGTGAGCCAGTTCACACCCCACCTTGTGCTCTAGCTTTTCAGCTTCTCTATCCAGTGAGATTTTGAATCCGGTATGATGATCGGATTCTGCCCGATCTTGGATAATCCGTGTGCTTTAATCAAATAATTCACGTCCACAACTCCCTTTGAAAAATTATCATCCTCGGCTCGTTCCATGGTGGGGACCCGAGTCGAACGGGCTTCTCGGGCGGATGCATTTGTAGTGGCGAATAGTGAGCCGATGCACCCCCCGTGCTACCCCGTCATATTAAAATCAATTCTGGGGCTTCTGTCATGAGCAATGAGCATGCGCATCAGAGGTAGAGGCGAGCCATCCGCCGCTGACTTGTTAGCTTGGTCCATTCGTACTAATAAACCAGAACATAAATTGGACATGATGTTGTGTCTGTGTCAGCTCAAACTTCCAAGTCCACGCACTTGTATAGTTCGGAGTAAAATAATCAGACGGCGTTATTCAGTGGATACTGGTGGACCGGAAAGGGAGAAAGAAAATACCTAGGGCACGGCGACACTCAATGGGGGGAGAAATCCAATGTCGTGTCGGACTCATGACCCAAGCCCGAATCGAACGGGTGACTTCTCCTTGCTCCCGGAGGACACCATGCAGGAGACAGAGACGCAGACCATCCGCCACCGGGTCGGTATCCACCCTGTATCGAACCGGAATAATACAAGTGAGCAATAGCTGAGAAAAATGGGCGACAGTACCATTCTAAGGCAGGTGTGAATGAATCATGACTCATTCGATATTTCGCTACATGTACTGAGTTGGCTGCCCTCAAAAGAGCGTAAACTTCGAATCGAAGTTAAACTTAAGGAAAAAGAAAAACAAACAATGACCCAGGCCCGAATCGAACCGGCGACTTCTCTTTATAGACAGGCCGAGATTTAAGGATTTAAGGACCGGAGACGCGGACCACCCACCACCGGGTCTGTATCTACGTCGCCTCGACCTTGAATACATCTCATAATAATGAGCCCCGAAGGTTGGAATCCCACTCACCGTATCATTACTCACTCAACGCCGTCGCAGGATTGGGCGGTGACCATCGAAACAGAATTGAACTCAAAGCAGAGAAAACCAACGGACTGAGGGTGGATGAAACAGGGGGAAATCAAAGAAAACGAAAACGAATAAAGAATCCACCCAAGTTTCATCAAACAACTTCATTTGATTTGAAATAACCCAAAGCCTAGATCAAACAAACGGCACTCAATGAGGAATTGGGATGCGGAAGAGGAGCACCGTGGCGGCGAGATCAAGTCCAGTCCAAATATACGATGCGGAGGAGAGATGCGGTGAGCGCGGTAAGCGCGCGTAAACACAAATGCGGGGCATGAGGGGTGGGAATGAGCGGGTTAGGAGAAGAGGTAATAAATGGATGTATAGATAGATGGGACAGGAACGCTGTATGCGCGGCTCAATATCAGTAAACGCGGATGCCGGTGAGGATTGAAGAAAAGGGAATGGTAAGCGCGATGGAAGGCAGGGGCGGAGGAAGGGAGGGGGGGAACGAGAGCGAGCGAGCGCAGACGAAGACATATGCAGGCGCAGACGCAAACACGGGGGCCGAGGACGAAAGAAAGGAGGCAGATTCTGGGGAAAGATCTCGAATAAGACATGCGCAGACTAGATTGGATCAGACTCGAGGTGGAGTGGGGAGGACGAGGCGAGGGGGAGACGAGACAAAGCCCAAGCCAAAGCTCGAGCAAAGGCGCGAGGTAGGATTATATTAAGCGTAGTGGGCGAAGCCGTGGATGCTGGAAGTCATTGAGTGTGCGGCAAGGGAAGAAGGCGCGCGTTAAATTGGAAGATGAACGTCGAAGTTGATTAGTTTGAGGAAAGATGGGGCCTGGGCACGGTCGTGATCAGCCGTTTGTGTTGCGCGCCCAGCCTTGGCCATGCTAAGCAGACCAGGTCCGTGTGTGGGTGGATGGAATTCTCGTCTGCGTGTGTAGGAGGTGCCATTCGAGGTCCGAAGCCCTGTAAGGACTGAAAGTAAAAATGAAAGGGTGGACGTCAAGTGGGTGGACGTCGGGGAAGACGGCGGACACGCACCAGCAAACCTCTTCCCAAGGATACTCTTCCCGCCTGTCCCGTCCCCGCAGAAAGTTCTCACCTTTCAGCATGTACTGTCTCCTCTCTCAGCATCCATCGATATCCACCCATCGACCCCCGTCTCCCGCACCCTCCCAAAGCAAAAGAAGCCGCTTTGAGGCAAACAAGGAGACAGCACGCACCTCCGGTACAATCCGATGGAATGCACGCCCTTCGCCCGTAGTATGTGATACCCAAACCTCACTCCATCCTCGCCAGCCCGCGGCAGGTCTGCCTCGTGAGCGTCGTACAGCTTGGACACGATGCGCCCGATGCCCCTCGGCTGGGTTTGTGTCGATGTGGACTAGCGCAACCGCATGCGAAGAATTTGGGCCGCAGGGAAAGGGGCGCAGGAGGGCACGCAGGCTACAGCGGCGAGGAGAGAAGTTGCGGATAGCGTGCGCGACGTTGGCGCGACGGACGCGGTGAGCGTTAAAACTTAACTTAAAAGTTAGACGTCGCAGATGTCACTGATGGTGTGATGCATGCCATCGGCCGATCGCCCAACTGTTTCGGCCGATAAGATAGCTTGCTCACCATGAGTGTCTTTGTTTCGTTCACGGGTATCTCTAGGAATCTGTATGCTCTATAGCTAAGTATTACGTTCAAGAAAAAGTAAAAGTAAACTTGAAGCCTAGTAAAAGTAAAAATCATGGCGGTGTCCCGGGTCAAACGGGTATCTCACGGCGGGTTCACAACGGTCAACGAGATATAATGAACGAGGGCACGCCGCGCTACCGCACCTTTTTCACCTGAATGCGGGGTTCTGTCTCGTAGAAAATTGTGCCCCCCAAATATTCCACCGAAAATTGCGCAGGAGCATGCGATAGGTCTGGCAAAAGTTCCGGCTTCAATTTTTGGCGTGCATCCAGATACATTCCCCAATTAACTCCTTGTGTAGGAAAATGCGGTGACCCTTTCAGATATTATCAGACAGATGGTCGTAGGTTACTAGGTATGTACAACATGCGTTACGCAGCATCTCTTACATGTGAAGATTCACAAAATAAGTGAGAGAACGAACTACATATCACTACTCGTCTCCTGTGTTTACACTTTTGTGCCAAGTTCAAATTCATTCTCGATGTTACTCTCAAAGCCCAAGATATTCAACGGTCGTGAATCCGAACTTAAGCACAAAATTGGAAATTTTGCTCATGACTCACCCCGTGTAGCCATTCTAGGGGGAAGGGGGATGGGTAAAACATCTCTAGCAAGGGCTGCCCTCCACCATCCGAATATTGCCGGCAAATTCGAAAACAGATATTTTGTCAGTGCTGAGTCTGCAATCAATGGCCTTGCGAGTGAATTTAATTTATTACCCTCTGCAAGTGATATATTCTTCAGCCCAGAAGGGAGGTTTCTGTCGTTGGATGTCTCCATCGCAATTGCTCGTGAAATCACTGACAGGAGAAGATTTACTACACCCTGGGGTTCGGCCATTTGCAGTAATGTCGGTGTTGATTTTGTCATGCACACTCACCATAGTCATAAAGGATACACCTTGCTTTATCCCGGCCCAATTTATTTTTGTTGAGCTTGAGACGTATACTGTTCGCTGGGAATGTTTGGTGGACCGCGTACTAAGACTTGCCTTCGATAACGCACGCACCACAGAATCTCTGATATACATTCGCTCTACTGAGTGTCATGCATATTTTTCGGCGGACAGTAGGCCTAATTGATGTCCAACCTAAGGAAGTGACCAAGGCCCGGTTGCAGGTAGTCTGCGCTTGCGTTAGATGACTTGTTCGTATGGGGACAAATTCTGTAGCACGTGCTCGTTTGATTCGAGTCCGGGACATGAACTAGTTTTGGTATGCTTTTTCTCTGCCGTGAGTCCGCACTTCAGAATATCATCTGTATTCTAACACTAAGCCGAAGCCACCACGGCGATGGTGAGATTCGTGAAGTTGGTGTAATTTTTTTCCCAGCCCGATGTGTTCAAGTTGCACTCAACAAATCAACCGGCGTAAGCCCTGTTAAGGCTAAGTTAAGGCTATGGTTCGTTGTTTTTCTCACCACCGACTAATTGGATACTGCTCTCATGGTTCGCAGACACCAGAGCAAGGGCCGGTTGTGCATGGTCCGCACTGCAGTCAAACGAGAGCGGGAGTCTCATCAATTCTGCGGCAGGTTCTCGTTCAACTCGAGCGCGGGCCATGGGCCGGTGATAGAATGAATCTTTGTTTTTCTTTCCAGTCAATTTGTTCTTCAACGGTAGCGGTCCGATTCGAATGCCACTCCAACAATGTTCCGTGTACGAATGCTCTACATTTTGTGTATATATATATATCCTTACAGTGCCGCCTGGGAATGCCGAGAACTCGTACAAGCTCTTTCTTAATGCACAATATTGTATGCGCGCGACGACACTTCCGTCGAGCGCGTGAATTTATGCACCATACGATGGCAAGGATCGACCGTGACAAAGATCTGAGAAACAAATTGAACCGGACGAACTCAAAGGACATAGAAATACCGTTCCGTTGATTCAGGAAGTTCAAGCTGAACCTGCGTGTTTGAGTATGGTTACAACATCCTATGACCGTAGCATGACCCACTGAAAAGGTATCACTAGTTACAGTGTAGATGTTAAGTGTAAGTGAGCACAAGCCAAGCCCCGCCACAAGCCAAACCGTCCAAGCCCGCCTAGCCAAATTCAAACTCCACTAAGCGGGGCAAGGTGTTTCGCCAAGCCGGCCGGGGACAAGTCTGGTCTACTCCCGAGCCACAGTACGCCCATAGTTAGAATGAGTGCGATCTGCACCCCGATGATAATCATATGATTCCGTCTGGCATGCAGCTCTACCTCGTCAACCCGGGATGAGGACTCCGACATAAGTGATATATCCACCTCTGAAATTGCCTTCGCACGCAAAGTCGATAATGATTCAGAGGGTGCAGCAGATTCCTCGTGTATTACTTCCTGGCCACATTCGTTGGTTGGGCGGACCTCGGAATGTTCGACGTCGTCATATTCGCTAGTACGGGGGATCTCTTGGACTGTTCAATGTCAGGATACAGAAACAGTGGGATTTCATTTAGCAGCTCACGGGGTGCAAATGGACTGTCAACCTGAGGAGAAATGTGCCACAGCTGCTGCCCCAAGGCCCGGGCGACGTCTTGGGTATGAGGATCAAAACCTTTGGCATGGTGGAATCGGCGAGTCCCAGCGTAGACGCTTTCCTCAAAGGTCCATCCCCGAGCGTGCACCTGCATCTGGAGGTCTGGGAACCCGAGATGCCCCGCTTCCTCCATGCTCAGACGCTCGACTCCTGATGGATCGAGAGACCAATATGCTGAGCAATCCGGACGCCGAAGCCGCGACTGGTTGGTGTTGGCCAAAGGACATAGAAAAAGATACCCCGGAGGAATGCCATTGCCAGGGCCGTATACTTGCAGAAAATACCTGATTTGGTCAATGAGGACTGATGGAAAAGGTGATCAGAATTGGTATAGTGAGGAGACTGTGAGCATACCATAATCATGATAGTCGGAAGTTATGCCGATGCGATCGAAGATGTGATTGGCCTGCGCAAGCCAACCATCTTGCTCAACGTCAGCTTGAATCTCGAGGATGAAGCATCCCCAATTCCCTATGTCACTGGAGTTCACACTCTCGGTTCCAAGGCTGATTAGTAGGAGAATGCGGGATCAAGCGAGAAGACACACCGAGTCCATCCTCCCTCCACAACCGATAACGCCTCCAGCCTGAAATTGTGCCACCATCCAAAATTAAAGATTTTGATGTCTGGCATACATGAAATCTCGTTTGAGTATTCAATTTCAGAGCCGGGACAGAAAATGACAGCGCCCAGTTGCACTGATACATTCGTGGACACTGGGAACATGCGAAATTGGTATAAGTGCCAGGCACAAATTCGATGATAAAGGTCCAGTGGAATGGACTCTATGATATTCGAGTCTTCAGGGGGTTCAAGCTGCGAGAGGGTGGGCAAAGATGGTGATTCCGTCAATATTTTGAACAGGCCCAGGCTTTCACAACCATGCCGGTGCTCCAAGTCCACGCAGAGACGACCGGTTGAAGGGCGTATCCATATGATCCCTTCCTGTGAGTACTAAAGATAAAAGTCATATAAATGGCAAGCGCAGAAATGGGCAACTTACTAAGGGGATGTGCTTGCCTGAAATAAATTCAATATATCGGTTGGCATCCTGGGAATGGCGTCAAGGGAGAATACATTTCGACATCTGAATTGTCCTACGCGATATTCTGTACCCTATTGGAGTTAATTTAGACAGGCGGTAATTAAATTCGTGGACGTACAAAATAGGCCCAGAGATGTACCATCGAGAAATGAGAGCCGCGGTACTTCTTCAGCAGTTGTCTCGCAGGGATCAATTCTGGTTCATTGCCGCGATCAGAATGTAGCCCATTTTGCACAGGATAGATAGATGCCAACCGTCATGGAATATTGCCGCATGCATTCCAGATGCACTGGCCGCGCCAAATAGTTGCACGAAATTTGGATGGCTGCAGCGCATTTATGAGATATTAACGAAAGGTGAGAGATGGGGCTCACCGCATGGATGAATATCGTAACATATCCTGGCGCCATTCCTACAAATAAGAAGGAGTACGAACGAGTCCAACGGAGCGCAAATCTCAACACACCTCTTCAGCGTCCTGGTCCTCATACATTGCCACGGTCATCTTCGATTTGGATCCATGGATCCGGGCGGCGTACATCCTTACGGGCTGGCCGGGGTGCCAGCGCTGTACCATCCCGGAGTCGCCGTCAACACAAATTTCACTGCGTAGATCCACGTCCCCCATAGGGATCCTTCGAAAGTCTGTTCATTAATCGTCAGTTCAGTTCCAGGGAAATCGGTGTTCTTGGTCACCAGCGGGGACTCTGGGTGCAGCATGATTGATATTCGTGATGCTCTTGAATTTTCCGCCGACGACGACGAAGCGCTGCGCTTGGGGGAAAAAGGCGCCCGTGAATCTAGTGCACTGTGAGATCCTGATTAGCAAAGGTGAGTGGGGAGTGACCGGTCATGCTGAGGGCCTTCATCCAGCAGCGATTCGGAGTAGACTTCTCGTTCAACTTGCGGGACGTCGTCCATGGGTGATTGGGGAAGAGGAAGAGAAGTTAAGCGCCGAGTGTGAGAAGAATGTTCAAATTTAATTGTAAGTCATAATGCAGAGGCTGTGTCCCTTGACACGTGTATTGATCTCGGCCCGAGATGTGCCGCTCTCCCAAACGGGAAATCCGCCCCTATCTCGGACCTTCTTTCATGCATCAATGAAAAATCCCTCCACCATTGCAGGAGTGTCGAATAAAATGGCTTTTGTGGAAAGAACATTCAAGAGTACTGTTCAGATCGACAGTCGCGCATCACGCACCCCCTGCCGATATCGAAATCTGGCGAGGGTCACATTCTCCAGCCACACGTTCGAACTCAATATAAACTAAAAAATTTCGACTATCTTAATTTTTTGTTTATTTGAGTCTGACTGTGGGAGACTACGTTTGAACTACTTATTGAAGTTACGATCGCCACAGTTATTGAAAATTCTGAGAACACAGAAGTCCTCTCAATGACTTTTTACCAGGCAGAAATCCCAATGAACTTCTCGTCGGCACTTTTTGGTGGCCTGCTTCACGTCTTGTACACTATGAAAAGAAACACACCACTTCTAGTCTGCTCCTCCTCTGATTTGCCCTCTCCAAATTCTCAAAAAATAATAATCTTGATATATGGTCTGACTAGGGAAACTAGGTGGCGAGGTCCCGAGTCGAATGAGTCTCTCTAGCAGAGTTGTCATGGTGAATATTCATGAACTATTATGAACCGGTGCACGCTCGGTGCCTCCCCGCCCTTTCAACCTCAATGTGGAGCTGCGTCCTGTTGAAAAAATTGTGCAGCCGAAATATACTTTTGGAAACTGTGCACCGACATGAATGCGGGTTCAACTCTTCTTGTGTATCCAGATACAGTGCCATGTCAACGTACCAGGAGGAAATTAATCGGACACGGTAGGCACCCGCATGGACAGAAAGTAATGGTAACATGTTGCCAGCCGCCGTACGAGACCCGAGTCGAGCGAGGTTGGCCAGCAGACCAATTTCTTTTTCAGGCACGCATCGTGAGCACATGCACACCGTATGCAAACCCGCTCTTGGCGCTCTAGTTCTGGGCCTGCCGTCCAGGCTAAATTGCGCACGGCACTGGCATGGCGAGGAGAGCCCACCAGTTTTAAGGTTTCAGTTGTTTCCAGTGTCGCGCACGTACATGTCACATCAAGAGAGGATACAGTGCATTAAGTACTAGAGATGCTATCCCTGAGGAATATTAAACAGCGCCGGGCTGCGGACATGCGGGTTGCGACTGGGATTTTCGGAGACGGTTGATTTTCTCCAAGAATACTAAATAATGCCCATGGATCACACCAGGTCGTAGAAACATGGCTTCTATATCCTGTGAGATTTTGAGAGGGTTGATGATCGGATTCTGCTGGGTATTGACAATGCGTGTGGGTTACTCAGATACCTAATTCTGATAAAGCCCTCCCTTTTCACTGCCTCTCTGATCTTCTTCTCCAGAGAACCTCCAAAACTTCAAATGACACGTAACCTCTCCCTGCATAATAAAACACCGAACTTGGAGGCAAGTGCCAAAACTTTCTGAAACGCCATTAACGAGACAAACATCGATACACCCGCAGAACCGCCACGGTTGTGTCATTGACTGTGCCGTCCTGTTAAAGATTTTGTCAACCCCTTGACGGGCCGTCAGCCGTCGATTCCACGGCCGTGCCTGTTACGGCACGGGCGGCAGCCCTAACCTGGCGTTTCTCAGTAGTTTTTGGTGAAGAGTACAACGAGTGTAAGACAGAGGCGAGTGTGGTCCGCGACTCCGCCCAGCCCTTTTTCGGGTCCGGCGTCGGGCATTCAACTTGTCAGCCGCAATAATTCCGATCGATCATTCTAAAGATAGCTGACACAGTGACAGGCGAAAAATCCCCTTTTCTCCCACCCCCATCTTTCCCTCCCGCTGATGCTCCCCTCAAAACGCACCCTTTTGTGCGCCGCCCTCGCCGCCGTACAATGCCTCTCTTGGGTCGCCGCTGAGGCTCATGCTGAAGACCCCGCCATAACCCCTGCACCCACCCCGACCCAGGCCCTCGCGGCTCGCCAGGTCGCTGGTGGATCAGGAACGCCCATTCTCTCGACCCTCACGTACCCATATACCGCCCTCCCGTCCCAGGTCTACCCCTTCGCCGTGCTCCGTGGTCCCCAGTTTGGCTACAACCAGTGCAGCGCCGCCAACGCCAGCGCTACCGCCAACTGCCAGACGCTTGTCGTCAACAATGCCGCGAGTGTCTTTTTCAGTATACAATCGACTATTTCTCTTACCAAGAACAAACATCTAGAGCGACTTTTGTATTTGGGGCTCGCCCGATCCGAATGGTCAGATCGGCGACGTCGAGGCCAAGGTCGTTTCGTACTGTACCAATCCCCAGTGGGGAGGGCGCCCTATCCCTGCGGGCGGTATTCATGGGGTCCAGGTATGTCTCCAGTCATTCTGTTAGCTTTCCGGAGGCTTACGCTCTTCTAGTTCATGAGGACCTCGGCATATATCCAGATCGTCGGCTTTATCGACAGCACCGCCCTCGGCCTCTCCTCGACCGACACCGGCGGCGAGCTCGACCCCCACGGTGCTGATCTCCAGGGCAATCCCCTCGGCGGCGTCGTCTACTCCCTCGACACCAACTTCTCCCCCGACGGCGGCAAAACGCCCGGCCAGGTGCACAACTGGAACCTCTTCGTCGGGAACGGCCTCTTCTGCTTCAAGGCGTGCTTCAACAACATCACGTCCCCCGACTACTGCGAAAACCGCTACGACCTCGTCGGGTGCGACTACAACATGCCCAGCGCGCTGCAGAACAACACCTACCTCGACTGCGAAGGCGACCTCCAGACGCCCGTCGGCACCTACGTGACCAACGGCCAGACCTTGACCTGGTCGATGCCCGATCCGCTCACCACCGATCCGCCCTACACGCCCGTCGTCCCCGCGAGCAGCCAATGTACCACGTTCTCCTCGCAGCAGCTCTTTGCCAACCTCGGCGGTGTAAATCTCTTCTCTCGCTGCAATCTACATCTGACTGACTCTCGTCCTATAGGGCTCCGCCGGCGCCTCGGGCTCTAGCGCTGGCGCCACCTCCGCCGGTGGCAGCTCCAACCCGACGGGCAGCGGCGGTGGCGCGGCCTCGGGGGGCAAGACCAGCTCAGGCGCGAATCCAGCGCGACGGGCAGCAGCGGCGCGCTGCGCTCGACCAGCCTCCCCGCGCGCGCCCTCCTCATCGTCCTCGGTGGCTTCCTCGCTGGTGCTATGATGCTCTTCTAAGCACGGGGTCGTCTTCGAGCCGCGTATTATTGGACCGACGGCGGCGGTTACTGGTTTCGTGGTGACGGGCGCTGCACGGTGGAGACGGCAGCATGGATACGGTCTTTACGGCTATTATACCTCTTACAGTCTACGTCTACGTTTTCTTTTTTCAATTCTACACGGTACACCCACCCACCAGGGAATATTTTAGTAGTGTGCAATTTCGATCGAGTTCATCGCCGGAGCTTGAGGTGTCGCGGAACAAGCATGGACTGCATGTAAAGAAACTTTCGAGCGAGAGCAGAGATTCGAATATCCCGAATCTTTCTGCTCACCCTCAAATGGCAATAGGCAGTGTACCACCAAGATCGTCATCCAGATTCCAGCATCCCTGTCATCCCGAATAAATTTCAACGAGAAAAATAAGTTGGACATAATATTCTAAAGTCGCGCACTACGGGATTCTGCTGACAAGAATTTAACGACATAACTAGACCTTGCGTCGTACGTGGCTGAATAACTGACACAAACACTGCATTTTGACGGCTTCTGGAGCCACGTGTGTCCAGATTTGGCGAGCCTTAGCCGAGATCGGTTGAGACGTCTCGGCAGGGCCAGACAGACCTTGCCGAAGCGTCTCGACCAATCTCGGCTAAGGCTCGCCACATGGCTCCAGAAGCCGTCAAAATGCAGTGAAATATGAGCGAAACGAAACGAACTGGGATTAGTTCGCACGACTCGTGTCATAAAATTGAATCCTGGATATTTCGCCGGGGTGATTGTGTGAGCTGCAAGTGAGACGAGGCGGGGCCGAATCAGTCAGCGCAAAATCTTAGTATAGTATAGTATACGAAGAGCAAAAAAAACAAAAGTGTGTCGTCCACTCATGACCCAGGCCCGAATCGAACGGGCGCCTTCTCCTGATGTACTTCGAATGCAGACAAAGATGGGGAATGCGGACCACCCGCCACCAGGTCAGTTTTCATATGCATCTACCTGAATGAATAGCAGCTTGGAAAAAACTGGGAAAGCCCTGGTACTCTCGGAATGGGTTAATATGCTGAATCTAGGACAAGAAACGATCGCGAGACTGAATCTAGGACAAGAGCGGAGGCGAAAGACACCGGATAGATACGATCCACTGAGTTACACGGGCACGCAAGTGTAGGGTGGTTTTTAATCCACGCCAACAACTACACGCCTTGATCTCCACCCTCCCGCTCGGTTCGCCAGACCGAGAGCGGAAGAGAAGAATAAGGCCGGCGGTAAGCGTGAGCGGAGGCCGATGCACGGGGATATAACGTGATAAGGGAATGGATGGGAGAGGTAATCGGGGAATATGGATGGATGGATAGAGAGGTAGGAAAAGGAACTTTGG
The DNA here is from genome assembly GCA_029378395.1 of Mycena leptocephala. Taxonomy (NCBI): domain Eukaryota; kingdom Fungi; phylum Basidiomycota; class Agaricomycetes; order Agaricales; family Mycenaceae; genus Mycena; species Mycena leptocephala. The sequence continues at coordinate 173,964 of JARJLF010000064.1, read as the reverse complement.
AAGCGCACATGAACACGAGTGGACGCGGGGTGAAGGAAAGACGGCGGCAAGCGCGAGTGAACGCGGATGCGCAGGAGGAAAAGGAAGGGAGCGGTGGGGAAAAGCCAAGAGCAGAATATTGGGTGAAAAGGCGCGGTGGGGACGGAGAACCCGGGCAAAGACGCAAAGGCACGCAGACGCATAAACAGACACAACCGCCAGGCCGAGGACAGATGGAAGATGGGGGCGGGAAGACTTGAAGCTGTCGTGCGCAGATTCGATTAGAGGAGTGTGGTCACTGGGCGTGGGAAGACGAGCACAAAACGAAGGCGCGCGGTAGAGATTAATCACATCGCAGGCGGGTGCTGGAGGTCATCGAGTGTGCGCACGGGTTGGAGGCCGGAAAGGCGCGCGTTAAAGCAGAAGGTTAACATCGCAATTGATTAGTTTGAGGCATTAAGCCGAGCGAAAGGAACACGCATGCGGTGTGGATACGGACAAGGACAAGGAAGCGCGGTGCAGGTGAATGAAGTTCTCGCCTGTGTGCGGCGGGTCTAAGTCGAGCCGAGGTAAGGGTGCGTGGAACAGAAGTGGGAAGAGGAGCGGGCAGAATACCCACCAGCAAACCTCTCCCCATGCGTAAAGTCCCGCCGTGCAGCATAAACTATCCACTTGCTATCCACCCGCTCCATCTTGTCAGCGCGAGAAAGTTCTGTGCAGTGCATAATGTGAAGATGGATCCGAAATTTACAGGGACTCTATTAGGTCTCGGTTCATGGCCGTCAGGGCTGCCGCCCGTTGCCGTCGCCACGGTTCCACGGCACCCGTCGAACGGGCGCCGTGCCCGTCCCGGCGAGATTTGGGACATCTAAAAACGGGCCGTTGAAATACCGCCGTCACGGCAGGTAAACGGGTACACGGGTGACTGTTAAAATAGTGGGTATTTTTGGCTTGATTCGCGTATCTGAGCCCCGGAATAGCTCCGCAATCCGATCTCGCCATATCTTCACTCCTTCTCCAAGTGCTAAGGCATATGCTATGAGGTGAATGTCTGCCGGGTTCAACTGATGTATTCGCCCCCTTTGGGAAGCTCGCAATATTTCACCCGCCGCCCGCCATTCACTTTTTAAACATGGATGAGGTGAAATAATAAGTGGTTCCACGAAGGTTTCAGGTATCAAATCAACTTCCATGGTGTGCTTTAAGATGTGCTCCGGTCGAGCGGTCTCTACCGGAGAATCCAAGGAGATTTATGAGTTCATCTGAAGGAGAAGTGAAGGAAGCTGAATGCGTGTGAGTGGTAGATTGCGGAATGCATCCGAATACGGCATATGAAGTTTGCTTAATCGTTTTTTGTCTTGATAGATAATCTGGCTCAAGCACTGATTTGATTGAACAGCTCAGGGGCGGCGGGAACGACGGGGTGGTATAATCTGTGTTCAACATTGTTCAATCAGCGCCCAAGTGTGGTTCAATCAGTGTTCAATCAGTGCTCAGCAGTGGCACAAAAAGATGGCTGGACCCAGGGATTGAACCCAGGACCTACCTTAACCGTTCCGGGAAATAGCTCTGACGGTGATAGGTTGCAAAAATGGGGCATATGGCCTCAATATCTACCCTGATCAATCAATGTACATTGTTATTTCGAATCTCGCACCTGGCAACAGTGCCGTGATACTTCCACGACTCCGTGTAAGAGTGTCCTTCGATCGCTAGATCTCATGGAAAAAAATATAAGGACTACTGTATTCGAAAATGTGATGATGTGTCGGTGGCTGTTCTGCATGAGGCGGACAGCCACGCCAAAGGGTTTCCTCCACTCCTTGGGGAAAATTCCCTCGCAAACTATGAAATATGTATCTTCCACAATGTTCTGGATACATTTGTTGCTACAGTGAGGTCCTTGAATTTTTTCATCGGTATATTAGAAGCCTGCTCAACTACTATATTAAGAACAAATCTCCTTTGATAATTTGGTGGTAATTTGGTTTGTGGTTTTAGATTAGGCCAATCTGGGCAAAATTGAGCAAAAGAGGCCAAATTAGTTGGATTTCCTGGTTTGGCTTGTTTTGACCTTGTAGTTGAAACCATTGTTACTCCAGAAGATCGGGCATCATACCATCTCATTTAGCACAAGTGAAATGGCTTGTTTCAGAGCGTCAGCCCGTGATTTGGCCCAAAACCTGAAGCCTCGAGTTGGTAGAAATGTTCGAACTTCATTGCCGAGCTTTGCCGTAAGAAAGTCAGCCCGATCAGACACGTGCGATCATGAGGTGTGTAAATGAAATCGTAACACCACCAAAGAAGACGCTAAAGTAAGCATTTCCTAGTTGACGCTTTCAGTATTCGTTATCTGATGTCGTTGATTCAGCGCAGCACCGGTCGGGTGATTACTTTACTCCATCGTTGGCGCTACCTTGAAGCAATGTCGCAGCTGCATCGTAAGTCTGCGTGGGTTGCATGGCTGCTTAAATAGATAAGACTTGACTCAGTATGAGTCACTACTGGACTGAGTCACTAAGAGTCTGTGAACGGAACGTAGTAGAATAATGGGGAACATACGGGGATGCCCGAGCTGCCCGATGCCCGAGGTGCACAGCCTCTAGGCTATGTTCAACATATTCAAGCTCGTAGAATTATACAGTAGCATTCTCCCCTGAATAAGGAGTTCCTACATCGTTCTATTGTCCATTCTCTGAAGTTTCGGATTTATTGTGCTTCACCCTGAAGGACCCAAAGCTTCACACGAACTTCAGGAAGCCAGAGACTTACATGTTCTAAATTTCGTGATATACAACAATACTTGTGGACTCCTATGCACTGTGCCCTTTATCCGAGCAGCGGTAGGTTGCAAGATTGCGCATAATCGATATAGTGTGCAGATGATCGTCACCCAAAAGCTTCCTACACTTCTCGAGGGCCCCAACCCAAAGTTCTTCTGCTTTCCACAACTGGCCTAGTTTGTGGTATGTCTCTGCCAAATTGACCATGCTCCGTAGAGTGTCCGGGTGGTCCGCGCCCAGCAGTTCCCTGCGTTTCTGTAGCACCAGAGCATGAAGACCCTCTGCCTTCTTGAATTGGCCTATGTCGTGGTATGTCCATGCTACCTGCCCCATGGTCCACAATGTGTCCAGATGGTCATCACCCAGAAGTTTTTTCTGTCTCTCCAACGCTGAAACCATGAGCGACTGCGCTTCCTCGAAAAAGCCTTGGGCATGATATGTCAATGCTAGGCGAACCGAAGTACGGTGGGTGTCTGGACAATCTTCACCCAAAATTTGCTGTCGCTTCTCCAGCACTATAAGCTCGAGTGCCTCTGCTGCTGTGAATTGACCTAGATTTGTGTATGTCCCCGCCAGATTGGCCATAGTACGGAGAGTGTCCGGATGATGTTCACCCAGAAGTTTCCTCTGCTTTTCCAGCGCCGAAATCTCGAGTGCTGCTGCCTCGTCAAACTGGCCTAGCTTGTGGTGTGTTGATGCCAGACTATTCATGGCCCATAGAGTATCTGGATGATCATCGCCCAGAATAGCTCTTCGTTTCTCAAACAATGAGGCTCCCAGAACCTTTGCCCTCTTCAAGTGGCCTAGTTGACCATATATCCACACCAGGTATGCCATAGCATTCAGGGTGAGTTCATGACTTTCACCTCGCTCCCTCTCACTATTGACGAATGCAGTTTCATGCTCTTCTAGCTGCACCAGCAATTTTTTCATGAGAGGTGTCGAGGCTGTAAGTTGCGGAGTTTGAACCTCCACTATGCCGCCAGCCTGTAAATTCACAAGTTTTGGTATTAATCAAGTTCAGCGGCTCCGAATGGTATTAGGCACTCACATATAAATCAGAATTTTGACCAGGACCTGGTACACGCTGGAAATTCGGTGCATCGACATCATGGTCCTAGCTATGCTCAGTCTGCGACATTTCTTAGAAGACAAAATACTCTCACAACTTGTCCCATGCCGTCCAGGCTCTCATCATCAGAATTGCATGCAATATCTTCAACAGAATCCGGGCCAGAGTTATAGCTCTGTGCATCACTATCATCCTCTCGTAATGAATCTGGGTCGTCTGATTCATCAAGCTCCGAGCTATTGAGGTGGACACTACTTGTCGAATTGCTTTCGTAGTCCAATTCTGCCAAGTGCTCGTCGGGCGTGTACTGATTGTCTGGGGTAGTGTGTTCCCTGTTTTAGGCCAATCAAAATTCTCAATACCATCCGCACCGCATTTTCAACTGTCTCACCCGTCGACAATCTCAAGATTCAACTCCGCATTGTGATAACTGGTTGGCAGGATATCCTCAAAGCTGCCTACTGCAAATGCAGAAGAGTTTGGAAGAAGCTCTCCAGAACGAGGACTGGGGATTATTCATTCATGAGATACTATATGGAAAGAATTGGCTGATACTCGCCTTCGTAATAGCCGAAGGAATTCACCGAAACCGCCAAACCAAGGTTGTAGGAGCCAATCCTCACGATCAAGTTTGTTAAGCCAGCTCGAAAGACCAGTGAGGATGGTGGTGGCAAGAAAGTCAACACCCTGATAGTCGAAGGGCGGTTCTGCTTCTTCTGCTTGAGCACTTGGCTCATTAGACAACATAACTTGTTTGCCACATGGGAATGTATGTTTCCGGTCTCGGACCAGAATCCGGGCAAGTCGAGGACACCTCCGAGGTATCGTATGCAGAGTGCGCTAGAAAATGTTGAGGCTCTTCAATGATCATATTAGAACAGATTGAATGGATGGATCTGTCACTCACGAGCAGTCATATTCAATCAGTAACCGCTCAATCACACTGAGTCGCCCCGCCTCGCACATGGTGAGCACTGGCACACTACTCTCCTCCAATATTGTCGAAATCATTGTATCTGCCAAGCAGGTTGCCGCCAGCATTTGCCAAAATGTCCACTCGCCATCCGGTGGACCATTGACACGATTCCACAAGACCGAAATGGTCTCCGTTGTTGTGGAACCTTCCACATATTTTGCATTGCGCAAGAGCGTGCGTATCCCTGGAAAGAGTGTAAAAATATCCACGATGTCCTTCCATGCCTGACATTGGGTATTTGCAGATTCAGTCCTGAGTACTAAGGTTAGATCTAGTTTTTACATCATATGGAATGCACACGGAAGAGCATATCTCATCAGCTTGCGGTACCATTTCTCCAGCTTTGGTGGAATGGAGGTGTGCAGAGATAGCAGCCGTAGAACCCGTTCTTCCCCGTTTCCGAAGTAGGACTTGAGTTTCTGGGCCACAACATGTGGTCCCAAGCCAAAACTGTATGCAGCGCGATTGGCCTGTGTCTCGAGTACCTTGCCCAAGGAGGTGTAAAGCCGATCCAAGGTGCGACCTGGGGTGGAAGACAATAGGCCGCTGAGAATGAGTGACCATCTTTCTCCATCAGGATGATTGTCCTCTGTTTTCCCGACTGCTCGATTGGGACGAGGATCCCAAGGGACAAGTGCCTCGGAGAGGTGAACAATTGAGGCCATTCACGAGTAGGAGAGGATGACTGGATGGTAGTGGGAGACAGAGAAGAGTCGTGGGAGCTGTCGTTTAAGCAGCCCACAGCAATTGATGTGCCATTTCCACGTATGTACTAGTCTCGTTCCCGATGTTATAGGGCAGTCGCTCGCTCCGCTCACGGGATTAGATTGTTTAGATGTTGCCGAGGCAGAACTTTGATGAGAACAAGATAGATCCTCGCTTCGCTCGGGCACACTTCAGGACCGTAATTTCAAGTCGTGAAGTGTCTACGAGTAAAATCGCGAACCAGTCCGTGCGGACTACACGGAAGTAAGATCGTAACCACGGAACCTGAAGGAAATAATAGTGTTGCATAGTTCTGGATCGTGGTTCAGTCTCCATGATTAAAATCGCGGGACAGTCCGTGCGGACTACACGGAAGTAAGATCGCAAACACGGAACACGATATGGATGAGGGGCCGGGATTCAAAGCGGAAACGGCCGGAAGGAAATAATAGTGCTGACAAGAATAATTAAATTTAACGACACAGCTATATCCCCCTTGCGTCGTACGTGGCTGAATAACTGACACAAATATGAGCGAAACGAACTGGGACTAGCACGTACGACTTGTGTCATAAAATTGAGTCCTGGATATTTCGCCGGGGTGATTGTGCGAGCTGCAAGTGAGGCGAGGCGAGGCCAGTCAGCGCACAATCTTAGTATAGTATACGAAGAGCAAAAAAAAAAAGTGTGTCGTCGTCCACTCATGACCCAGGCCCGAATCGAACGAGCGCCTTCTCCTTATGTGCTTGGAATGCTGATAAAGATGGGGGAATGCGGACCACCCGCCACCGGGTCGATTTTCATATGCATCTATCTTCCTGAATGAATAGCAGCTTGAAAAAAACTTGAAATGGCCCTGGTACTCTCGGAATGCGTTAATGTGTATGGGAGGCAATATGGACACTTGGCGGCTTGGGAAGCGGACGGAGTGTCTGTGCACACCGCCAAACTGGTTTATTCCAAGTAATAAAGTCTGAAGGGGGAGTCGCTACCCCCTCTCTAGAATTTCTTAAATGTCGAGCAAACCTTGTACCTTTTCGTGCCTCCGAAGTGATGGGGTCCCAACAGCTGCCTCGGCAAAGCTTTAAAATATTTTCCAGCATTTATCTAACCATATGGAAAGTCAACCATTGGGGGCATGAATACACCTTCTGTTTACTCAGGATACATTTTGACGAAATAAAATTTGTGGCATATTTTGTGGTGGCGGTTGTGGTGGGCAAGTCACGGCGTGACAGTGACAAAGGCTGTGCTGGGGTGACTTGCTCTCGACCACCATGACACTCGAACTTATGCACCCCAACCCCGCCTTCCCGCCAGACCTGGAGCGAGAGATATTTGGAACAACTGCACTTATGTATCCCGGAGAAATGCCCACGCTTTTACGCGTCGCTCGCCGTGTCCTTATCTGGTTAGTTTTCCGCGAGAAGAGTTTCACGGTAGCTCATTCTGAAGTTTAGGATCGAGCCCTTGTTGTACAGGGTCACGAAACAAAGACGCTCCTGGGGCAGAGCATACCATTTCTCCTAAACGGCTTTCACCAGCTGCAAGTCGTACTTCGTTACTAGCAGCCTAATTGATCTCGGCCAGCGCAAACCCCTATATAATCCCAAAATCTACGGAAGATAAAAATACCGGAATTAATTGCAAGTAGCGCTACAATTTGCGGTTTCTCCGCCCGTCGTCAACTCAGGCATGTCCAGACACTCCACTTTCCAAGTCTTTCGGCGTCGCAGTGCCGCTCGTTAGCGTTACCGTGCCGCTCGCCATCGCCCACTTCTTCTCGAACTGCTCCCTCAGTGCCTGCTGGCGGAGCATTTCGTCGTCGTCGCGCGACAACTCCTTGTGTTTGATCATGACAACGCTCACCAGCGTCACCAGCACCGTTAGGGCCGCATTCAGGATGAACAGCGAGCTGAAACCTTTCGCGTATCCCCGCTCCAGGATGGCCGTGGCGATGTCATGGGAGACGCCTAGGCTCGCTGGGGTGTGCAGGAGGACAGGGCTGTCGATGATTTGCCCGATCTGGGAGGATGGGAGGTTACGGCCCATCATGGTGGTGCGCAAGTGATTGTTCAGCAAGGTTGAAGCGACCGCGAGGGAGAGGGTTCCACCAAGGAGGCGGATGAACTGAGAGTTAAACACCTTAGATGAGGGAGAGAACCGGGAAGGGGAGCACTCACATTACGCATTGCTTTGGTCTGCACCCGTCTACGCTCACTGTCCTCCGCGTCACTGGCGTCTGCACCATCATCGTGTTCGCCGTGCTCGACTTCTCCTTCGGCGTACTACGGCAGTGTGAAACTCGCTTGCCTCCGCCTAACGACAATCCGCAGTTCAAGCTCAATCCGAGGACTTTGCGGGACGTGGAGGAGGGGCGGCAGTGCGAAAAGAGGGACATTTCGGGGGCATTTTAGGATTCACGGCGCGTCCTGCATAATCCGCTAAGGTCTTGACTCATCGACGTTCATTGCTTCTAGGTGTACATTACTTCTCTGGGCTTTCTTTTTTGTCGATCATTCATTCTCTGAGCTCGCAGTCCGGGCTTTACCTACCTACTGTACTCTCCTTACTACCACGCATACACGCACAATGAATCATAATCCCCCTCCAACCGGCCCCACCCGACACGCACGCACGTTTCTCACTTTTTGGGTCTGGTCTCTGGGTCTTTACTTGCTTTGGGTTCTAGATGTTGCGTATCTCAGTTCTCGTACGAATCAATTGTATTACTCTGCATTCCGCATACTTCCCGATACTCTCGAGGGCTCGTAGTATCGCGTAAACTCGGCATACACTCGCGCATCCCGTTCGCCACCCGATGCTATTTCTTTATGGTGGTACGGCCCATGGGTTAGTTCTGTCAGGTCCTGCAAACCGGCATCGTTGTAACACTGGAGCGCTGATTGTAATTAAATCTTGTGGTGAGTCTAGGCATTTATGGTGAGCAAGGCGGTCGATGCAGGTATTTAGTGACTCTCACCATTGCGGCAGTGACTGCTCCTCGCGCGCCTGGGGTCCGGCATTCCAGTAAAACATATCACGCCATGTGCATCGCCGCCGCCTTGGTTTCTTGCGAATCACGGAAGGATGTGCCGGTTTGAAGTAGGTATCAAGATCGTTCTCGAGGACTCCGCACTGAACATTACTGTACGAAGGTATTCCTGTATTTTCCGGCAGTACCACATTTTGCTGGTTTTGCTGTGGACGTCGGATGTTGGGGCTGCAGGCAGATGTCAGAGTCTCAGACCTAGAGGTGGACATTCGCTGTGGGATCGGTTCAAACACGATCGTATAAAGTGAGGCATTATATGGCTGGACTAGCAAGCTCAAACCGTCTAAATCAGTGAGCGACCATGCCTCGTGGTGAGATCCGAAAGTTAAACTAATTGCTGAGTCTTAGCTCGTGAGATTAACCGACATGCGGCCCAGAGTACTGCGATCGCCTTACATCTTCTGCGCTGGTTGCTGTAATTAATGTCAGACTGATTGTGTGTTCGGAAAGCTCAAGGTTCGGTAGCATTTTTGTTCAGAGAAGTCCACCTATCGTTTCACGCACGACCGACCGGCACAGAATGAATATATCAAGTTCAACGGATATTTGTGTGGGAATGCCCAGGCATTGCAGACTACTATCTATATCGCAGAGTCTCTGTTTGGGCAGAAGGATGACGACCTATATTCTGAAAGACACTCCCGATATATCTATTCACGCTAGACGGGAGATATCCAGTTCGTTAACTCGAAATACAGAGGAGGTGCTTACCAGAGAACCAGAACTGCTGGCGGGTGTCCGTGGAATTCAGGTCTTGGAGGGTGATCTGTGCAGCATTTAGATTTCCACGAAACGAAAGAGGAATTAAAAACGTACAGGTGCACGACCGTTAACTGAAGCTGGGTCTCCATGCCAGGCAGTAATTGCCTGCCTCGATATATTCTCGAGGATACTACGATTTTCCAGGTCAATTCAGAGTAGAGTAGTCGGGGACAAGGATCACGTACACCCATGGTCCGGTGGGAATGGTAGGATTGACAAGTTGGATTATCCACGAGGTAGTGGCGCCGGGGCGGGTTACAAGTGGGGCATGCCGAGCGTCGGCCGATATGCCACTGGGATATGTCAAGAAATTGTGGACAGCACAGTTGCCGGCGATCTGGAAGGTGAGGGGTCCACCAACCAGCGTCCAGATTGCGGGGCCACTAGTGCTGCCAAGCGAGAGTTTCGAAGTGGGAGAAAAATCATCACAGTATATAAACTGGATCACATTCTGTTTTTGGAAGTCGAAGATTCCGATTAACGTCGCCGCAGAGGCAGCAGCGGTCAGGTTGGTCAGGAGGTTAACCATTGGGGAGTTGAGGCTAAGGGCTTGTTCGGCAGGTGTTTTAGTCCGTGCTTTTATAAGTTAGGTGTGTCCCAGGTGATAGATTTGTGGCATACCAGGGACAGGATCAAAGAAGTTCTGTCTCAGCCGATATAAATTCGCGACCCACAGTCTTGCAATCATGAAGGGTCCATGTGGTGAGAAGCATCAGGACACTCCGATTCATTCACAAATATGCGACCTGCCAGGGCCATCCAGGTTCAGAGAAGTTCTAGCCAACACAATATACATATATTTCCATTTTCTGAAGCACATGAATCAAGAAGGTGCAGGGGGATCCAGGTTCAAGGAAGGTATGTAAAAAATCAGATCTATTCATGAACTATATTCTAAAAGAACGATGTGAGGATATAGTTCTCAGCATACAAGGGGAATCCAGGTCCAAAGACGTTCTGCTTAACTAAGAGACGCTCCGTTTGCACATGCGCTGCTGAAAAGGTGTAATGGGAAGGACAGGCAACTCGTCCATCCGATACCGTCGTTTATTCGGGCTAGTCCTGGCGTCACCAAGGCTGTCCTGGGAACAATTGAATCAACAGAAGGTCGATGTGCGTCAGCGTCCGTGCAATGGAAGTGGTGAGAGAGAGGTACCGCATGCCTGATCTTGATGGGCTCAGAGGCAACTCTCCTGGTCAGATATCGCTCAAGTTCCGCCTCGTGCGGCTCAACCTCGAGCATCTCCGCATCACAACACCCTCACTATACATAGGACGCTTCGCCGCCTCTGATTCAAGCATATGTAGGTGTGTTATAACCGCCGGTGAACCGATGGGGGATGACATTCGGACCTGTTTAGCAAGGAAAGGAGACGCAGACCACCCGCCACCAGGTCGGTATTCATCTACAGTCTGACCTGTTTACAAATGTGCCGCGAAGACGGCCGGGTCAGGCGGAATATCATTCACTTGTGAACTCAACGGCACATTCTTTCCCGCCAGATACCGATCGAACTTTGAAAAAATGTCAGCGGCGGGCGAAAGAAATAGGCGAGGGGACCTTCAAAGCGCAAGGCTCGTACCTGGAAACAGATGACGCGAACCTGGCCTGTGAGTGACAGTGGGATGTTGCGAGGCAAGTCGGATGCGGGGGGAGGGTTGGAGGTAAGTGGTTGAGGAAGAGAAGGGGATCGGAGTATATATGGATAGATATATAGGAGAAGGAACGCGGTAAGCGCGCGTGAACGCCGATGCGGGGAGAAAAGGGACGCGAGAGAACACAGGAAGGCGAGGGAAGGATCGGCGGACGTGGGCGAGGGAGACTGGAGGCAGATGTGTGCAGATTTGATTAGATCAGGGTGGAGGCGGAGGGGATCAGTGGAGGACGGGAAGATGAAGATAGAGACGAATCCTGAGCGAAGGGGCGCGGTCGAGATTAATTGAGGGTACGGAGAAGCCGCAGAAGCCAGAAGTCATCGAGAGTGCGAGGGAAAGAGAAGTGAGGGCGAAGCGGAAGATCAAGGGTGCAATTGCTTAGTTTCAGGCGGTGAAGCGCCGGGAGCCGTGCGCGTTGCGCCAGGCGTTGACCATGCTGAGAAGCGGGTGCGTGTGCCGGTGGATGATGTGCGCAGTCCAGGTATGTGGAACAAAAGTGGGAGGGAGACACACCAGGAAACCTCTCCCCAAAGATACTCTTCTCGCGCATAAAGCTGCATAAAGTCCCCGTGGGCTGTCCAACCTCGCTCCATCGTCGCCAGCGCACGGAGGTTTGAACGCGATGCGCGCGGTGGGTTTTGCGTTGATGTGGTTGTCAAACTAGCCAAGCCGCATCCTTATCAAGACGTTGGCTCCCCGGCGGCGGGCCAGGAGCGAAGTTGCAGAGGTGCATGTAGTTAGTCATGTCACTGATGGTGTAACACCACTCTTGAGTGTATGTAACGCATGGATCGGCTGAGCGCGGACCGGTTCGGCCGAGAACATAACTTGCTCACCATGAGCGTTCTTCATTTGCTTCACGGCTTCTGTATGCTGAGGAAAAACAGATATGGAAACCCGAGCTACTGCCCCCCAAAAAAATAAAAACACTCACTACCTAACGAACAGGGCGGGACCCGACTCGAACGGGTTTCTCTCGCATATTTAAGCGCGAGGATTATGAGGTATGATGGACCGGCGCACGTCGTGCTACCCCGCCCTTTATACCTCACCCAAGTCAGCTTTGACTCTCATTTTCTGGGAAAATTATACAACCCAATTGTCCCGGTGAAAGTCACAGCATGCAATAGCTCTGAAGGTTCTGGTTTCAACACCTCTCCCTGTATCCAGATACAGTGCTCAGTCAACCGCCTACGGAGGAAAATTGATGCAGTGAGAACCCGAATCCACAAAAAAAATGACAATAATAATGAACTGTTCACGGTGTATGTCTGGGACTCGAGACGAGCGTGTTTGGCCGGTAGACCAAATTTGGGCAACACGAAGAATGGCAAGAAGGGGGAAAAACACAATTATGGCGGGACACGAGTCGAACGGGCTTCTCCGGCAGACATTCAAGCACTGACACATCGTGAGCCGGTGCACACCGTGTGCTATCCCGCCTTGCCCTCTAGTTTTTGAGCTTCTCTATCGGATCCTACCATGTATTGACAATCCCTCTAGTTTACTTAGATAATTCACGTTCCGTCTGTTGTGGGAAAATAAATAGAAGTCTGAGTTTGATAATTTAAAATGGGCGACAACTCCTTCGAACAAAATATCCATCCTCGGCTCGTTCCATGGCAGAGACCCGAATCGAATGGGCTTCTCCAGCATACGCTATTGCACCATATTCATTGTAGGCTGGTGCACTCCATGTGCTACCTCCGCCTTATCCACTTGAACTCGAGCCGCCTGTCCCCAAATGAATTGCACAGCGGACAGGCAGGAGGCTCAGTTCAGGTCGGGCATTTCGGGCATAGTTTGATTGGAGTTTTTCCTTCGGATCAGTCGGCGATGAAACACTCCAGTCCGGTTTTAAGCGATAGATATTTCATTGCGGAGAGTGAACGCAGCTGACCAGAGCAACAACCAAAGAGAAAAGAACAGAAAATAGCGCCAGCGCTGCCGGGGACCCAAGTCAAACGGGCTTGTCACCGTGCTACCCCGCCATATTCACCTCAATTTACGGTACTAACACAAATGGAGTCCAGACTCACTCAATATTTCGCGGATGGGGCACAAATGTAGTGGACTGTCAGTAAGATGAACGTGATCAGTGCGAAATTCGACCCAAAATTTCCGCAGACAAAGAAAAAAAGTCTCGAGTCCCAAAGTTCTTAATGAATTGAGATGAGGACCGGGTCTACATATACCTTGCATCGGCCTAGAATAGGCCGGGTGAGAAACGAACAGGAAAGCGTGTATCGAAACTCGATAGATATCAGGATGAGAGCACTGACAAGACATAGCTGCGTGATTACAAATCTGGTGGGAAAAAAGAAAAACCTAGTACCATAACCCAAGCCCGAATCGAACGAGCAGCTTCTCTTTAGTCCTTGAGGATACAGGAGACGGACACGGGACCATCCGCAACTGGGTTGGTATCGACTGCATCTCGAACCTGAATAACCCGAGCGAAAAACCAACAAGCAGAGGTCACCGGCACGTCTGATTGCCAACAGTACCCCACAAGATGGTTCACAGCTGAGAATTCGTGGGTGGGATATTTATGTAGTGGACATGCAAGACGAGGCCGGTCCCGGGTCAGTGTAAAGTTCTTGAAGCGAGAAAGAAAGAAAAAATACAAAAGTCTTGAGACATGACCCAGGCCCGAATCGAACGAGGACTGCTCTTTACTGACTTTTTTGGCTTTCACAAGGAAGGGAGACGCGGACCATCCACTATTTGGTCTATCTCCCTCTTGCATCCTGCGTGACTGAATAGCTGACACAATTTTGTCAGAAACTAAATCTGAATGATTATTGGATCCTCGATATTTCGTGGGGGTAATTCTGTGTGAACTGCAAGTAAGACGAGGCCGGTCAGCGCAAAATCTCAGTATAGAACGGACTAAAAACTACGTAGCCGTCTACTCATGACCCAGGCCCGACTCGAGTGGGCTCTGTCTGCTGACAAGAGTTGTAACAACATAAAGCAAGTAGACGCGGACCATCCGCCACTGGGTCTGTATCCCCCGTGAATCGTACGTCTGGATGACTGACCCAAATATGAGCGAAAGGAACTGTGACTAGAGCTATCGCGGCCTGACTTTTGTTAAATCAACTAGGAATGATTGTTAGATCTTCGATATTTTGCGGGGGCAATTATGTTTAAACTGAAAGGAAGACGAAACTAGTGAGCGCAAAGTTCGAGGTGAAGCAGGAGAGCCAGAAAACGAAAGTTAAAGCAAAACAATCGAAGACGGCATTAGGACCTAAGCTCGAATCGAACGGGTATGTTCTTACTCAAACGACATCTAGCAAGGAATGGAGACGCGGATCACCCGTCACCAGGTCAGTATCGGCCTTGTTTCCATCTCGAATACATCCCGTAATCCATGAATTCCACTCACTATATCAACGCGGACCTATCGAGTCAAAGTTTTCACCCGCATCCAGCCCGATATCGATCAAACCTGTAATAAACGACGGCTGCGGGTGAAGTAAAAAGTTCAGGGTTATTGCAGAGGCGCAGGTGATCCCGCTCCCGTTCATGCTCACATTCCCGCCGATTTGGAGCAACGAACCGGGAAGAGAAGCAAGGGATGGTGCGAACGTTCGCCATGGCTGAGGATCGAGATTGAATACAAAGAACTAACTCTCGCGATTCAAGGGTACCGAATGTCGAGACCGTCAACGTCGTGGCAGATATGGATAGATCGAATTCAATCGAATCCTACGCGGTACATGCAGATACAGATCCCGCAGATAAAAGCATCGGGGAAGGTAAGCGCGATGGAAGGCGGATGTGGGGAGGAATAAGGAAGTGAACACGATAAGCACTCGTGAACGTAGATGCGGGTGACGAGGCGAGCAATTGAGTGGGGATGAGAGGAGGGAATGAGCGGGAATAGGTGGATGGATAGAAGATCTACATAGATGGGGAAAAGGAACCCCAGTAAACGCGGATGCGGGGGAGGCTTGAAGCAATGGGAGCAGTAAGCGCGAGCACGAGCGGAGAGGTGCGTGCACAAAAAGATGCGAGAAAGTGAATCGGAGAGGGGGCCACGAGTGAACGCCGATGCAAATAGAAAAGCAAAGGCAGGGCCGAGGACAATTCCAAGCAGGCAAATTAGAGTGAAGATAGATTAGATCAGAAGGAAGCACAGCTTAAGATTCAACAGGTGGGAATACGGGGAGAAGGAACGCCGCAAGCGAGCGCAGATGTAAAGTGCAAAGGACAGGGCAAGGTTAATGTGGCAATGGATTAGTTAGAGGAGGGAAGCCGAGCGAAGGGACGTGGGCACGGTCGTGTTGAAGAACCCTGAGGCATTCGCGTTGCGCATGTGCCGGTGGATGCAGTTCTGCGCGCACATGGGGTGTCAGTAGCGGCGCTAGTGGGCATGTGCGATAAAAGTGGAAGTGTGGAATATGGGAGGGATACGAACCTCTCCTCGAGATTCCCCGCTCTGCGGCATGGACTATCCAGCCTGCTCCACTTGCACTCTACAGAAGTTCTGCATCTTGTCTGCATCCTACTCGTACAGCGCGCGCACGATGTGCATGCTGGGAGGTTGATGTCGATGTGGCGCAGCCGCATGCATACGAAGACTTTGAGTTCTGCGTTATCATTTAGCGCAGGAGGGCACCCGCGCTACAGCACTGAAGCCTGACGGTGGGAGGAGGTGAAGGTAGAGGTCACAGAGGTCACTGATCGGCCTAACGTATGCCGTCGGTTGAGCGCGGACCGGTTGCGCTGATAAGATAACTTACTGAAGGTGAGCGTCTTTTTCGTCTTTGCTTTGTTCACCGCTGCCTAAAATTCTGTATGTGCGGGGAAAGAATTGGAACTGTGCGCTCTACTGCCTTCGCCAAAACCAAGAACCAAAAATTGAGGATACAGGAGTGGTCCATGGACATGGCGTGGACCTGAGTCGAGCGGGCTTCACCAGCAGATTATTCTCAGGGTCGTATATCATGGTGAACTGGTGCACCCCGTGTGCAACACCGCCTTTTCTAGCTTAAGTTTGAACCCATGTCACAGTGGAGAATTTGGGCAACAGGGAATAGTGAAAATTGGGTTTCCATGTCCCGCACACATGCTCTCTGCATATATATGCTGGTAAGCCAAAGTCGGTCCTGCGAAGGTCCCATTTCGATCTTTCTCCGTGTATCCAGATATATTCCCCAGCAGACTTCCTGGAACAGAAAACAATTGACCCCACTCCCAAATCAACAAAAAGACACCTGCTAATACCAACTAACCAGTCTAGTTAGAGGTGCCATGTTCCGCTTATGGTGCCTCTAACTAGACTGAGCCCAGGCCAAAGGTGCCCCTCTGATATCCCATTGCTGCCAGCATGACAAGGCAGGACAGTTCCACCGCCATCCCACAAAAAGCTCCACAGGTAGGACATGTCCCGCTTAAGTGGGGGGTAACGGTGTCGACTGTGGGTGGGACATAGAGCCTTTGTGGGTGGGAGGGGGAGCACTTTCCATTAATCTCAGCCACATATTTACCAAAAGTTGGGATTGACCTCCATCGCATTTTTGCCAACGGTACAACTAAATCTACGTATAATCCCAGGTCTCATATTAAATCCCAATCCAATGCTCAGATTAGATCCTGCACTGATTAAATCCTGCATAGGCATGAGATTAAAGGGTTAAATCCAAACGAGAGCGAGATTTTGTATACACCTGGATTAAATCCCCCAAATGCGATCAGATTAAATATGAGAATCTTGATGTCAAAAACAAGTCAAAAATTGAATCTGGATAGCAGGAGAGATTATCCTTGCATGGCGCAAATGGCGGGTAGAAAATCCCATGCTCCAGATTAAATCTGCAAAGCTTCGACATTGTTTGCGCGTAATATACCGGGGCTCTGCTGCTTGTTTCGTACCATGACGACGGTACGACGGGTATCGACCTCAACAACAGACTTACTGTAATGCGAAATAACAAAAAAAATCAAAAAAGTGGAAGTCAGAGTAGCTTAGTCCAGAGTCGAACGGCCGCAATTACAGCTGTTTGCAAAGCTAATGGCACTTCCGATCATTTTCTAAATAAGAACAAATTAATTACCTCGCTTCTTACCGCGCCCATTGTGAGCGCAATTCTTGATACTTTTTCTTGAAATAAGGTGCGTTCGGAAGCGTTTCCACGGCGCTTTCTAACTGTACTGGTCTCAGCCTCTAAATCCACCATTCTTTTCGGACCTTATTCGGCTCCTGCACGTCGTGTCCTCCATCTTGCACGTCTCTTTACTCCACCAGTTCTTCACCGTTTTAGCTCAAAGTAGGCGCGTTCGAATCGCCTTATCCGCCGCTTTTATAACCTTACGTGTTATTCCGCCCAGAATCCCACTTTGAAATCCTCCTCCGTAGAGGTCGCCCGGCTGGTATCGCTGTTTTCTTGCTCAGTTGTGGTCGGAATCCCTTGATACTAGGTGCGTTATGGAGCTATTCCATATCGTATTCCACCTGATTATTCCCCAAATCAGCTCTTTTTTACCTTCTTCAATGGCCCCCAATCGTGCTGCCTCCAAGTCCATCTCTGCGTCGATTTCTATTCTTGCTGCACACGACCTCGACTCGGACGATGATATGGACGTAGCACTCGTGAATATGCTGAGCCAAGAGCACGACAACGATTCCGAGGACCAAAGCGGGAGCGGGAGCGATCAAGAAGAAGATTCCAAGGACGAGAGCGGGTGTGGGAGTGATCAATCCGAGGACGAGAGCAGGAGTGGGAGCGGGAGCGGGAGCAGGAGCGGGAGTGATCAAGATGAGGATGAGGAGGACGCTGAAGATGACGAGCCGGTTGTTGTACCCGCAAAGCGGAAGGGTGGGCCGAAGAAGAAACCTGGGCCAAAGCCAAAGGCATCCAGTATGCATTCATCATTTCAATCCATCCAATTCTCTAAATCTATCCAGAACCCGCCCCTGTGAGCCACGAAATTGAATACACGACATCTGTTTACACTGCCGAACAGGCCCAGAAACCCAGAAGCTCGCGCGGCGACCCTGCTACCGCTTTTTTTACACTTGACAGTGACAAACCGTGGACCACCCTCCAGTCTAAGATACGAAACAACATCCGGACTGCCCTTGAACTGGAAATCGTTCAGCTTACTCATTATCGCATCACCTTCACTGTCCCCCGACAAGTGAAACATCCCATCCAGCTCCACGATCTGACAGAATATAAACATCTTGTCACCAACGCATTGAAAATCAAGGCGACGCCATCTGCCAAGATTCTTATCGAACCCAAAGTCGTAAGTCACCTTCGGTTTAGCCTCAAAAGAATACTAATCTGTCTACTCCTAGGCTCATCACGCTAACGGAAAAGAGAACGAAGATGCCAAGGGTAAAAAGGGAGGCAAAAAGACGAAGGTTAGTGTTTACTTCTCATGGCTCCGTATTTTCCTGATGTTCTGCAGATACCAAACGAGCGCGCTATACTCCCCGGGAACGTTGCGCTCAATGCTAAAATAGGAGCCCTACGTGAAAAATGGCAGTGTCCAACTCCGGGCGCAGGTGGTCGCTGCGGCAGCACCCATTGCTTTGTCCATCCTGATGAACCTGATCATTTTCCATTGAGTCATGTGAATATGGAGAGCTGGGGAGCATATGGAGAGCTGGGGAGTGGCGATGGTATTGTTTTTTCTTGTCATCCGATTTTGGCTGATGCTACTTCAATGGCTGAAAGGGGAAGAGTTTGCGACTATCAATAACCCACCAAATAACCAGCTTTTCGATCGTTTGAGTCCCCAAGCTCTTGCTGCACAATCCCCTCTTCTTCGACGGCGTCTCGAGCTAAATAAGAAGGATGCTGTCAATAGTACTCCTCCGCAGATCAATATCAACTTCCCCCCTGAGTTTGCTGGTATCCTTCGTCCCCCTGCCCCTGCTGCTGCTGCTGGTCCCGCTCCAATGGCTCCCCCGATTGCAAATGGACCGACAATGCTGATCCCGCAAGGTATCGCTGCCGGCCGTAGTCTCTCCATTGAAGACTTTTGCGCAAATTACGATTTGGATGACGAAATCTGTGCTCGCTTGCGTCAAAACAGATACAAGAAAACCGATGCATTTGCTTACACTGCACTCGCGCAGCTTACAACAATGGAGTTCATGGTTGGGGAGATCGCCGAGCTACAGGTTGCCGTTGCGAAATGAGTTGCCGAGGCATAAATTCATTCTCTAATCTTTCGTTCACTCGGACTAGCAAGTAAAAAAATTCTGTAACGTTGAACTAGAAGTAACCTGCGTGTATGAAATACCCAATTGCATCAGACTCGGTAATAATGTTCATAGCCTCCATCATGTCGTAAATTAGTGCATGTGGTTCGTCGTGGGGGCCGTAAAAGAATAGGTCATTGTTTCGGCGTATCCAAGCCTTGATCTTGGAGAACGCCTCGATGGGGTTCAAATCCGGCGAGTAGGGAGGTAGGAACAAAATACGAACACCTGAACATGATAAGTGGAGGATTATTCAGTGCGAGAAGTACATACCGAAGCGAGTACAAAGTTCGAGTACTTCTGGACCATGGTGAATTCGCGCGTTGTCCATAACAAGAACACTGAGTGGGCCCGGATATGCCGAACAAAGGGGGAGCTGTAAAACATGGTTCAGCGAGCAATTGAGAGGTGAGCCAGCTAAAATTGGCCCGTGAAAACTCACCACTTGGTGCTCCAAGAATTCTAGGTACTGTTCGCGATGCATCAATCCTTAAACTACCTTGCAAGCTAACATGCCTTGGCAGGTGAGTAGCCCCGTTCCTGTCACACGCCTGCCCCGGACAAGCTTGCGGCGCTTGACTGCGTGCTTTCCTTTCTTAGCCCTTCCACAGCGCCGATTGGGGGTTTTGTCATTTTTGGAAGTTTCATCGAGAAAGCCGAGATAAGTGTGGCGGGTACTTTGATGCTTCTCGTGTGAAGTCTATGCGGGTGGGCTCACTCCGCTCAAGGGCAATTTCTTTCAAGATTTTCGTAGACATGCCCGCACGCTCAAGTTCTCGATGAATGGTAGTGAAGTGAACGGAAATGAAGCGATTATGGGTAACCAGGTCAAGTAGTTCATCAAGGAAGTAGTCTGGGTGGTGGCGCACCAGGCGCAGCAAATAGTCGAGATCATCATGGTGCAAAATGCGGTAGTGTCCAGCGCACCTGCGAAATCGAACGACGTCGCCAGTGGTGCCAGAGGTTAAGGATGCGAAAAAATGTGCGCCGGGAGAATCCAACACAGGCAAGGATTTGCTTGATTGAAAGGATGTTTTGCTCGTAGAGGTTTATAGCAGCGATCTTGAGGTCACGGTGGATGGATCTGTTGACCATCTCCTCAAGCGAGGTGCACTAGGAAGGATAGATTGAGATAGGGAGTCGGAATACGAGAGGGAGTAGCTCTGTGACGTACCTAGTAGCAAGATATTCCGACCACAACTGAGCAAGAAAACAGCGATACCAGCCGGGCGACCTCTATGGAGGAGGATTTCAAAGTGGGATTCTGGGCGGAATGACACGTAAGGTTAGAAAGCGGCGGATAAGGCGATTCGAACGCACCTACTTTGAGCTAAAACGGTGGAGAACTGGGGGAGTAAAGAGACGTGCAAGATGGAGGACGCGACGTGCAGGAGCCGAATAAGGTCCGAAAAAAATGGCGGATTTAGAGGCTGAGACCAGTACAGTTAGAAAGCGCCGTGGAAACGCTTCCGAACGCACCTTATTTCAAGAGATTTCGTCAAGAATTGCACTCGCAATGAGCGCGACAAGAAGGGAAGTAATTAATTTGTTCTTATTTAGAAAATGATCGGAAGTGCCATTAGCTTTGCAAACAGCTGTAAATCCGGCATATATTGAATAAATATGATCATTCATTTCAAACCAAACCACAGGGATGTAGCAAGTCAGTAACCATAAATAACAACATGGAAAATCACCCTCAATCAAACCAAGCTCTTTTCTTCACCCATGTCCATCTTATTCAGGTCTTCAATGTCAGATATATCATCCTCCAGTTCCTCCATGGTCCCAGCTGGTGCATTGAGCTCTGCTGGATGAACCAAGTTGTTTCTGTGTTACTCCGGCACATCCCCAATGATACCAGCAAGTCTCTCATTGATACCCTGAACCTGTTTGGCTTGTGAAGACCGTTCAAACAAGGGTCTTGCTCTCTTCCAAAAATCTATTGCCTTGAGTGGCTTGCTGTGCCCCATAGAAATGTCTCCAAGTCGAAGCATGCATTCAGCTCTGCTGCGATGCACATCCATCTCAGTGAATCCTTCTAAAGCAACTGTGAACAAACTGATGGCTGTCTGCTCATCATTCTGCGATAGGAACACATCTCCGAGGAATTTTAAAGCCTTGTAGATTTCAAGCTTCTCTTTTCTTTTAAGAGAATGCACAAGAAAAACAGTTGTCCAGTTCGACATGTCATCCAAACCACCCCAGTGACTGGTATCACCAAGCCGTTCCAAACAATAAGTTTGGATTTGGGAGTATTCCAGACTTGCTTTGAGAGACCTAATAAGGATTCTCTTTGCTGTCAATGAATTCCCCTCTCTCAGGTGGAGATCTGCAAGATTAACATCACACAGTTTCACTCCCTCGACATTGCCCACAATGTCGAACATTTTCTGGCTTTGTCACAATTCCTCTGCACATCATCCTTTGGAGCATCAATCAACATGTCAATTTCTGCAACATTAAATAAAGCAAAACCATATTTGGCACGATCCTGTATAGTGATTTCCCCAAGAATCCTGGTATGGAGGCTGCGAGCCTCAACATACTCTGATTTGAGCCGGTGGACTTCTGCCTGAGTGGTCATGATGGTATGGTCATAAGTTCCATTGGACATGGCACAAAGCCCTAAGAGGTCTCTTGCCCTCATGCAGAGAGACATGGCCTTGTGTAGTTCCCCAATTTATAGCAACAATTAGCCTCAATATCTAGTGCCCGTGCTTCTCTGTATAAATCTGCAGAAATGATGGCCAGTCTCTGGGCCTCCTTTGCATGCACCTGAGCTGCAAAGTAATCACCAAGGTCCCATTCAACAGATGCAAGGTTTCGTAATCCTTGGGATTGCAATGTGGTGATCCCAGTTGAAGTTGCTAGAGATATAGCAGCTACACAAAATTTCTTGCAAGAGGATATATCACCCTTCATCAGATAATAGTCTGACAAGCTGATATAGAATCTGCCTGTGTGAACTCAGATTAGTGTCAACAGACCAGCAATCATTAGAGAGCATACCTTCGAGATCTGGATCATCAAACTCCTTGAAGTGTTCCAGAGCATTGGAAACCATTGTTTCTGGATTGGAAACTGAATAATAACGCCACGAGTTAAGCTGCTCAATAATAAGGTATGCCTCCAGACGATGGTCACAATGGTGTGGAAGGTGAATCTGTTGAATCAATGGAATAGCTCCTTGCCCCATGACTCGGCCAAAGCTGTTCAGATAGCATGTGCAGTAAATGCTATTCACTAGGTCTGGATGACCCTGTTGCAACCCATTCCGAAAGACATTCTGCATATTTGAGTGGTTTGATGATACTCGAGTAACTGTGCTAGAACTCAATTGAGTTCCTCGGTATTCCATGTAGAATTCAAGTAATTCCTGGAAATATCTGTGAAGAGGTCGAATGAGATGATCTCCAGGTGGTTGGGTCTGCTGCATATACTCTCTGATGGGCACCAATGCTTTCAGCTGCTTTTGTTCATCATTGTAGGCCAAGGTGGTACGAATTAATGCTGCTTTGCAATCCAGAATATTGTCAACTGGGAGCTTGCTCTGCACAAGCTCAGCATCTGAAAGACCATCAGGGAGCATTGACAGGAGGCTCAGGAGATCTTTTGAATGTGAATTGAGTCTAGGGCTTGACAAGGACAGTGAAATTGACAAGTCCAAGTTGGATGTTCTGTCATATCCATCTGAGATCAAGGATGTTTTCTCCTTCTCCCAACGGGATACTACCTCGGAGCAGCCCTCAGAGTCCACCAAATGAGCTATGAGACTGATCGCGAGGGGCATATTGTCTGTCAGTGAGAGGACTTTGTCAACCTCATTTGGATCATGTATATTGTCTGCAATATCTATAAATGTTTGTCGAGCTGCATCCTGTTCCAACGGCTTTAAAGCTGGCAAAAATGGATGAGTCCATGCCACTTTAGCTGGCCTTTCTGCTCCTCGCATTGTGATCTAATTTGTATAAGTTAAAAGCCCAGGTGAAAAATCCTTGAGACCTACCACCAATGCAAGATGATCCACACCTGTGAGGAGTGACAGAAATTCCTCCATTTTGCTTCGGGTCTCAACTGGCTCCCACAATGTCTCAAGATTGTCCAGAACAAGGAGACAGTCTGAGCTGCTGGAGAAGTATTGAATGAGAGGGCGAGTAAGGTCCTTTCCCGGCTTCAGTCCAACATGAGCTCCTATAAGAGCAGCAAGTTCCACTTGTGTTGCTGCAGGATCACAAGCAACAAAGAACCGATGCTGATTATACCTCTCAGTAATTTCTGTATGATGGATGACAGCTCTTGAAAGACTGGTTTTTCCCATTCCACCTGCACCCAATATTGCTATCCTGGGTGCTCCTTGACTGAAAAGGTGAAGAATTTCTGAAAGCTCTGTGTCTCGTCCATGGAACATCTTGGGTTCTGATGGTAGCATGGAGATTGAGTTGGAGCTTGAATATATGTCATATAAAAAAGATATAATAGAGAGCTCATAGCAAACTGACCTGTTATGAGTGCCTGAATAAAGCCCACTGATCTGCGCAGCATTCATTATTTGATTCTCTCAGTAGAGTAGAATTTCCTTACAGAGGATGATCTATCTGAACTGGTTGTGTCTGACACAGCTTCAATCATGGCAAGCACTTCTGTGTTTCGCTTTTCTGCATCTTCTTGCATCTGTGTAATGTCCTTCATATAGTTGACCATTGGGACCTACATATCACATTCTTAATTGAGTGGTTGAATCACCAAATAAATGCCACACCTGAAAAATCTCAAATCCTTGTTGCAATCCTGCCTTGCAATCCTTGAGGAGTGTGCTCATCTCGCCTTGACGGAAAAACTTCTTGACCTTGCTGCCATTCTGTTGAGCTTCAACAAATGTGTGGATTTTGTGGAGAGTCCTGATAGCAGTAGTCAATACCAAACAGAGTTTTTTTTTCAAAGGCGAGCAACATACTCTGTGAATTTCCCAATGTGATTCAACACACTTGGTGGCAGTGCTCCTCCGGTATCTGATTTGATGTGAACAATTAGAATTGCATTGAGCAACTCATAAGTTTGCTCCATCAATTGGCTACATTCATTCTTATTTTGTTTAACTGTCTGTCATGATTGACTGAGATTTATGTTGCAGCAGATTCACTGACAATTTACCTGCACATTTTTCAAGAGAGACTGGGTTGTATTAGCCATGGCCATCAAGAGAGGGCTCTTCAGACTGCTGGCAAGGGTTTCCAGAGTGCATATAGTGAGATTCAAACATGTTGCCATGTTGTTCAGTTGAATTGTGGCAACAGTAGGTTGGGGGGGCATCTTGGGAGGTGATTCATGGGGCCGAGACACGTAGGTATTTATCTTGTACGATGGTATTGCGCACATAACACACATAAGATGCTTACCTCTCTAAGACTCCGGAGCCTCCTTAACTCCGCTGATAGATGTTTGAACCCCTCAAATAACGGAATAAAGGCTCATTAATAGGTACTGTGGAGACTTAAGTCCTGAAAAGGCATAATTGTGCACCCATGTCTGATCGCTCGGACTCGGATCCAGTGCTATTCCGGTTCACATGTCAGTCATAAGTGCAGCTCGATACTGATGGAAGTGAAGTGTCAGATACCGGTAACCAGATGGCGGCAATTGCGGTCCGGAAGCATAGCCTCTGGCTAGGTTGGCAGACATCGATAATCGTTCGTTCTCGCTGTGCGGGCTTAAGAAAGTTTCAAAACTCCCTATTAGAGTCTATTCGAAGCTGTTTTTAAAGCACTTTTCTTTAAAATTTGGAGTGTTGATCTTGAAAATTCCAAGGGATGTCAAGCCTGTGGAGCGGTGTCGGCTCCGCGGAAGTAACCCGAATCAAGAAATCATAAACCCGACGCGCTGCCCAAATGTGCCCCCACCCAACTTTCAATTAACCATGGACATTCCTGTCCTTCAACTCATTTTACTTGTCATATTCAGTTTGGCGCAAGCCTCAGTGATCACAAACCACACCCAGGTATTTCAGGTGTTGCTTGCTCAATGCTGGTGACATAGTTTCAATCACTTAGCGCTTAGGACCCACCACCCCACCGCCCCACTTGAAGACCTTTAAAATTTGAATTTTGAAAGCAGCTTCGAATAGACTCTATTATGTTCTCGGCAATGCCTTTTCAATTTAGATATATCAAAACCCCAGATACGCCTGTCCAAAGCAAACATGATCATGAAGTACCTAAACCGCGCTTCCCGACATCCGCATCCAAACTCCCACGCCATGCACATCAGTTGTCCGCACACCCTGAAAACCTAAATGAGCGTAGTATGCTCCGTAAGGGATTGTACCTCCAATCTCAGCAAGATCACCATGTCAAGGATTGATCGGCCTGAAGACTGATCAAAACCGAGCATGCCGAGCGGCAAACCCTGGGCAATCTGAGGCTAATTTCGGCGAAACCTGGCCCTTGAAATGACCGATTTTTCATTACTACAGTTAGGAATACATTTGGACCGAATTCGAAGGTGGTGTCTTTTTGGGTGGCAGACTCTAAACCTGTGATTATTGTACAAAGATTTGGGCCGGTGGGAATTTACTAAATTTGGGGCAGTGATTCCTTCAGGCATATGTGTTTTTCTGTGAAGTCGACTAGTGACTGTCTTAGCACCGGGGTGTGAACTTTTGAGTCAGGTTTGCCGAAGCGGTGAATATTTCGCTAGAATGTCTCAGGTACTGTGAAAAAACGTGAAGGTGTGTACCAAATAATTATGCGCCAGTATTACAGCCATACCAGGGCAATCAACTTCTGCAGTGTTGGGGCCCGGTGACGAGGAGTTCAACATGATGATGGACTCGGGACATTCGTAAGTTCATGAACATTGAGAATGTTCAGCCACTCACTCAGCACCCTGGCGGGTATGGGACTGAAGGCATGAATTCATCCCATCCAAGACTGTGTGTGCTTCTATATGGCCAGCCAACTGAAGGTCAACTGACCTGCAATTATAGTGCTCCCACACCGGTCGATGATCAGAACGGGCAATGTCGCAAATGGAAACGAACAGATTGCAAATGTGAAGTATTGGATGACTGGGCGAGTAATGTCCTGGCCTGGCTTCAGTCCAACATGAGCTCCTATAAGAGCAGCAAGTTCCACTTGGGTTGCTGCCGAATCACAAGCAATGAAGAACCGTTGCTGATTATATTTCTCAGCAATTTCTGTATGATGAAGGACAGCTCTTGCAAGACTAGTCTTTCCCATTCCACCTGCACCCAAAATGGCAATCCTGGGTGTTCCTTGGCTGAAAAGCTGAAGAATGTTTGATAGCTCAGAGTCTCGTCCATGGAATATCTTGGGCTGTGATGGCAGCATGGAGATTGAGTTGGAGCTTGAATACATGTCAGATACAAAGTATATAATGGAAGGCTGACTGGAAACTGGCCTGTTATGAGAGCCCGAATAAAGCCTGCTGATCTGTGCAATGTTTCTTAGTTGATTCTCTCAGAGACTGGAATTCCCATACAGAAGATGCTCCATCTGAACTGGTTGTGTCCGACAGAGATTCAATCATGTCAAGCACTTCTTTGTGTTGTTTTTCTGCATCTTTCCGCATCTGTGTAATGTCCTTCATCTGATTGGCCATTGGGACCTATATATTGATTCCTTCAATGAGTGATTGAATCACCAAACAAATGCCACACACACCTGAAAAATCTCAAGTCCTTGTTGCAATCCTGTCTTGCAATCCTTGAGCAGTGTGCTTATCTCTCCTTGACGGAAAAAATTCTTGAGTTTGCTGCTATTCTGTTGAGATTCCACAAATGTGTGCACTTTGTGGAGGTTCCTAATGGCAGTAATCCATGTCAAGAGGAGTGTTTTTCCAGGTCAAACAACATACTCTGTGAACTTTCCAATGTGAGTCAACACACTTGGTGGCAGTTCCCCTCCGGTGTCTGAGTTGATGTGAACC
Organism: Mycena leptocephala; assembly: GCA_029378395.1. NCBI lineage: Eukaryota > Fungi > Basidiomycota > Agaricomycetes > Agaricales > Mycenaceae > Mycena > Mycena leptocephala. Next base: position 146,802 of record JARJLF010000064.1, on the reverse strand, counting down.
ATCAGAATTGCATTTAGTAACTCATAGGTTTGCTCCAGTAATTCGGTGCAGTCATTCTTATTTTGTCTAATTGTCTGTCATAGTGCACTGAGATTCATGGTTGTAGTGGAGGCAGTTAAAATTTACCTGCATGTTTTTCAAGAGAGACTGGGTTGTGTTAGAAATGGCTATCAAAAGAGGGCTCTTCAGACTGCTCGCAAGGATTTCCAGAGTATTTGCAGTGATAGTCAAACATGTTGTAATGTTGTTCAGCCGAATTTGAGTGGCAGTGGGTTGGGGGGGCATCTTTGTGGTGGATCATGGGGCTTGAGAGATGTCATTATTTATCTGTGTGCACATGGGAATTTTCACTTTCATTGGCTACTGTTCATCTTCTGCACAGAAGATCATGCTCATGTCTGTAGAACTTGACCACATCAAAATGATACTATTGACACTTTCATTGGTTACTGTTCATCTCCCGCACAGAAGACGATGCTCATATCTGATGTAGAACTTGACCATCTCAAAATGATACTATGGAATGAGCAGCTATATTAAGAGATCTGGGAAAAAAGCTCACGGTACCATCTGAGAAGCTTGTTCGTCGTTAGTGGGCTCAGCTATCGTTCCCACAAACGGCTGTTTGGCTGCTTCGCGGCCTTCTGTCAGGAGCCCACAATCAAATCGGCAGCTCGTTGAGTCATCGGAGTTTAAAAAGCTTCAGACGTGCGTAATTTTAATATGAATTTGAGAATAAGTACCGAGAAGGCTGACCGTTGGTACCCACCGTCCGACAAAAGTCATAGATAGAATTTGTTGCTAGTTCAGATGTCGAAGTGTATTTAAAGGCCGGCCTAAATGCGGTAGAGGACAGCACTGCGGAGTTAGAAGTTATTTGCTGAAACAATCAACGGTGCCGGCATAGAGTGCCTGCGGACATAAATCAGTTGAGCGGAGATTAAAAAAGCTTCGGACGGACAACGTAATTTGATAAAGAGGGTGATACGATCGGACCTTCTGCGCGGAAATCAATAATAGTAATCTAGTGTGGACTCAGGGTGATACGTCATGAGAAACGTGAATAAAGGGGTGATGTCGGATCGAAGCAAAGGTCAGATGAACAGCGGAGTTCAAAAAGGAGAATGCTCCGCACGGCAAGGACCGAAAGCTAACCCAAGGATGTGACGGTTACGGGAGCCCACAATCAAACCAGCAGCTCGTTGAGTCATCGGAGTTTAAAAAGCTTCAGACGTGCGTAATTTTATAAGGAGAGTAATGAGAACCATATCTTCCCATGCACTGCCAATGTGCGTGATGGTGTAAATGGGTATAGCATTTAAATGGTATGAACATAGCAAAACCAAACCAACTTTGGCCTTGGCTTGGCTTCGAAACACGTAGCCTGTTCCGTAGTTGCCAAATCACTGGTAGACTAAATCTGGATTATCTAGCACCCCGAAGTAAGATGGTGGAGTTCAAGTTTACGGAGCCCTCCATCGGAACCGTGACATCAATAAATTAAATTGAACTAATGTCCACTGCGGATTTCGAGGCGGGCTCGGGGTTGCGATTTACGATTACGGGAGGCTACAGTAATTATTATTATTATTAAATTAATATCGAGACGGCTCGAGAGAGTGTGGTGAATGAGCTTATAGCTATTTCGAATTTTCTCGGGCTTGCAATTGGAGATGAAGGAGGAGTAACTGCAAGTAGCCTTTGCTCCTAAATAATAAGATATCTTTGTTTTCGTTCGATACTCTTGACATTTCGCGGACTCGGAGTTGATGCAGTAAGTACTGCTCCAGCCAAACCAAAGTCTGCCTGCAGGCAGATGTCCAGAATGGCCGCCGATGTGCAATGAGACTTGTGAGGAGTCAGGACAGATACTGATACGGCACTCCGACTCGGAATGACGGGAACACTGGAGACGGAGATTGGCTTGGAGTTTATTGAGCTCTCAGCTCCAAGGCCGAATGTAAATCAATTAATGCTGGATCTCGAGGAGGGGTTACGGGAGGGTCGAAGTGCGGGATGCCGTGCCGTTATATTCAACGGCCCAGGCAGATGTTTAGTTAGTATATTTGAACGTTGCAGCTGGAGCGAATATTACTTAATGGCGCGATCCGACTCGCGTTTCTGACTCGACTTCAGTTACGGGATGCCTGCCATCGACACGCACCATTGGATGCCGTTTAGAGTTAGAGAGTGCAAGTGGGGGTTCGACTTTTGAAGAGTTCAAGCGCCTGCCGAGCTCCGAGGAGCAACATGATCATATTTGTGGCAGGGATAGTAGTAAAATACTACTAGTCTAGGAGTTCAATGCGCCTGAAAAAAAAGCCCAGAGGCAAGATTAAATGTAAAGCCCACCCGCCTGCCTGTAGAGCAGAGAGGGATGGTTGGCCACTGCAGACGTCGAGACTTGACTGAGGTGGAGGCTGAGGTGGAGAGGCTCGCTTGATTTCGAGTTACTGCTGTGCGGACGACCCTGCAGGATTTTACTGCTGCTTAGGCGAAATTGGATCCCGGCATTGATTATAATTGCGGGCATGTGCAAAGTTTGGGACGGCGGATGAAGTGGGGATCGGGACGAAGAGAGGACTCGGAAAGAGACGGAGTTAGAGTTTATTGTGCTCTAAGCGGAACGTAGATAGAGAAAATTAATTAATGGCGGATTTCGAGGAGGAGGTTACGGGAAGGTGCAGGATGGGTGGGATGCCGTGAAAATTACTATACAATCGTCGGAGTCGTGGAGCACTGCTCTTTGTTCAACGTTAACGTTCAACTGTTTTGTAGAAGATACGGTTGTAAGTAATGTCCTCAGTCGCACACAGATGATGGCAAGACTCAATATATTTACCTGTAGAAGATATGGTTGTAAGTAATGTCTACAGGAAGGGTAAATATATGTAAGGGGTAAAATATAAGTAGGAAACGTACCCTCAGTCGCACACAGATGATGGCAAGACTGAGGGACGTCGTCGAGGGGCCGCAACCTTTATAGGTTGCGGATACGATCGGTAGTGAAACAAGTAAATAAAATAAAATAGAAACCGTCCATTTGTAGAGCTGAACGCCAACGTCCACGAAAGGAAATACCTCTCGTCAACATGTTTTCCAGCTTGGCTATCGCGGAACCGCAGAATGGTAAGAGATCGGTTGGCAAGGCGATCTCGGCATTTTTTAGGTGTCCGGAATGGCCGGTGAGAGTAGAGTAAGACTTAATGAACCAAAGCAAGACGCCGAAAGCCACGTTCAGTTCTAGAAAGTCGAACGCAGAAAGAAAACCAAATAAGTAGACGGGCACCGGGAGGAGATGGACGCGTTTGACGCGTCTGTGAAACTAATCGAAGCAGCGTGTCACAGCCACAAAAAATTCTCAAGTCCCGTGACCGCGTTATCATCCGGCACGAGCCGTTATCTGATCTCTTCCTCACTCGTACATCCGAGCTGCTCTGCTGCTCTCCTACATGGACGCGCACACGGACGCCTTCATCGCACGGGTGTCCGGCGACCCTCCCTTCCGGCCGTCCGTGCACAAGATGAGCGATTGGCTCGCGGCACAGCTGCGCACCGTCGGCGTCGAGGTGAAGCAGGTCGACCTTTCAAGTTGCCCCTCCCGCCTGCGATCCTCGGCAAGATCGGCAGCAGCCCTCACAAAGAGACCGTCTTGATCTACGGGCACTTTGACGTCCAGCCCGCCGCCAAGTCCGACCCGTGGGACACCGAGCAGGAGGACGACCGCGGGAGCTCAGACGGTAAGGCCTCGATAAGGGTCGGTGCTTGGGTTGGGTTAACGTGCTGCAGTGGCATTTATTAATACGGAGAGCGGGACGTAGCTGCCGGTCAACCTCGTGTTTTGTTTCGAAGGGATGGAGGAGAACGGGAGCGAGATTCTCTCTCTCCTCCCTTACTCTTATCCTGAGGCATGTGCGGGCGCGCAGAGCGACAACTACTGGCTCACCTACGGCCCGCGCGGCATCGTGTACTTCAAGCTGGCGCTGCGCGCGATCTTCACTCTGGTGTGCGTCCTCCATTTCACTTTCGTTCCACGTCCATTTCTCGTTCATTCTTTCCTCTCTTCCGTAGTAGTTACGTCTACACGCACGCTAGTATTCCCCGCTGCAGGCGTCTTCGGCCGCACGGTCCACGGGCCGATGACGGACCTCATCGCGCTCATGGGCCGCCTCGTCTCCCTTGCGGGCAACATCCTCGTCCCCGGCGTCGACGACATGGTCAGCGCTGCGGACGTACCTCCCTCTATCTTTCTTTCGTCCCTCCGTTCTCTCCCTTTTGCTCCTCAGTGTTATCCCTCGTCCCGGCATGTTTCTCTGGGACGAAAATGCTGATACATACACGTGCAGGTCAATCTACGACAAGCTCGACTACAGCATCGCGGACGTGGATTGCGCTCACCAGCGAGAAGGTGTGTTTCGCCCGTTCGCATCCCGCCCGTTTCTCCCATTCGCGTTCCGCCCTTGCTCTGTTCTTTTTTTGACCCGTTCTTACTTTTTCCGGATCGCCGTCCGTGTATTTTCGCACTCTTCAACCATGCCTCAGCTCGCCCGTCTCTGTCTACTTCCCCTCTCCACTCTCACCCTTGGATCCCCGTCCTTAACCCCGCGCTAACCCATCCACGCCACTCACCCCCTCTCCTTCCTCCCTATCCCCCCTTCCCTTCCCTACCCGCGGGCTAACACCCACCCACCTCCCAGGTCCAAGTCCTCATGGGCCGCATGCGCCTCCCGTCCCTCTCGCTACCCGGCATCGAGGGCGTGTTCGCAGGGCCGGGCGCAAAGACGGTCATCCCCGCGAGGGTGGGGGGCAAGTTTAGTATTTGGTGTGTCGTGTGTTTGTCACTCTGTTTTCGGGGTTTTTACTTCTTGCACTGTCGGCGCCCGCGTGAACGGCCGAATGGTCTCACGAGGCAGTGGAGGATGTGCATGGCGACGGCGCAAGCACTGCTTCCGGTCGTCCTTTGTCTTTTTAAATCAAACCCTTGACTTTGAAGCGATTCCCACTCATCCCATTGTCCCCTGTAGAGCTCAGGGGTATATTTTGAGACCCCGAGCCCTCAGAGTGCGATGCACGGTTTCTGGGCAACCGCAAGCAGCGAGGGTAAGTTTTTTTGCGCTGTACAAATTTCGGTCGGGGGGGTACCCGTAGATGTCAAACAGCCAATGTATATATGTATGTTCGCCGAGCAGCCCTGAGATCCGGCTTCCCGAGACCGCAATGCAAGATATAGTTGTGCTTGATTGCGAAAGAGGATACCGTATATAGCAGATATTTTGGGTAGGATACAAAACAGCCGGTAGATCGCACTGGGGTGCAGGAGGGAAGGAATATATTAGGACGTAGAGGTATACATTATGTACGGGCACGCAAGTACGTGATATAAGATGTACGATACGAGCGGAGAGATATCGGGATGGAAGGATAGAAAGGAATGGTAAAGAGGAAAGTGCGCAACGGGCACGAGACGGGGAGAAGCGAAAGCGATTTCAAAACCGGCTGCCTACATAGGAGGATCCTGCACCTCCAGCTGGAAAGTGCGAAACGCACCGGAGAAAGGTCTGTGGGTAGAGAATGAGACGGCATCTAGCTGGACGCCGATGGCGTTCCCATGGACAGTGAGCACCTGTAGTGAAGGACTTGGCTCGGGTGGAGATCATCGGGCGAAGAGGTTGCTGCAAAAGGAAGAAAAGGTCGGTAACAAAGATCGTTTGATCGCGGCAAAGGAAAGGCGATCACGAGAAAAGAGCTCAGCGATGGAGAGAAGGGGCGACGAGAACAACGGGGCAAACCCTCGACAGGTCCCAGCAAAAAATAACTGTCATAAAAAAAAAATCGTCGTGAGGCACAGCCACATCCCGACGACGACGAACAGCTCCACGACGACGACGGGCAGCCAAGAGCATCCAACAATTACGCGGGTGGTGCATGGAGGTATCGAGCTCGTTTCGATATAGTCCCCCGGAAGATAGACACAATAGTAATCAAACGCGGAGTGAAATGAGAGCTCAGTCGTCCGTCGGTGTATGCACCGACTCATTCGTCCGACGTCCATCCAGCTAACGACGGACAACGACGGGGAAAGGCGCGGGGTATACAGCTCGCAGGGATGAGGGTGGAGAAACGAAAACTCCCGTAAGCGGGAATGCATGTCTCGCCTTTTCCTTCCCACTCCTCTGCCCTCTCGCACCAGGATCAGAATTCCAGCGAGATCTGCGAACTCCAGATGATGAAGAGCAGTACGCGGAGCATGCCACACAAAACTCGCAGGGCAAGGGCAGAAAGCCCAGATGGGACGCTCGCGCAGTAGGTAGAGCGCCTCAAAGAAGGCCGGGGCGACGTCCGTGCATTTACCAAACGCGAGACCGCAACGCACAACCTCCGCGTCCGCCCTGCAGAGCGACATCCCTCCCACGCAGGGAAATGCCCGCTCCGTAAAACCTCTCGCACCGCGAAATGCAAGAGAGAACCCCTAAAATTCCGCATCCCCCACAGTCGAAAAAACAAAGAAAGAGAAGAATGGCAAAGATCGCCACTCACCCACGAAACAACTACTGCAGTGTGTGGTCCTGGCCGGCGTGAGAAACAGAGCTGCCGAGATGGTGCAGTGGTGTTTGAGGACAGACCGCGCGTCGTAGTCCTCGTAGTGTTGCGCTTGGGCTTCAGTCGCGCCTTCGTGCGCAGCGTCGCGATGCTCGTGCTGTGGTGCTGAGCTTGATGCGCGTCGCGGTCGAGGGTGGTGGTGACCGAGGAGGAGGTGGCGTTGGAGGTGGTGGAGGGCCAGTCTAGGGGCACGGCCCGCGGCAGGTCGGGATCTGTGAACAGAGGGTGTTAGTATCGTGCATGCTGGTAAGGATGTTGGTTTTTGAGCCTAGGGACGAAGCGGAGCTCGGTGACCCTCTGCAAATGCGCAGAGGTCTCGATTGAAAGGCTACGGTACCTATACAAAGAAGGGCTGTAAAACTGCTGTAAAGAACTGTGGAAGGAATACTAAAATAGTGAGCTGTAAAGGATGCTGTTGAACCGAGCTGTAGAAGTGGGCAGTGCATGCACAGGAGTTGTCGGTTCAACAGCCTGTCTACAGTTCGACAGTGCTTCGGTTGTCCTTCCAACAAAGGAGAGGCCGAGGGGAGGGAAGAAGAACGGAGGGCAAGAGCAAGTGGAGTAGGGGATGGGTGGATGGAAGAGCGGTGCATGTGTGACGGCGGCGCGAGTAAGGAAATCTGAAGGGGTAAGGGAATCTCGACGGGCAGCGAAGGAGACGGATGGAGGGAGAGGGGGGGAGAGATGGACGATGAGGGCGAGGGAGGGTGGTGGAGGAACGATAGCGAGGACGGCGACGCGAGAATGTGTCGATTGCGGATGGATACGAGACGGACGTTGCCGTCCGTGCGCATGTCCGCGCCCAACGTAGGACGCCTGTGAAGACGGGATATGCATGCCGGTGCCCGCGGACGAGAGCATATTGGTGGGCGCTAGAATGAAGAGAGGGCAGGCGGTACTAGGACGGGATAGCGGAGTATGCGCAGGTCGTGGTCCACGCCGCATGGAATACGCTCGCATGGAGCACGGGATAGACCAAGGCCGGCACTTACATACATTCGGACCCCCGGCACATTCACCTGACGGACGGCACATTCCCCGATCAAACGCATCCTCCATAGTGCATTTATGGGCCGTTGACGCTCAGAAACGCACCGAACGCGCCGATGTTTCAGGGAGAAAGTTTCGCGCTTTGACTTGGAACTCTCGGTGATCCCCGGCAGTCGCGCCGCGAGAAATATGTGCGTGGGCTAGAGACGAAAAATCGGAACACTTTGGGCCACGGGGAACATAATGGAGACATACCACAGAATTTTTGTGGGTGCACTGACTTGCTGCAAGGTTGAGCCTCCTTTTCTGAGATGTCGGACAGTAGCTGATCTGACTGGCTTCATTGAAGTCTAGAGTGAAATATCTACAGCCGAGAAATACTGATGGTCACATGGCTAGCCCTGATTGAGGTTCAGCAAAAGAATCTGACAACAAAAGAAATACCTATTGTATGCACTGACATCTGTCGAGGCGTTGAGATCACACAGGCTGCGGGTGTCCCTGGAATTCGTTCAGCGCGGGAAGATCAATACATTGGTGGTCGGGAAAGTGAGATGCGTACGAGAAGAGGTGATGTATGCATCTATCCAGGAGTTTAGGAGGTGGCCCATGGCACGACGTACATGGGGGGTAGAAGTCAAATTGACGTACCGAGACGGGGCCATATGCTTCGAGTTGTCGGTGCCATCGGTGTTCAATTTGGCGCTTTTTTGACGCGTTGGGGGGCTCATTGGAGCGAGGGGTGGTGGTGGGAGGAGGAAGAGAGGCGGGGTGCGCAATTAACAAAGACACGTGTCTTTGCCCAGATTAGTCGGTGCCAAGCCCGGTACATTCCCGGAATGGAATGTGCCGCCTATGCGTTCACGCGCGGCACATTCACTCAATGTGCCGCCTGTGAGCTGAATGTGCCCAGTAATATACGCGGCAGTGGAAACGTCACTGGTCGGCATCGTTCGGCATCGGCGGCCAATGGCCGCCCATTCACTTTCCAGTGGAATCCACTGGCAATCCATTCTCACGTGGTCCGCCACTGGGGGTCAACAGCTTACGCTGGAGTTCAGTGGCCCATGATCACATGAAAATCCTGCAAGATGGCTTGTTTTCCAGTGGAATTTGTTAAGTTCCATTGGACTCTCAATCAGCGTGACGGCCACTGAAGTCCAGTGAAACCCATTAAGTTATATTGCACTTCACTGCATCCCAGTGGATGTTGCCAGAGCTCATGGTCCACTGGAGTCCAATGTTTTGCATTGCATTCCATTGGACGTTGCTGGCCACTCATAGTTTACATTGTGTTTTACCGTATTTTTCATGTGTCTAACAACCACCTGATACATAAACTGGATCACAATTTAATGTCTGAGGCAAATAGATTTAGCGAGGTGCCGTCAATTGAAGCCCCTTGTCAAAGCGCGTCCAAACAGACTGCAGATGCAGACGACGCTGGATAAAAGGAGACATCAGTGGATACGAAATTACTCGAACTCGAAATTGTTGATAATTAAACCCATTACTCCCCCGTTGCTTCTGCCCAGAACGTCGCAGATAGCTCTTGGTTTTTCTGAATCACTTGTTTCTGGACCTTCTCCGCATAGATCACCATCAGTACGTGCACAAAAAAATCGTAATTCACATCCGACATTTGGCGCAACTGGGATTCGAAGCCGTTGAGCCACGAATTCAACTGTTCGGCGGTTTCGGTATTAAACGCTCGAGTTTGGTGACAGATTCCGTTCGCATCTTCTTCAACCAGAACCAAATCAGGTTGAGAACCGTTCTTCGGCGCAGGATTGGACCATAACCGACAAAGAATATCGGTTGCTCGGTGACCGAGGTAGTGCCATGCGTCAACGATAAATTTGGTGCTAAGCCACGGATCATTCGGATTTTGGGTAACGATATGGCGAAGAAGATCACAGGCATCGTCGTAAGCAATGAAACTGGGCCTCGAATTCGGATGATGTTCCCAAATTTGATTGAGAATTGCCAAGACTTGGGGGGTGCTCTCCGAACGATAGCATTTCCCCCAGCCAATGGGAAAGCCACAAGCTAGTTGAATTGTTTGCAAGCAATAAGTGGTCTTTGCTTTAAAAGTGTGCACGACCTGATCCTCAGGAGTGTTGCCGAGAGCAGCCAGAGATATGTGGAGAGCTGGGCCATGACCACCCTGATTGTCTGCAAGTACCTGCTGTCGACGTATGACACGATGGACACCCGGAAACGAGAGACGAGCGAATCTGTTTTCATACTGGCACTGCCATGCAATTTGGGATTCAGTGGTGCATGTAAGCGCGCCGGGATGGCAGACAGGGAGTCCACATGGAACGATGCCGCAGACATCGCGCAAATTGAGGTGTGCGTCACAAAAACGGCCATTTTTGTAATTTACCAAGGGTCTCTCGCATTCATCCAGGGCACATTTCTGCGCGAGTTTGATTTCAGCCTCAAAATTAGAACCAATAATTACAGTCATTCCGCGGTCCTTGCACCAGGTTTCGGAAATCACACTTTTTTGGTGCAAAACTAAGGTTTGAGATCAAAACTGAATATGTAGGTAGTATGTATACACTCGTAGACCTAGGCCATGCAAAAAAAAAAATCAGGGTTTACCATCAATTTTAAAGACATTTATTTATTTATTTTATTTGCATTTATATTTTAAAGCACTCTTCGCCAATCGGTGGGGGCCAATTTTCTCGGCATCACTGGTCCTTGCAAATCTGCAGAAACTGGACCGGGATAGTGGTCTCAACCAAAAACTTGAGTGGCAATGTGAAAATATAGTGCTAGTGGTTCCCTATATGTCTTCACACAAACTTTTCAAGTGTTTGGATACTCTGTCCCATGCTAGAACTGACCATGCTCTAAGCCTACTATTGCATGGAAAAATAGGAGTTTTTTTTTTGGCTTGCTGTATCGTTTTTTGTGCCACAATTCATCTGGACCCATGAAACTGCTTGTATTCATGTTTCACTGTGTTCAACATGTTGTTTGTGCATGTTTTCACCTCACGTGAGCACAGTGTATGGATGATTAGTTCATTCCACACACCCAGGCCATCCAATGACCCCAGATTTTTCATAGCATGGACATATGACTCAGTATAACCCTCCACCCATTTCATGTCCCATGAAACAAACAGTGGAGAAGGTATAGTTGGGTTTCCTGCAAATCTGCCCTATTTGGTGCTCATTACATAATTATTGTACACTCTATGCGCCCGAAAATAATGTGGGAGGTGCATCAGACATGAATGAAGAGATCTGGTACAAAAAATGGTAAAGAAATATATATTTTAGGGCCAAGGAAAAAAATATTTGCAAGGACCATGGAATGACTGTAACTTACTTGATGTGTGATAGTCTTTCCATCCATGACAGCCATGCGCACGTACCCGCGCGGTTGCCCAGGCAGCGGTGTATCCTGTTGTGGCGGAGACTGGACCACTGGTATCTGTACATCATTTCCATCCGCATTGATCTACAATTTATTTAAGTTCATGACGCGAGAGTGAATTGAGTACTGACCACTGCAGCATTCTCCTCGTTTTCTTCTCCTGCCACATCCTGATCACCGCCAAAAATTGCACCTTCGGCAATGAGATCGGAGCGGTAGCGTTTCAAATGGGTACAGCCCACACATCCATGCGTCATCGCTGCATCCAGTATCCCGCCATTGACCCCGATTGCAGCTCGAACTGCTTCAGCAAGTAAACGAGTGTTCGGATGCGCTTCGCAGGAGAAATTTCTCTTTTGGTGAAAGAGAAGGAGCCTGCGGGAGAAGTGCTCGATGAACAAGCGCTGAGACTGGCGATATGTGAATTTCCTTTTATTGGATGGAACGGAATCTTCCCCGGTCGAGGGAACAGGATCATCTTCTGCGAATGGAACAGAATCGTTCACCCAGTCCGCGAAATTCGACCATCCTGCATGGAATCTATGCAGAGAATTCTCCTGCAGCAGTGCAATCTGCTTGTCGACCCAGACACCATGTTTTGACACTCGTAGATAATCTGGCGAAAGCTCTAACCGTTCGCGGCGAGCATTCTGGTGATCTCGGTATGTGATACGATCCGGAAAATAGTCCGCGCGACATGAAGCGCAGTGGGCAATTAATAGCTCTGCTTCGACCCAGTGGAGTGTCCGGTCCAACAGTCTGACCGCCTGCGACTCAACGCGGCGGCGGAGGGTTGGCACAATATTGAGGTCCCCGGCGGGACAGAATATGTAGGACAATCGAGAAGTACAGAGAATGATTCGGGAAACCGGGAACAAAGAATCTGGGGAGGGAGCAGCAAGATCTTCGGGATTTAGACCGAGCATAGTATATAGTGGCGCTAATCCGTCGGAGATGTGCTGGGCAAACTCCTGCCCACGATCTAGCCCCGATGCCCAGGTGGGTGGGTGGTTATCCTCGAGGTCAAATGCAGCCACCAGGATTTTGGTGATGTTTCTGGTCCAAGCCGTCTGATTTGGCTGGCGCGGCTGCCTCCGCTGATTCAAGTGAAGTCGTAGCACTGGATACAAGGAAATGATAACACCCAGGACATAGAAGGCCTTGTGGATTGAGAGTTCTCCCGGGAAAAAAAGCTGGAGAATGAGAATGAGGTCCTTAACCGCAGTCGACATCGTCTCGAGATGGAGGTTAAGAACAAGATCTGCGATGGGGCTGTGTATTTATTCACATTTGGCAGACGCTGTGTGGATACTGCGAATTGTTGCCGCGGTCACACAGGGGGCAACCAGCGTGGCTTGTTTGTCAATAAGCCAGCGTTGCTTATAAGCGGCTTATTGGCGGCTTATTGGCGGCTTATTTGCCGCTTATGCATCTCCAGGTCCAAAACTCTCGAGCTCATGATGTTCAAGCAGCAGACGCTTTCCACAGATGATTCTGTGAAGGAAGTTCACAACTTCATCGTTGCAAGGATGAAGGAAATTACACCAAGTGATTGGGATGATTGGCCAACTACGAAGCAATTGGCAGAGTTATCCGGAAAAGCAAATGGCCTCTTCCACTATGCTGCAACTGCTCTTCAGTGGATCAAGCAGCAGATTTTCCAGTACGGAACGGCCTCTCGAAAACGGGTCTTTGAAAATTTTATCCAAATGGGTATTGGACAGCTGGAGGATCTATACAGGCTCATTTTGATGTCGTTCGAGAACATAGATGGTCCAGCACAAAATGCAGACTGGCGTGCGAGTCAACTACACGGCTTTCACCATGTTATTGGGACCATTCTCGTGCTTGATGAGCCATTGACCATTCGTCAAATGATTGCTTTATTGGCCAATATCCCAGAGGACAGCTTCGATGTCGCCAACTTCCTACAGCGGTTTCACAGTGTCTTAATTCCAGGCATGACCACATCGTTTGAGGAAGCAACACCACAAATGCACAAGTCTTTCCGTGATTATATCATGGGTGTGAATGCACCACCAGAATTCCGTATCCTCGTGGGCCATGCGCACTTCGTAACAGCAAGAAGCTGTTTGGAGGTCATTGTCAAGAAAGGGAACAAGTCTGATGTTGTTGTGAAGTATTCTGTTCAACACTGGTATAAACACTTGCGAAAGGCAGTGGAAGGAGGCACGACATGGGAGGATGAAAAGATGTGGAACTTATTTGGACAGATGGTGGAGGAAGCAGTTGTCGGCACTTGGGCAGCAACACCTTTGCTTGATGTCTTTGTAGATGTGGCCGCTGCAGGGTGGGGGCTATTGAAGGTGAGATCAAATGTCGGTGATAGAGGGAGAAGAGTGATGATTTTGCAGCATGCCAGTAAAGACAAGATGCAAGGAATTTCAAACATATTAATAAAAGCAAAAGTGCGTGTGGGCCAAGCGTGAATGGTAATGGTGTTCCTAGTACACTAATTGAGATTCCATTGGTCCCTAGGAAGTGCGTGCTTTTCCCCCATCACCCATGTTGGTCGTGCTCACTTTTTCTTGCCTTCTGGTCTCTAGAAAGTGCATGCTTTTCTCCCTTTGTCCATGTTTGTCTTGCTCACGTTTTCTCACCTTCTGGTCTCTAGGTCGTGCGTGCTTTTCCCCCATTGCCCATATTCGTGTTGCTCACTTTTTCTTGCCTTCTGGTCTCTAGGTCGTGCATGCTTTTCCCTTGTCGCCCATGTTTGTCTTGCTCACTTTTTCTCGCCTTCTGGTCTCTAGAGAGTGCGTGCTTTTCCCCTGTCACCCATGTTTGTCTTGCTCACTGGTTCTTGCCCTCTGGTCTCTAGGATGTGCGTGCTTTTCCCCCATCGCCCATGTCTGTCTTGCTCACTTTTTCTCGCCTTCTGGTCCCTAGGCAGTGCGTGCTTTTCCCCTGTCACCCATGTTTGTCTTGCTCACTTTTTCTTCCCTTCTGGTCTCTAGCCAGTGCGTGCTTTTCCCCTGTCACCCATGTTTGTCTTGCTCACTTTTTCTTGCCTTCTGGTCTCTAGTTTGTGCGTGCTTTTCCCCTGTCGCCCATGTTTGTCTTGCTCACTTTTTCTTGCCTTCTGGTCTCTAGGAGTGTGTGCTTTTCCCCCATCGCCCATGTTTGTCTTGCTCACTGTTCTTGCCTTCTGGTCTCTAGAGAGTGCATGCTTTTCCCCCATCACCCATATTCGTGTTGCTCACTTTTTCTTGCCTTCTGGTCTCTAGGTCGTGCATGCTTTTCCCTTGTCGCCCATGTTTGTCTTGCTCACTTTTTCTCACCTTCTGGTCTCTAGTATGTGCGTGCTTTCCCCTGTCGCCCATGTTTTCTTGCTCACTTTTTCTTGCCTTCTGGTCTCTAGGATGTGCGTGCTTTTCCCCCATCGCCCATGTCTGTCTTGCTCACTTTTTCTCGCCTTCTGGTCCCTAGGCAGTGCGTGCTTTTCCCCTGTCACCCATGTTTGTCTTGCTCACTTTTTCTTCCCTTCTGGTCTCTAGCCAGTGCGTGCTTTTCCCCTGTCACCCATGTTTGTCTTGCTCACTTTTTCTTGCCTTCTCGTCTCTAGTTTGTGCGTGCTTTTCCCCTGTCGCCCATGTTTGTCTTGCTCACTTTTTCTTGCCTTCTGGTCTCTAGGTCGTGCATGCTTTCCCTTGTCGCCTATGTTTGTCTTGCTCACTTTTTCTCGCCTTCTGGTCTCTAGAGAGTGCGTGCTTTTCCCCTGTCGCCCATGTTTGTCTTGCTCACTTTTTCTTCCCTTCTGGTCTCTAGCCAGTGCGTGCTTTTCCCCTGTCACCCATGTTTGTCTTGCTCACTTTTTCTTGCCTTCTCGTCTCTAATTTGTGCGTGCTTTTCCCCTGTCGCCCATGTTTATCTTGCTCACTTTTTCTTGCCTTCTGGTCTCTAGCTTGTGCGTGCTTTTCCCTTGTCGCCCATGTTTGTCTTGCTCACTTTTTCTTGCCTTCTGGTCTCTAGGTTGTGTGTGCTTTTCCCTTGTTGCCCATGTTGGTCTTGCTCACTTTTTCTTGCCTTCTGGTCTCTAGGATGCGCGTGCTTTTCCCCCATCACCCCTCTTTGTCTTGCTCACTTTTTCTCGCCTTCTTGTCTCCAGACAGCAGTGCGCTTAAGTTTCACTTGGTTTTGTTTTTTGTCTCCCATTGTCCTTCAGATTGTAAGGCCATCCATTCTCCTCATGACCATTCGCTCACTCTGCTCCAAGCAGTATTCCAAAATCTGGAAGCACGACCTTCTTCAAACCTGGAAACACCAGCATTCACCTCTCTTCAAGTACCTCTCTCAGTGTCTGGTGACCTGACCCCGACATATTGATGAGACAGGTTGTAGGCCTCACAACTCGGGTGAGTGGGGATAGATTCAAATGTGCTCTGTATGCAGCAGATACTGAACGACTTTTTGGACATCAGAGGAACATGTTGAGATTTTTGAAGAGATGCGCTGTGGGAGATGCGCGGGTGAATGCCGGATAATGCTTGCCTCGATAGCGACATATAAATCTGAAAGAGTGAGGGCTAAATGATATAGGAAGATGCTTTGTTCAGAAAGAATGGTCTTGGTAGTACCAGACGATGATTGAGCAGGAAGTGGAGCTCTTAAAGGTTATTTCTCAACAAGCTGCCAGGTTTTGATAGGTGATGACACTGAGTATATTCTCTGAAGACAAGGGGTATTGTATCCAGTATATGAACTACTTACAGAAGAGCTCAAATAGTGTGTCCAGGTGCTGGAGTCTCGGACAAGTACAGGTGAATAATCAGGTTCATAGGAAGGATAGAGCCAAAATGGCAGAATGGAGGGACATTTGGCATTTGTTAATGCGAGGGTCCATATTCATACGTTCAACACCTGAAACCTGGGCAAAAGCTCAACTGACCAATTGTGAGCCAGTGTCCACAGGAATTCGAGATTCACCACCCCTGCTGATAACATAATCACGTCGCACGGTGTTCTCGGCCTGTTTCGTATCCCAGGTGAATACTCACATGTGGGGAAGTGAGATTGTAAGAAGGGGACCTTGGAGGAATATTCGAAAGTGTGTGATCAGTTAGGGTTAGGTTAGTGGCACATCCGCAAGTTCATTTTTGCTGGGGAGCATGTTGTTTTCTGCGAAGAACATGATATCATGGTCTTGTAAAAGCCCGTGGAACTCGGGACTAGTAAGCTTCAGCGTGAAGTTATGGAGAATAGTCTAATACATGACATTAACTGTAGTATCGTGACTGTGGAGGCTAGCACGCACCACGGTTGGGTTGTGGTTGAGAACATCATTCCCATTTGAATGCGATGGCAGCTCATCTCCTTCAGCGGGAGATTGTGTGCTCATACTGCTCGTTCCAATACCTGCGCCGGTGAATGATGCAGGTGCCGTCATTCTGTTTCCATGAGTGTAAGATGTTGTTCATGCATACTCAGTAGCGAAAATATCGAAGATTCGAGGGCAAGCAGAATTTGAATGGTACAGCACAATGCAGGTGCGAGCATCGGCGCAACGTAGAACCAGCTCCGAAAGAAGCTGGGGTGGGGCACTACAGCGCAAACCACGCTAACCACCCAGAGCAATAGCTCACGAAAGGTGGTTTGGGCGTAGCGCAAAGCGCCACTCCACAGTAAGAGCAAGCGCGATGGGCTTGTGAGTGGAGGATGAAAGACATGACATCAGAGAAGGGGGAAGGAACATGAAAGAAAAAAAGAAAATTAGGATAAATTAAAAACGTCCTCGGACACAACAGTGATACCACTAGAAATACGGAAGGCTTCGAGGGCTTTCACGACCTCATCTAGTTTCTTTTTATCGTACGCCTTGCCAATGTTTGCGGGCACGATGTGTTCGATCTTCCCCAGTATAGCAAGAAGGAGAGCAAAGACCAGCCGCCGAGGGCCGGCCACCATCTCTGGGGGTACTCCTGCTAGGAGGAGCTCTGTAGCGTGGCCAATACGGAAGCTGTGGCTGTGTACGTGTGCGAGATCTGTGTTCACCCAGATGGCTTTGACACAGCGAAGGAAAAAATCCTTGGTCATGGGTGACCATTCCCCATCGCCGGCATCGAAGGCAAAGAGGGGGGGGGCAGAGTCAGGGACGTTATCATTAACCTGCATGTGATTGTCATAGGCCTTCTCTGGGCAGAAGTCATCCGCGCGTGCTGTCAGCGTTAACGTGCTGCCCTTCTCCCTCATGGACTTTGTCGAAGGCAGAGTAAGAGAAGTGGTGTGGGTGCCGGTGCGGATGTGCTTCAGCTTCAAGTCCTTCGTGGGGTGGTACTTGGGGTCGAATTTGTCCAGTGTGGGAATGGTAAGTTCACCGAGGCGTTTGCATCCCCGGAATGCCACTAGCGCAGGAGCCCAGACTGCAGCGTCGAACGGATCGTCCAGATTGAGCACCAGCCTGAGTGTGATTAGGTGCTCGATGGTGACAGGGCCACGTTGTTAGTGCTTGAACTTCGTGCCAAGTTTGTTGGCGGTGCAATGTGCAAGCTCAACCCAATGTTCGTCGCCGTGCCACGGGGTGTCGGCAAGGTCATGCCAGGCGCTCAGGCCGGACATCCAGCCTTGTACCGTCTTCCCCGAGACTGTCACAACATTGTGGGGGATGAAAGTGGCTAGGAGAAAACGGGAGGCAGGCATACATTCGCTCTCCGGGACGGTGTAGAGGTCGCAATATTGGTGAAACCGGAGCAACCCGGCTGCATACGTCGACTGCGTGCTGCTCTCGAAGGATGCGAAAAGCGTAGCATATGTGCGCTTAACAACGTCTGCGGGAAATTTTGAACGGAACTCAGCATTGTTGGCGCGACCGAAAGTGGACATCCATGTGCATAGGCGGTCCGCGGCAGCAACGTGCAGTCGTAGATCATTGTTCGCAATCTCACAACCTGCCCTTGGTTTCTGCCCATTCAGAATGCCCCCGAAGCCTAAGAATGGGCCATTCTTAGGCTTCGGGGGCAGGAGCATGGGGCTATTGGAGCGTGATGGTGCAGCAGGGGGCACGTTAGATTCCCGGGCCACCCTGGTTTGGTCTGGCTGAGAACGTGTGGGGCATGGGGGCAGAACGGCAGGTGTGAGCGTGGACGCGTGTCGTGAACGAAAGGAAAAAGACAGTTGGGGGGCCAGCTGAGGGGCTGCCGAGGGCATGGGTGTCGGCGTGTTGTGGCAGCAACAGCATGGTTTAAGTTTAAACCACATCGTCTCCAACGATAGCCTGGTTTAAACCATTTTGGTTTGAACCACCTTCCTATAATCATATAGGGAGCAGGCTTTGGTTTGAACCACAGTGGTTTAAACCGGTTCAAGCCATGGTTTAAACCATTGTGGTCTGAATGTGGTTTGAAATTATCGCGGTTTAAACCAGTTCAAACCAGATGGTTTAAACTGGTTTGAACCAAAGTTGTTTGGACATGTGTTTTCTTTTTTTGTCTTGACTCTCATTTTTTCCTCCTCTCTTAATATTAGTGACTGCCCGCCCGACTCCTTCCAAAAAAGGAAATTCATATCATTTGGACTCAAAAAAACACAGAAAATTTGTGAATAATTGGGAAAATTTTGTTCAAGGCACGAATAGATTGGTAGATGGCACCTACCAAAAATGGAAATCCATCAAAAAATGAAAGTTGTAGCCCTCATTGAGCACTACAAGGTTGACCATTGACCATGGTGATCAGCTCACTGGTTGGGCTGAAAAAGGCAATATACTTTCAAAAACACGGTTTGTTTTAGGGAATGATTGGGCCATATCTCAGTAATTGCTGGACGGATTCCCACGATTCTAGTACCATTAGAAAGCAGCTGAACAGGACTTTCAGATGGGGCCACTCACCAAATAGCTGATTATAGAAGTGGTGTAGAATGCCTGGTGAGTGGCCCCATCTGAAAGTCCTGTTCAGCTGCTTTCTAATGGTACTAGAATCGTGGGAATCCGTCCAGCAATTACTGAGATATGGCCCAATCATTCCCTAAAACAAACCGTGTTTTTGAAAGTATATTGCCTTTTTCAGCCCAACCAGTGAGCTGATCACCATGGTCAATGGTCAACCTTGTAGTGCTCAATGAGGGCTACAACTTTCATTTTTTGATGGATTTCCATTTTTGGTAGGTGCCATCTACCAATCTATTTGTGCCTTGAACAAAATTTTCCCAATTATTCACAAATTTTCTGTGTTTTTTTGAGTCCAAATGATATGAATTTCCTTTTTTGGAAGGAGTCGGGCGGGCAGTCACTAATATTAAGAGAGGAGGAAAAAATGAGAGTCAAGACAAAAAAAAGAAAACACATGTCCAAACAACTTTGGTTCAAACCAGTTTAAACCATCTGGTTTGAACTGGTTTAAGCCATCTGGTTTGAACTGGTTTAAACCGCGATAATTTCAAACCACATTCAGACCACAATGGTTTAAACCATGGCTTGAACCGGTTTAAACCACTGTGGTTCAAACCAAAGCCTGCTCCCTACATGATTATAGGAAGGTGGTTTAAACCAAAATGGTTTAAACCAGGCCATCGTTGGAGACGATGTGGTTTAAACTCAAACCAGCCTAGGGTACGTTGTGGCTGGTTGGCATAGGTATAGTTGTGGGGCGTGCGCGATGGGAAAAGGAAGAGGGGAGGGGTGTGGGCGCTGTCATAACATCTGAATTCTCAGCGGGTTTGCCAGCAGACGGGCCTCCTGAACCTAACAGCATCCGGTAAGGTCAAGAAAGTATATCGTTAAGCGGTTACAGACTTGAACATGAACAAGAAAAGTGTCAAGGGATGTAGGTAAAGGGAACGCGGTAGGTAGACGGGAACAATGTGGAGGCTTGCCACGTGAGATACAGTCAGCAAGATTATGTGAAGAATCGAGTCTCAACATAGCGCAAGTCCAAAGTAATATTGCGCACGGCCAGGACGCTGTGCACGCGAGGTACGAGTGTTCATATGTCTAGGAGAGACTAAGGTAAATCCCACCACGAGTATCCCTAGTTATTTCAGCCAGAGTTCAGTGTACAGAATGACCATTGCTGTGCAGTGCGAGGTTTTGCGAGGTTTTGGGTGGCTATACGGTATGTGTTATAGGCCAATACCTATTAATTTGTTGCTCCATTTTGAGGTACAAAATGGGTAGCTATGCCCAAGACACAGCCACAGGGTTTGTACCTCAGAACACAGCAAATTAACAGTGCCTTTCCATCCCATGTCAACCCACGCTCTCTTTCCTCTAATTTTTCTCGCAACTCTTTCGGATTCCGGGAAGTCTTGTTTGACCCCCCACTGAGATTTTCTAGGTCTACCAATCCCCAAAATGGCAGCCTGCCTCAGCGCTCTGTCATCTTCTGCCACACCAGCTCTGCGCTGCTATCATCACAAACTTTCAGACATGTGTGACACCTCCCTGCTGAGATCCAGACCCTGGAACTGGTAGCATGGTGAAAGTTTTCCTCTTTGACCCATTCCTCATATCACAACCCCCACTGCAAGATTTTAGACCATGTATCTTGATAGGAAATACTCCCCTCGTCGATACCTACCTGCCCATACCAAAATCATATTTTTCGAGGAAGAATTGCCCCCATAATGAATATAGTCACCCCGAAAGCATTGATGCGAGAATGTGCTTTGACCGTTTCCCATGCTTCCCCCACAAGTTGCCCCCTGATTCCACCAAAACTTGTCTTTGAGCCCTGTCCACCCCAGTTTCCCACACTTCCCCCACTGTGTCCCAGCCAACGATCCCCCCCTGCAAAGAGCTGATATCTAATCCCTGGATCCCTGTCCCATCATCCCCTTGTCCCATCAGCTGCTCTGCCCCTTTTCTCCAGCTTTCGCTTCTGGACAATGCCGCCCTGCGAACATCACCATGCCACCCAATCTCCATGTAAATGCCACCCCCTGCACATCCCCACACATCCCCGTCGGATCTAAACTCCGTGCCCCTCCACACCCCACATCCCCTGCACATCCCCGCCCATCCCCCCCAGATCAATCTGCCCCCTCTCTCCATGCCCCACATGACCCCCCCCATCCCCCTCTGATCATCCCGCCCCTCTGCACTGTCCACCCCACTCCCTTGCTTCTTCCTCTGGCCTTCCCTGCATGCTCAATTTTCGGCTATTACCGCCCCATCCCCTCCAATATTCCCCAGCTTGCCCCCACCACCAATTGAACCCTGGTTCTACCCCTTCCTTCCATTCAACTCCCGTTCCCACCACAGCGTGCAGATCAAGTGGCTGTGCAATGGCATTAAGCTCCTTGTCTGCTACCATTCCGTTTCCCTAAACAAATCGTCCCCTGCTCTTCCACAACCCACTCTAGCTAGTGTTGCTGCAACTCGATAAGTCGAGTCGCGACTTTGAAAGTCGACTTAAAAATAGATTCAACTTGACTTGACTCGACTTGTAGGTCTAAGTCAACTTGGGTCGACTCAAGTCGACTCCAGAGCCCATTTTGGACAGCAAGGTATTTTTGTGGTTCTAGCTTCATCTGCGGCGGTTTTACAAAAAATCGCAAAAATGTGACAGGTGTCACCAGGGTGTCACGCATTCAGGTCACGGTTCACCAAAATTTAAGAAATTGTTTTTTTGTGCTGTAAACAACTCAGCACACCTTCCTGGAATTTGAACCAGTAAGTCAACTTCAAGTCACTTGAGTCGACTTGTAAGTCAACCCGAGTTGCAGTGTCAACTCGGCTCGACTCGGCTCAAGTCGGCTGCGACTTTGACTTCAAAATGACTTTGAGTTAAGTCGCGGCAACACTAACTCTAACATTATTCCGCCTTTTTTTTGTTTGTTTCACATTTACTTTCTCATATCTGGGTATTTCAATGGGTTACCTATGATCTAGTGTGAATCCATTTTTTAATCTGAACCCCCTCCAAAAAAATCCCACTTCTACCCCCCTCCATTCCCACAGTACGGTACCTTCCAAAACGGGCAGGTTTTGCATAGGTTTCCTTTCAAAAACTTCTTACTGCAAAAACAAGCTAGAAAATCGCCCCCTATCCCCGAAACCTACCCAATCAGGTAGTGTGAGGTGATAGGGTCATTTTTCATACCCATACCTTATTTTTTTCTTAACGGTAAGCATGTTACAAGCCTTTTTCTGCCAACCTACAAAACCTACGTTGATGACGTCACTGAACCGGCATCATCTCCGAAAAAAGCCGACGGCTGCCAACCTACATCTGGCACCTCCCGAAACCAATGCGAACCTACGTGCCCTATGCAGCTGCCTGGTAAGACCTAACCTACACAACCTACCTTCGTTTTTTCACCCCAGCTCTATCTTCAAGTAACCAACCTACATTCTATGACCCTCGCTATTTCCAACCTACATCCACCCCCACACATGCATCCTGCCACCAAGGGGGTGCGGGCCGGCCAAGCCGAGACCCAGGGCAGGGAGGGTGGTCAGCCGGCTGGCCAGATTTAAAAAAAGATAATGACCTTTTATTTTTTGGCCAAGAAGTGCTTTCATTGCCTCCAAGTAGGCTGAGAAATACACTCTGCACCCATATAAAGAGTATTTAACCTCAATTGATGCAGTTCGGGGCTTGGATCATGCACGGTGTGATGCACCTGTCCTGTTGAAAGGTATGAAATAGGCGCATTGTTGAAACTTTAATCCAAAAGTTTCAACTAAGCTAACCAAAATCAAGGTCTTTTTATGTTGTGTTCGGGGGTTCGTGTGGCAGGAAACCACAAATTGCGAATTTGAAGATAGTCTTGTGTGTAGGTTGAATCCCGAATAGTAAACGCTCTCTTCCCAAAGTCCCAATGCCCAATCCTCAACTTTCAACCCAAAATCTGTCCCGTAAAATCCTTCTTGTTCCCTTTCCGTTTAATCCTTCCGTTCCGTTAAAACCTTCCAACCAACTGCGAGCGAGCGAGAAAAGAGAGCAAGAGAGTCCACAGAGGTGAGATCTGGGCAGGGTGTATATTGTTCCTTCTACTACACTTCCTGGCCCCCTTTATACCCCTACTGTTTGTAGCTACCAAATAGTACACTACTTATACAATTTTAATACTGAAACATTTGGTCTCCAAGTTTCAGTGCGCCAATTGGCCACGTATTCTTGTTTCTTGGCTACTCTACAGCCCGTAGCTGTGTTTTAGCTTGTCCCCTTGGTTATCCCCACAGTAGCAGGGGCTTTGGTAGCTCCCACACACCTCCTACTACCAAAGGCTATCCATCGACGCGTCAAGTCGCATTGAAACATTGCAACCATGGCGTCCAAGACGCGTTTGATCCCAAAACGCGAGAAGCCGAACGGTCACGTGATGGTCAGCACTGCCTTTCCTGGCAGTTGATCCCTGCGTACGCCACCATTGACTATTTTGTTTCAGCGCACAGGTGAGTGGCGCCTTTTTACTCTTGTTTTGTTGACACGTAGCCATTGTTTCCAGCTTTATTATTCAGACTGCCAAATATTTTGGTAAGTCCCCTTGTTTTGTCCTTCTCTCGACATTCCCCCTCCATAATACATGTCCTACGCGTTTTCACGGGCGCAAAATTGCCCCGCCCTTCACTGTTTAGGAAGGATCGGCCATCATGTTGGTCGTGCTTGGCAACATAACTTTTGTAAACAAAGAGCATTTAATTGTCATGCTCATTGTGACCTCAATTCTTGAGCAATTTGCTTGAAAGTGGATGTGTTCGAAAGCGTTTTGAAGGTGCTTTCTTATTTATATGGTCTCGAGTCCTAGTTCTATGATTTATTTGTGACCTTTTCCGGCTTCAGTGGAGGTCCGAAGGAGTAGTAGTCACCTTCACTTCGTTACTTCGCTTAAACTCGCGAAAGTTCGTCACTTTGATGGAAACCTCTGAAACTTCGTCACTTTGGTGAATTCCCAGGAAAGTTCGTGAGGTGAACAAACCACACAAATCAGACGCATCAATCTGGCCATCATTTCCTTCTCCCCCATTTTTTTATATTGATACCCTGGCCTAACCCTAACCACTAACCCCTAACCACTAACCACTATCCACTAATCACTAACCTCTAACCTCCAACCGTAACCACCTAACCCAAACCTCTAACCTTCAACCCCTAACCAGCTAACCGGAACCTAACCAGCCAACCTCGGCAAGCTGCTGATGCAAATCACTCTGTGATGTGCCGAGGAGTCGCCATTTGACAAGGCTGGAATACCAACTCACAAACTTTCACAGAAAGCCATCAAACTCACGAACTTTCACGAATTCCCATCAAAGTTACGAACTTTCACAGCGCTAAGCGAAGTAACGAAGTGACAAAGATGGCGCGGACTCGGTCCGAAGTGCCGTGATGGCACTTGATTGATTCCGTTAATCTTGATAAATCGTGATTAATGATTAACAACACGTGACCCTTCCCTTTTGCCTTCCCCTCTCTCAACCCTCAATCCCTCCCTGTCCAATGAGCAACGAAACCCAAGGCAAAACCCGAAATCCCAACTGGGGTGGTACCTGCGAGGGAGCTGGCCGACCAAAGAAGAGAACATTTACACAGCTACAGAATGCTGACCTGGACAGCCAGCCAGCACCTGTCCCCACTGGCTCTGGGAGCATGACTCATAGCTCATTTGAGCCTGCAACTAGCTGCTCTGATG
Organism: Mycena leptocephala; assembly: GCA_029378395.1. Lineage (NCBI taxonomy): Eukaryota > Fungi > Basidiomycota > Agaricomycetes > Agaricales > Mycenaceae > Mycena > Mycena leptocephala. The sequence goes on along the minus strand of JARJLF010000064.1, from coordinate 122,226 downwards.
TTACCCAATGCACTGCAAAGAAACTGGCTAGTACAGTTACAGGTTTTTTGCCCGACGAGTTTCACAGCAACCAAGCTCCATTGGACCTACTGGTAATGATTTCATCTTTTTTCTGGGCACTATTATTTGCTGACCAGCTTTTTTAGTCCTGTCCCATCGCACAGAATTGGAAAAAACAAATTCAATTGCACAACTCAATAAAGACCTGGCTGCTGCAGCTGCTTTTGATGCTCCTCAAGATCCGAGTGAGCCCATTTTTGACGAGAGTTTAGGAGGTGCAGAAGCAGAGAATGATGATTCAGCAAACGCTGAGCTGGCACAAACAGAGACGGCAGAAGCTGAAGTCAAGGCTCTTTCTGCAAATGACCAATGGCTCAAGGCAAACTTGGCTAGGATTATTAAAGAGACTGATAACACTGGGCAGCCTGGGCAGCCTAGACCAAATTGCTATAAAAATGGAGAGCTTTGGATCCGCCCTATTGACCCTGTTTTTGCACTTGAACAAGCTGGAACTAGTGGGCTAGCTCCTGTTGATATTTACCTTCTACCGATCTTTTTATGGCTACCATTCTGGTTACCTGGCCATCCAGAGGCATTCAAATGTGAATGTGGTAAGAAACTTATTCGGTATGGTGCGCTTCCCTTAATTTTTCAGGGACTTCATTCATTGTTAATATGTAGGATACAATGAAAATCCAATTACTCGGCAAGTCAGCACTCTTAATGGGCAAGATTACTTCCTCTTGACCAACCGATTTTGACGCCCATTACGCCGAGAAAATGACCAGGGTTGTGGCCAAAGCTATCAAGGCAGTGATCCTTGGATCTTGGGTCAGCTGCCAGAATTTGTGCAAAAGGCATTCCCTGGTATGTTGTGTGTTTTATTATTTGCATCTTCAATCTCACAGTCAGCAGCATGTCTCAGCTCGTCTTCTTGCTCACTCTTAATATAGTCATTCGCGCGCATCGCTGTCTCCTAAGACCGTGCGATTTGGCCAAGGTCATCGTTGCCAGCGCCCCTATTCGGCGACGACACTTTCGAGCTTCCAGCGGCGCCCGAAACGCCCTCGACATATACCCACATCCCATGGACCACCTCCCTTGCCTATTGTGGCGGCCCTACCTTCGTCGTGCAGCAGCCGAGGCCAATTCGAGGCTTTGACAGTGGATTTGTTTGCTGAGCGCATGGACTGTCTACGGATCTTGCCGATGGTTACCCCGTATCTTCTGAAACTTGAAACTTGCGCATATCAGAGGGCTTGCGCAAAAGCCGCACGAGCCGCATGCGGCTTTTGTGCATTGCGCAAAGCCGCGGGGTTTTTTTTCGCTGTTCTTGATTATTGTCTTGCTAAATACCATTCATTGCTCCTTAAATCCCATATTCCACTCCTGAGAGTGCTATTTGTTGGATGTGCAACTGTGGGAGGCCGCATTTTTCACGCATCACGAAGGCATCACTCAAGCTCCACTTCCTTTTCCCACACTCTCACGTCTGCCGCGCAGCAGAGGCAATGCCGAGGATGTTCTCTCTCCCCACAGCACCTCTCCTTCGCCTCAGGTAAGCTTACATTGAAATAGGTGACTGACACCTCTCACATTTCAAATTTGCCGTGCGGCTTTGCGCAATGCAAAAAAGCCGCATGCGGCTCGTGCGGCTTTTGCGCAAGCTCTCTATTATCTCTTTCTCAGCGGCTCTGCGTCAATTATCATATCTTCCAGTGCTATTGTGCCTAATCTACTGTCTTCACCCTACATTTCCTATTTGGATGCCACGCCCCCGTGCACACTGGCATTCCCTCACACTCTTTTAAAAATTGTTCTCGTCTGCAAACTGCTCATGGCATTTTGTGCACTGACTTAAATCGCTCTGTGTCTTGTGCACTGGCTAAATTATGCCATCCTCGTGCAATGCGCCACTGCTTCACGGGTTTACTTTGACTCGTTATTTTATGCATGTGGCCTATTCTTGGTGAGTGTTGATAATTTTGTACTACTGACTTCTTGCTCCAGTTGCTTGCTTCGCGCCCGGGCACTTGCATAATAATATCCCATGCACTATTCTCGTCACTTGTGTGCTTTTTTATTCTTCAGAGACACTCTCCTCTGCTTGGAGTGTGCGATATTGAACTATCATGCCATGCACTGGTAGTCAGTGATTCTCATCATCGCCCATGCCATATCCTATGATCTGACACCGTGCCGAGCACTGACTGTTATCATATAGGCCCCAATGTCTGCCATAGTATCATTTCATTGGCGTGGTCATCCAGTGCTCGTGCCTTCTAATGTTGGGTAACAGACATGTTTGTTTGGTCCCATCCTGCTCCCAAAACTCTCGGTGCTGGCCTTGATCTGTCAATGCTAGTGGATAACAGGGAGAGAGGTTACATAGCTCATCAACGGTTGTTGTATAGTGGGTCAGTGAAAGTACATTATCGAGGCCAGATGTATAAGTAGCTACTCAGCACGTTCCGAAATGGGACCCTGCTGGTTTCATTTATCCTGAATCTTATGTGACCAGAATGTTTCAATTAGATCATCACTGTATCATGCGGCCTTCACAGTACATATTTATTGTCATAGCCTTATCGGTGCCTTGCTGCCATTCTGCCTGTCATGATCTGCCTCCTTTTCACTTTTGCTCAATAACCTGGTCCCCAACATTTTCGCGTAAAGAACCCGGGTTATTCCGGAATGCTCCACCGGGTTATTGCTTTCGCCACACCTTGCTATCAACCTGGTCTCCTCTCACTATTAACCCGGTCACCCCTTGCCTCACTCCTTAACCCCTACACCCCTCACAACCTTCATACGATCGACCCTAGACTTGTACCCCTACTTGCCGGATCAACCCCTACTTGTTTGATCTAACTCCTACTTGGTGATCGCCCCTTGTAACACCCCTTACAACCACCCCTTAGCGTCTGCAGTCACCCCTACTCTGCTATACCCCTTTATTTTACAGTATATAGACCCTAGGTAGTTACTTACGTTCCTTACACTATTCTAGTCTACTCTCCAGTGCTTAATTGACTGTGTTCTGCCTATTCCTTATATCACCCAGTTGCCTATGTCGCAGTTATCCCTGCAGTGAGGCCCTGTGCTGACACCGCCTCCCCCTTTCTTGGCTTTACCACTAGTCCTACATTTTTGCGACACTTATTTCTCCTTTATTTTCTATTTTCTGATGAGTGCTGATCATATCTTTGTTGAATAGGTCTTGTGGTGAGATGTTCTTCATGGTTGAGCAGTCCATCCTGGGGAGGTCTGTCGGCATTGCAAGGTATGCAAGGGGGAACTGATCTGCAAAATCTGCACCATACCTCGCAATTGTTTTCTCAGAAAAATTTGGGACCCCTCCCCCCCTCCCAATCGGGAAATTGCCTTTCTGGGAAGGTTTCCAGGATGGTTTTAACCCCAAAACACAGTGAATTTGGGTCTCAGAGACAATTATTATGTGAAAGGAGAGTCTTTAAAGCATTTTTCTCAAGCTATGGAATGTATTTGAGTGAGAAGAATTTCGCTTCTTCGGCCGATGCCCGACCCCACGTGATAAATTACGACGTTCGGAGTGGCTGCGCACGATCTCCCGATATAGGAATAATGTATCCTCGTCTATGTCGAGAACCACTACAGCAGGGACCTTAAGGAAAGTGAATTGCCTCTCAATATCATAATGTGTTTCAGTTTTCGAGGTGATTTAAAAATTCTGGGATCGGAAGCCCCTTGGAGATGCCAGTGGGTGCAAGAGATTGGCGCCACGTGGTTGTCGTGTCGCGTTCGGATCACTAATATCGACTCAACGATAGTCGCCGGATTAGGAAGGAGGGAACGCGGGACAGTTTATTTGAAGAGAGGTGGGAGCAGGAGAGATAGCGGTGGCAGGCGGGAGCGGCAGCAGGCATTCCTCTGATGGGAATTGTCGTGTGTAAGTTGGTTTGTGGGGGGAACGCACGGGAACGGAAATTGATGGGAAGTAACGGAGGGGTTAGGAGCTACCTCTGTCTACGCCAGTAGCCAGACCCTCTGTCTATCGGGGGCTGGAACACAGTGACTCATCGGCGGTATTTGATAAATTATTTACCAGCCCAGGATTAAACACCTCTTTACACCCCAAATAATTATCCCGAAAAACTTATCCGAAACCAATTTGCATCAAAGATGGGTACGGCGCAGGGATGCGGGATTCGCTGAAATGCTTGTGCAACCTGCACAGCCATTACTGTCCCAATACGCTAGTAATCCGGAATGAGTATCACATCGAAGACTTTTACACGTATGCAGGGACCGACCTTCAGCCACTGGGAGCGCGCGGCATGCATCGAGGATTTCGAAAAAATTACAGTGTATTGAATTTGTTCTTCTGTCAATTAAATCTGTTAAAACTACGTCTCGTCGGCCCAATCTGGGTACAGTGCTGAGCCTGACTCGTCAGTGCACTTAGCATAAGACAACCGGCATCAGGGCAAATCCCCGTATTTTATAAGCCTGCAATATGGCTTAGGGTACCGCCCTCGTAACCCGGGGTTGACAGTTCCCAAACTGCTCACCAATTTACAGCTGTTTGCGAAAGTAATGACACTCCCATCATTTTGTAAATAAGAACAACTTCAAATACTTCCCCTCTTGTCGCGCCGATTGTGGACCCATTTCTTAAGGAAATATCTTGTGAATAGGTGCGTTCGAAAGCATTTCGAAGCCGCTTTCATTCTAATATGGTCTCATCCCCTATTTACGCGGTTTTTTTTTCGACCTTATTCGGCTCCAGCGCGCGTGGGCTGCCATCTTGCACTCGTCTTTTCTCACTCAATTCTGGCTGGAATCGGCTCAAAGTAGGCGCGTTCGAACACCATTCTGTGCCTCTTTCGAACCGTCCCCCCCGCTCTCGCCAGTTTCTCGCCTGTATACATCTGGTTTTTCGCTTTATCCGGCGCATTCAAGCGTGTTCCTGCTGGTGATTGTACCGAGTGTGCCGATCCAAAGTGCGTTGAAATAGCACTGCTCATAGATTTCTGTTTACCCTGAAAACCACAGCACCTTATTACTATCCACACACGAATGGGCAACCGCCGTATCAGCCGGGATGTGAAAATCGCCGCGCTTAATTTATATGAGCAAGGCCACCTCTCCGTCAACCAGATCCTTGCATGTGTGGGGTTCTCACGCAGTACATTCTTTCGCGTTCTTCATCTATGGCGCACCACCGGCGACGTCGTGCGGCCTCAGAACCGTACCGGCCGCCCACGACTTCTACACCACGATGATGTTGACCATCTCATCCAACTCATCCATCACAGACCGGACTGGTTCCTCGACGAGCTTCTCAACCTCCTCAAGCACAACCGTTTTATCTCCGTCCACTACACTACAATACATCGTGAACTCGAGCGTGCCGGGATGTCCACGAAAAAGCTTGATGAAATTGCTGAAGAGCAAAGCGAGCCCTCTCGGCTTGACTATGTTCGTGAAATTTCCCAAATCCCTGCCGACTACATAGCTTTCTTGGACGAAACCTCCAAAAATGACAAAACCCCTGGCCGGCGACTTGGACGAGCAAAAAAAGGCAAACGGGCTGTCAAGCGCCGGAAAGCAGTTCGTGGCCGCCGTCTGACTGCCACCGGTGTTCTTACATCGCGTGGAATGCTAACTAGCACGGTTGTCGAGGGTTCTATGCACCGTGATCAGTTTCTGAGATTTCTCGAGCATCAAGTTGTGAGTTTGCCTTCTTTTTCTGTATTCTTCTCACTCAAAACTGTTCTCTAGTTGCCTCTCTGCTCTCCATATCCGGGCCCGTTGAGTGTACTTGTCATGGACAACGCTAGAATTCACCACGGAGAAGAAATCATCCAGTTGTGTGATCGTTTTCGTGAGTGATATTCCCGCCATCTTCCGATATATATTCATGTCATCTAGGTGTGCGCCTCGTGTATCTTCCGCCATACTCGCCTGATTTCAATCCTATCGAAGAGGCCTTCTCCAAGATCAAGGCTTGGATTCGCCGCAACAATGATATTTTCACTTACGGCGAAGATGATGAGCCTCACGCGCTGATCTATGATATGCTTGAGGCTATGAACATTATCACGGAGTTGGATGCGATCGGATATTTCATTCACGCCGGTTACTTCTGATATAGCTGGATTACAATTATGCGAGTTACACGAATTACGACTGCAATACTAGACAAACATTCACTGTTCACCGGGCAACTGCGACCACACACCCACAGCGACCTTTAATTCTGCTATTTCGCCTCTCATAAAACCCATCTCCTTTAGTTCATCTACTTCCACGAACTTGAAAGCATTGCTGCGTTTGAATTTATGTTCCTTGAAACGGTCGCAGATATCGGAATCGAGATCATAAAGGGTACAGAAGTTCTCAATAGAAAGGTCGGGGCCTGGAATGCGAGGGTGAGGGATAAGCATATTCGCAGTCTTGAGTGGAGGCATAAAAGCATCGGGAGCGGCAGGAGCAGGAGCGGCGGCGGGGCGAAGAAGGTTTGCGAGCTCAGCAGGGAAATTGAAATGCACCTGTGGTGCCGCGGGAGTATTCTTAGCAGATGCTTGTTCTTTAAGATCGAGACGACGTTGCAGAAGCGGGGATTTAGCCGCACGGGCGGCAGCGGCTACTTTGTCGAATAGTTCGTTATTGGGTGGCGTATCAAGGTCAGCGAATTGGGTCCCTTTCAGCTGCCATCCCAAAATCAGCGCGGCTCGTATCCGGGTATATGCTGCTCACCCAAGCAGCGCCCCAGCTCTCCATGTGCGTATGAGACAATGGAAAGTGGTCGGGATCGGTTTGGCGGACAAAGCAATGCTCGCTTCCACAAGGGCCGCCGGGCACCAGGCATTTCCATCTCTCGCGCAGCTCGCCGATTTTCTCATTTAGAGCTACGTTTGCAGGCAAGATGTCGCGAGCATTCCGAACCTATCACGTTGTAAACACACAATCTGAAGTCCAAGACAGAAGTAAAGGAAGACCTTCGTCTTCTTTTTGGGTTGCACATTGGCCATGTCTGCGTCGTTTTCTTTATTGGTTGCAGCAGAGTCCTACGAGAACAATGAGTACTACCGATAATAATAATAGATCTCAAACCTCTTTTGGTTCAACAACGATCCTTGCGACCGGATTTTTGCCCAAGAGCGCTTTTTTCACAAGATACTCATAGTGTTCGATGTCCGCAATGTGCATTGGATCGCAAACTTGGCGAGGGACGGTAAAGGTGATAGTGTAGTCGAAAAAATTGATATTGGCAGGTTTGAGAACGGCACTGATTTTTGTAAGGATATGGGTCTTGAGCCGCCTCCATGAGTTGTTACTGTATAGGTTGACGATGTGCGTGATTGGTGGACCGCGAGACGATCTGGTCTTTTTCATTTGCTGGGGGGTGTAAATGGCAATCTTGTATTCGATTTCACGCGGAGGTGGTTTCTCTACGGGCAAGAGATGGTCAGGCAAAGGGATGAAAATATGTAAAGTCTGATCGGCACCTGATTTCTTGAGACTCCCACCACGTTTGCGTTTCTGAGGCACCACGACGACCTCGTCTTCCTCGTCCTCTTTCTCCTGTTCACCCTCGTATTCTTCGTCTTGCGACTCCTCGTGTTGCGACTCCGCTTCGTCTTCCGACCCGTCTTGCGACTCCTCCTCGTGTTGCGACTCCGCTTCGTCTTCCGATCCGTCTTGCGACCCATCTTGTCCTTGTTCTTCGTCATCATCTTCCTCTTCCTCTTGGTTCTCCCTCCCCCCACTGTCGACAAGAGTAACATCTACGTCCATATTTGCGTCGGAATCCAGTATGATTTCGTCATCCGACTCCATTTCATCTTGAGCAGCAAGGGTGGAAATGCAAGCGGAGGTTTTGCGTGAAGCCGCGCGCGTGGACATTGTAGACGAGTGGAGACTGCTGAGCAGATAGTTCAGTCCAAATACTACAAGATTAGCTCTGTGACGCACCTGTAGAGACAGATCTGAGACAGGAATGACTCGGAGAAAGGGGGAGCACGAATATTCGCCTGCGAGCAAGAAGTATGCGAGAAACTGGCGAGAGCGGGGGGGACGGTTCGAAAGAGGCACAGAATGGTGTTCGAACGCGCCTACTTTGAGCCGATTCCAGCCAGAATTGAGTGAGAAAAGACGAGTGCAAGATGGCAGCCCACGCGCGCTGGAGCCGAATAAGGTCGAAAAAAAAACCGCGTAAATAGGGGATGAGACCATATTAGAATGAAAGCGGCTTCGAAATGCTTTCGAACGCACCTATTCACAAGATATTTCCTTAAGAAATGGGTCCACAATCGGCGCGACAAGAGGGGAAGTATTTGAAGTTGTTCTTATTTACAAAATGATGGGAGTGTCATTACTTTCGCAAACAGCTGTAAGCTGGATTAGCAATGTGTTGGTGCTTTCCATATAATCTGAGCTGTGAGAAAATTGATGCGATGAGGCGGAAGAAAACGTGTCGAGGCCGAAACGAATACGCGACTCCCCATATCGGCATAGGTATTTGGTGCCGTAGGCGCCAAACAATCCGGTCAATTTTGGTATATGGGGACACAGCCACCTGACAAGTCTCTTACAGACGAATTGCTCGCTCCCAGTGTAGTGGGTCCCAGCTCCCTTGTATTTGTTCAACACCCCTCCTTTGTCACTTGCTCTGCTCGTGCATGTGCGGGCTCGCGGTGCTCGCCCGCCCCGTTATTCCCTGTTTTCGCCCTTCAGCCACGAGCTCCCCTCGATTCTCTGCTTGTTCTCTTTCGACTCCTCGACAACTCGACAATACGAATACGACATCGCAGCACCGTCCTCATACTCGCTCGACAACGCGTTTTCTCTCTGCCACGTCACACAATGTCTTCATCCAAGTCTCTCCCGAATGGCATTCGCTCCAACAGGAACGGTGCTGAGCATCGAGCTCATAAACGTAAACACGCGACTACGGCTGGTGGAGCCGCGGTAACTCAGACCACGTACTCTGATGCTGGATCTCTCGCTGCTGTCAAGAGCATGGCTAGCATGTTTTCAGGCCCACAATTTCCGCACCAGTGGACTCACATTCTCTCTGAGACTGAGGCTGCTGCTCGTGCGGTGCCCCCAGCCTCTGTAATTACCTTCTTCGTGGAAGAACAATCGTGTTGCCTTAAGGGCTTCAAAAGTGCCCAAGAGGCTTTGCAGAGAGCTGTAGCGACTCAACGGAAGTTCGCTGAGAGCACTAGTACCGGCCTCACGCCCCCTGCGGTGTTGAATAGTGTTAAAATGCCTTACCTCCAGCTTATGATCCTGAGGTGCGAAAAATATTGTCAATTAACGCAAAATTTGCTGCAGGCGTATCTCGGCGGGGTGAATTGAATCTCAAATACCTCCCTGTGTTAAACTGCCTTCGTCATCAATTATTTCCCCAAATCATTCCGCTGAAACTACGAACGTATTCAGCGTCAAAGGACGTATGGATGGTTATGAGACCACTCGCCCGGGGAGTTTCCCGCAACCAATGAGCTTCAGAGACAAGATGAGGCTTTTCAGACGTGAATGGCGGTGCTCGTATCCATAAGTTACGAAAGTTCGGGCAAAGAAGAAACGCGTTATACGACCAACCAGCCGAAGGCGAGTGAGTCGGCCGGATTGGTTGCGCGGAGATTTGCGAATGAGGTTGGCAATGAGCGGATGTTCCTCTGCGGCCAGAATTCTGTTCAAGTTCGGGACGCCCAGGACGCCCATCAGAAGGTTTGCCGAACTGCCTCGAAATGGATCAAAAGAGCGCGCAGTACACATCGGAAAGAATGTTGAGTCAGGTTAATCGTGACGCTACGAATCCACGTAGGAAAACCAACGCTGCTGTGATCTTGACTGAGCCAATGCGACGTACATACGGTAGGCGAGAGCTACGCGGTTCGATTCAAATCAAGAACTGCGGTTCGGCTGTGCCTGCCGGCATCTTTCGGTTCCCACAACTCCACTATGTCCTCGACTCGTCCCTAGTCCCTCAACGCCACCGCCGCCCTCTGCCGCCTCCCGCCCATCGCGCCGCCTCCCGCCCCCCGCCTCCACCGCTCCCACTCAACCGCAGACTGATTGGTGACATACGCGGGACAACTGTAACGAAGGGAAGTGACCCAGAGTCAACGTTCTGCATCGGCGCCCTGTCATCGGCGACATCATCCTGTGCTCGCATTGAGAAGCAAACCGTGATAGCCCCTAACAAAAGCACGCATCGTCACTGGGCCATCGATCGCATCTACATGCTCGTCCAAGTTTAGTGGTGAGATCGGGCCTTCTCGTCTGCCAGTGTCTGGAGGGAATATGCAGATGAACGTGAGTAGAGCAATGCATTCAAGTACTATGTAGGCAGGTAGGTAGGTAGGGGTATAGTGTAATCTAAGTACGCAGTAATCTAATTACAGAGTAATCTAAGTTCGCAATAATGTCAGAAAATGAGCGTATGTTGTATCTAATAATGGATTTCAAGAGGATCCTCATCCTCATCCGAGTCCTTTCCACTGCTAGGATCCCCATCCTCCTGCATAACGAGCGGATATGATGATTCGAGAGTCAGCGCCCGACACAAATCTGTGCACTGGTGATCGTCGATGAAGGACTTGATCCCCTTTTCACCGAAGTCGCCAATACCGGAGTCTCTGGACAATGATCAGTGGAGAGAAATGAAAAGGATTCCATGCCTCACCCGTCCTTGGTATGGGTCATAAGATCAAAGAGGATAAGCCCGTCGTTGGTACGAACGAGACAAGGAGTGCCTTGAAAGATGCAATCAGGGGTCATTTCGTGAGTAATGGAAAGCAGCAAGTACGCACCTTGCAAGTCAGCGACGACCAGTGTACCCTTACTATACCCGAACACAAAATGAGCAAAAGCTGAGATTGTTGCACTTCGCAGATCTCTGCGATGTGAGCGGTGAACCAAAGTTCCACTGAACTTGATAACTGTAGTTGGACGCTTGCGTTCTACCAACCATGTTAAACCCTCCTCTGTATCAGTGATTTGAGCGACTCCCGAGGCCGTTGATGGACGGTCGACTTCTATGGCAAGGAATGCATCGGCAAACGCGATATCTAACAAACATTACTTCGGAAATGATCGGGGTCAGAGTCTAACTCACTTGTGTCGACACTGACATCTCCGTGGGATTTACAGAGACGATAGAAACCATTCAGGAACCACGTTCCGATTGCGAGCCTAGTAATCTCCCCTTCAACTTCAACTCGGTTCGCTTCAACAGAAACCTCCGATTCGAATAGATCGCTGTCTGCAGCGGTAAGCTTAAAAAAGCGTTTTGCGACATACTGCTCCCCAGTTGTGAGGATCAGCTGTCGTTTGAAGGTTTGAAGGTATTCGTCAGCGCAGAACAAGAAGGAATGCTGAATTACTCACATCAAAGGCGTGTTTCATGCTCCCGCTACTGAACGGTGTATCAAATATATGTCCACGATAAATGTCGCCTGTATCAACGAGCTGCGGCTGTCCAGTCGAAGTAGCGGTAATGCACGTAATTTTCCTGTAAGTGATATCACTCTGCTTCTGGACTACAGCACGGCCGCTCCGCTTTGAGAGGGAGAACTCGGAACGCAGTGAAACTACAGCACTGTCAAACATCTTGCAAAGTTTAATGTATACAAAAAAGACGTCACCTGCTGAAACGGAGGAACGGATTTGCTTCTGCTTGTCGGAAGTCAGATCTTTGGACGAGTCGGTTCGGCTCCGCTTCCGGGTAACCTGGGCGACAGCAGAGGACGTCATGTCGGAAACTGAATTCATATTCTCGACCGATTCTTTGGCTTGTTTCCACTGAGACAAATTTCAGCTGAAATCAAGTATGTCTATGCTGAACAGCCTACCGCATCATAGTCAATGTACAATTCAAGGCATATGAACGGAGAAGTCTTTGCATGCTTCAAGAAGTGCTTCCACTTCTTGGGCACTTCATGAAGATAGATTGGCGCATTGGTGGGGGTACTATAGTATGTATAAAATTCGCCGAGGGTCATAGTGGAAGTACCCGGTTCCAAGAGACGGTCGACAGGCCAGCGGAATGATGTGGCGTCACTAGAGATCAACCCAGGTTAGTACAAACTGAAAAAGACATAAAGATAGCTACAAACTTTCGGAGAGCAACGAGGTTCTGTTTTGTCCACTCAACATTGACGACTTGCACTACATCAGCTTTAATATCTGTACGGAGAAAGGTGTTCACCAGTGCAGATGTCATCAGTATGGACAACCTACCTTCCATATAGAGGCTGGTTGACCATTTTTTGGAGGCGCTACCTAACCGGGCATCGATTTTTGAATTCTTGCTGGACCGAACCTGAAAAAGTTTAAGGAAAATTTGAAGGCATTGCTAATGACATACCTCCCAGCAGACCATGATCAGTGATTCGCCTGGAAGCCCACCACCATGTTCGTGAGCCAGGAGCGTAGCTGTATTCAAGTGCGTCCCAGGATTGACGGATTTTGAAGATAGACCAGGAGGTGGAAGCTTGAGGTGTTGGCGGAGGGCTAGTATGCGAGCTGCAGTTGCCTCATTGGTAGAATTGCCGACCAACGATAGCCCCAGAGGCTCCGCTGTGCCCGATGGTGGTGTAGCAACTATACAAAAGAAAATGAGGTTATAGATATCAGATAGGTAGTAAAAACGTACGAGATAGTACGACATTGCAAGTAGATGACCCACAAGTCTGAGCCGACCCGGGCATGGGTGGAGGAGCCATGTTCCTCCTAGTAACACCGCAAAATGAACACTGGGGCCACTTCTGAATCATGCCAAAGTCAGAAGGTATGGCTAGAACAGGGTAGACACATACTTGAATGTCTTGATACTCAGCTGAGTCTCGATCATGGTTTTGCAGCTTGACACATTTGGGGCACTTGCCAGCAGCTTCCCGGAGAGGAAAGGTCAAACCACAGTCTTCGCATTGTGCTGCACTAGGACTGTTTGAGTCCATGGCAGCGAGACGAGAAAGAACGAAAAACGAAGGACAGTGCGATGTGCCAAACGAGTGTGAGAAAAAATAGAGTGGTATTGAACGAGTACCGGATTTATAGGTTGCGGAAAGATCGAAATGGGAAGAACATACCAGAACGATCTTGCCAGATTTGTTTCAGTCATGTGGTGCAATCCAGAAAATTCTGCGAGCGTCGATTCTCATTACCCAATTTGAAATCAATCCCTCTGGTTGCTCGAATCATGCCCAATCCCACGGGAAAGAACGGCGCAGGAACAAAGAATTGTAAGATCTCGGAATCACATCAAGTTTTTCGTTGGACTTGACAAGGAATAACAGATCCTCCAGACGACGAGCTTAAAAAAAGTCTAGAGGACTATGTTCGACATGGGTTGTCACAGGAAAAAAAGCTCGAACGACTCGCCAAGGACCACAAACTTTCTATCCGGTCTTTCAATAACTTAAGTCTTGTGCGAACTTGACTGACGAAGACATTTCAGTACGACAAATTAAACGAAATCGAGAGAAGGCTCAAAATACCTTCAGTGCGCCGTACCCCAGCCGCCCGCGAAATAGTAGCTCAGGCTGTGGCCGACGAGATGGATAAGGATGTTATGCAGAACAACGGCCCAAATTTTGTCAAGTCCAAGTTGAAGGATAAGCTAATAATGGCTCCCGGTGCGTAGTCCTGTGAAATGCTCTTGTATCTCAACTTTCACAAGAGACGAAATCAGGCGTCTCATGCATGAATGGAATCCTCTCGGTGCGGAGCGTCGTTACCCGGGACACAAGAAGCACAAAATTTATCGACACCCACTTTCTGCCCTCGGACCCTTCCACGAGGTGTCGTCTGACGGACATGAGAAGATCGGTGCACAGGCATTGAAGATGGGTGACGTTGGACTTCCGATTTATGGGTGGAAGGATAAATGGACTGCCGATTTATTGAAGATGAACGTCGTTCCAAACTGTCGTAGCAATGCCGCCATTGGTCATTTGTTCTTAGATTTTATTGAGGAATATGGAGGTGTGTCGGCTTCATTTTGCTGTATAATGACTTAATTGTACCCGTTTTAGGGATCGGGTTACGGTCCACGACGGATAAAGGATCAGAGTTAGGCTGGTTGGAGGCTATTCAAACAGTGTTACGGTGTGTTGAGAGTTTTTTCGTTGACCCGAGTTTGACCTGCGCCAGTGAGATATTTGCGCCGGACATTGATCCCGCTGTCTATCCGGCGCATAAATCAATCAAGAGCGTCCACAATACCATCATCGAAGCATTTTGGCGATGGTTGCGTGAAAAGCTTGGTATTAACCTGCGAGATCATATCTTGCGAGGCAAGAATGAACATATCTTTGATCCCAATGTCGCCTTTCACAAGTTTGGTTCCTGGAGTCATTATTTGTTTTCTTCGCTGACCGCACCATGAACAGGGATTTATTCAATTGGATCTTCCCTCCATTGGTCCAAGCCGAACTCGACGAGTTTCGCATCTGGTGGAACCAACACCAAATAAGATCTCAACCTAATAAAAATATGCCTTCTGGACATGTTCCAGCCGATGCGTTGAAGTATCCCGAGTTGTATGGGGGAATAAATTGCTTCATCAAAGTTCCGAAGGAGACGATTGCCGAACTCAGACAGTTCCTGACAGAGGAGGTGGGGCCTAGAAGCGAGCACTTGGACTGGGTGGATGCAGAATTTGCTGCGCTGGCGGAGTCCGTTCGAAGTCACTCGGTTCCCCACAAATCACACTGACGAACAGCTGGGAAATATTTAGAAAAATGTCTGCATTTATCGAGAATCTCGGAAACAATGTACAGCGATATTTGTTCTAATGCACAACTTTATTTGTCGAAATGGTACAGCAGTGTCCACCACCGTTGCGGACAACCTCCGGCGAAAAACAAGTTCTGGTGGCCAATTGGTCCACAGGGGATACTTTGTCATGCCGTTGCGTCAATGGTGCCAGAAATCGTTATTGCAGTTTGTCCTTGGGAAAAGAGGACGCTCAAAGGACATTGCAGAATGACGCCAAATTGTCGAATACAAAAACGTGAAGCAGGCACTGCCGTCGCAACAATTGAGATCATCAAAACTCGACTTGAAGATATGGCATAGCATAATAATTTTTCGCACATAAAGACACATGTACCATACTTCATGCCTCAACAAGACTCGGGTGGGTGCGTTTACCGGGGAGCAGTGCCCAGGAAAATCCGCTTCTCCTGCCTGGGGCCACCACCGGGACCACTGCGTTCAGGCTGGGTGGTGATTGGGACAACGACCGAGATGGGGATCAAGTCGAAGTTCAAGACGGTAAGGAGAGCCTACAGAAATGTTTGGGATGTGTGAAAAAGTGCGATGCAAATGGCGGGGAACTGACCTTGGTGTCGGGGTCGATCTCCAATCCCCCAGACGCAGGGGTGTCGAGAGCGGAACCTCAGGGACATAGTTGTCCTTCCGCTCTCTCTCTTCTTCCTGCAGTTTGAAGACATGCCGCGGACGGGCCCCTTCTGGATACGCTTCAGAAGATGGGTGGCGAAGCCGGAGATTTTGTTGTGCAGCTGCTTCGAGGATACTACCGCCTGCGTGTGGGTTGAGCAACAGAGAAAGACAAGTATCCCATTGGACTATTGACGACATCATCGATGATACACTTATTGGTGTGGAAGTCGAGGGTGAGGTGTTGCAGCCTTCGCGATACACAGCCAGTTGACTTACTTATGCAAATGACCTGTACGCCTACAGCCGCTTCTGCAGCTCGGTCGGCCACTGTATGGTGTCCCACGAATGTCATCAATCAGTCCGCGGTTGAGTGGGAGCGGTGGAGGCGGGAGGCGGGAGGCGGCGCGATGGGCGGGAGGCGGCAGAGGGCGGCAGAGGGCGGCAGAGGGCGTTGAGGGACTAGGGACGAGTCGAGGACATAGTGGAGTTGTGGGAACCGAAAGATGCCGGCAGGCACAGCCGAACCGCAGTTCTTGATTTGAATCGAACCGCGTAGCTCTCGCCTACCGTACGTACAGGTCAAATTGAACGTACAACTTTAGTCTCATTCAGGCGATAGGTGTTCGGCAAAAGCCTGGGAATGCCTATTTCCGTTAAACGAGTTGTGAGTCCCATCACTTCGCATCAGCACATTATTCTCGGCTTCAGCAAGCCGGGTTCACTGTGCAGCCTACCGCTGCATTTTAGGGTAAGTCTCGACCAATTTATTTGCTGGGGTAACAGCGTTCCCCCCTAGACCCCCCTACTTTAGCCTGACGGCGTATCAAAGTCAAGATATTCACCGCTTTTTCCAAATCCGTAAGATTTTGAGCTCAATCTCGATTTTATAAATAATCTGGCGCGGGGGAGACCCCCGCGGACCCCCCTTGATGCTCGCCGCTAGGCCCACTGTGTGGGGCTTGAGAAATTTTTTTTCGAGCGTTAACTTGATTCAAAACTTATTCCGAACCGGGAGCGGAGGTTGAAATCTCTTGATGTGCCGATCAGCCGAGTCCCACTAACTGCGTCAAGCGGGTTAAGCGAGTTGCATCAATAGGTGTTCGGGGTATTGGTCCGAACGCCTTAAGGCTCCAACCGTTTCCGTTTGTAAACGTTTTCAAACGATTTTAACCGTTTTTATTTCTGTTTAGTTTGCCCGGGGTAGCAAACAGTTTGTAAAGGGTTTAAATGGTTGTCAGAAATCAATCACTTACCACGGCTTAGAGGTTGAGTTCTGAGGCAGAAATTTGTGCCAGCACCGCTCCTAAGAATGTTAGAAACCCACACATAGTCCCCGGAGCACAGAACAGCTCGCCGACAGGCAGGACCTTCCAACTTTGGATGCATTTTGATGGCGGTCGGCTTTCTCGGCAAACAACATGCCTGCATTCCGCCCATTATTCCGCGTTCACAAACATCGTTGTTCACTTCGGGGTCAACATATAACGATCAAGTCCTTGTATGCGTGGTCAGAATGGTGAAGTTGCTTGATTTGACTCTACATAGGTGCGAGTAAACTGCGCTGGAAAATACCCTTTATAAACAGTTTAAAACGGTTTAAAACTGTTTATATACCGTTTCCGTTTGTTTTGCCCGGGTCCACAAACGAAAACTGAATGGTTGGAGCCTTAGAATGCCTACTGTACTATTAAAACTAGGGGCCAGCTACTGCCGTCTCGGACCTTGCTTTACAAAAGTGCACCAGGGGCGCTCCACGCCCCGGTGCCGTGCCCAAGCTGTGCCGTTATTGACTGCCAGTCAGTGTTAAAAAGCAGAGCCTCGAGAGCGGTCGAAAACGTCCGAACAAAATTCAAAGGTTTTAATTTTTAAAACACTTTTTGTTCAGTTACGGCAGGTTTGGTTCTATTTGTTCCCTGCAGGTTTCGAGTTTCGAGGATCAGAGATATGCTATTGTTTGGATCTGTTTGTTCCTTGCAGGTTTCGGCTGGGTTTTCGAGGTTCAGTGATATCCTAAGTTTGGTCTTGTTTGTTCCTTGCAGGTTTCGGAGAAATTAATTGTCAGGTAGGGAGACCTAGCTAAAGCAAGGTGATCAATTCGTCAAGGGGTGTGATGCGTGACCCAAAGTTTCAATTCGACAATTCGTGAACGGAGCTCGAGCTGCGTGACATCTCCAAAAATTTCGTCAACCCGTAAAAATATTCCAGGAGCTGTGGTGAATGCACAGTGACTCAATGGAATATTTTAGGAATGACCTGAGCAATTTATTTAATTTATTTCAACATACCTTGAGTGATGCCGAACAATGCATTTTTTGCTGTTGAACTTGCTCGGAACGACGATAGTTGTGAGGTTTGAAGCCAAAAACCTTAAAAATGGACAATAAATTGAGCGGGAAGTGCCTACAGCTGAGGAAAATTGCCCCCAGCACCCCTGAACCAAATTTTGAACCTACCGTGACGAAAAGTATATTCGTCAAGAGCCTGGGTGACGCGTGACAAGGTTGCAAAATTCGTCACGTCAAGCACCCCCGTGACGCGTGACTGACGAATTGATTTTAATAGTACAGTATTTTCTGAATGATACTAAAGTTGTCGTGCCTCGGACGATGGAGTGGGGATTCCAGCTAGAAAATAAGGGTGGGCTTAAAACCGGACTCCAGCTGTTGTGAGATTGAGGTAGACACTTTGTGTCAAGGTTTGTAGGGTCAAGCCTGTCACGCGTGACACCCCAACTCCAATGACGACAGGACACAGCCACTTGACCCGTCTTCCTCCCATCAACGACTCGGACATCCGTGAACTTTTGGCACCGCTAACCTAGTCTCTCTCGATGTTTCTAGCTCGTACCTCGCTCGATAAAGTCTGTTGGTTACCGCGTAAATTAGCCGGTGGCCTACGTTATTATGTAAGATTGTGTTAGCCGAGCTTCACGTGAGTGTGTCCCCGACGCGATTCAGACGCGTTGTAAACCGCTGGAAACCTTCAATGCAATTTCAAAACTGAAGAACTCAACTTAAGAGCTTGGACAAACCTCTGGTACATTCGCGAGTCATTTCCGGCATGAAAAGCGCACAAACCAATATATTTCTTCAATTTCAGCCTGTTTCGGCCGGAAGGGATCCAATTCATCTGAGGGTACAAGGTGATGCTCCCAGAGTTCAACTTACTGTACTATTAAAATCAATTTGTCAGTCACGCATCACGGGGGTGCTTGACGTGACGAATTTTGGAACCTTGTCACGCGTCACGGAGGCTCTTGACGAATATATACTTTTCGTCACGGTCGGTTCAAAATTTGGGTTCAGGGCTGCTCTGAGCAAGTTTCCTTAGCTGCGGACACTCTTCCTACTATTTTTTCGCCATTCTCAAGGTTTGCTGCTTCAAACCTCACAAACATCATGCTTCAGACTAAGTTCAACGGTGAAAAATGGATTTTTTCCCTGTTCACCAGATTTGCTGAAATAAAACTTCTCAGGTGATTCCTAAGTCATCCTAATGGTTTACTCTACATCTCTTGCAACCCCTGGAATTTTTTTTGGGGTTGACGAAATTTTTGGGGTTGTCACGCAGCTGGCGACCCTTTGACGAATTGACGAAATGGTATTTCGGGTCACGCGTCACACCCCTTGACGAATTGAATTTAATAGTACAGTATATGATTTGGAAGTCACCCCCTGAGTCCAGCCATCAGAGAAGATGAGGGACGCGTCGACTCGGAGACGTGTCTGGCGAGGTGCTTGGTTGTGCATGCATTTCGATGGTTACATAATAACGCAGGCCGCCGGCTAATTGACGCGGTAACTAACAGACTACCGCTAACCCTGGCTCGACGTTTCCGTCCATCAATGGTGGTCTTTCTGCCGTGATTCTGTAAGTTAGTCTTCCCCCGAGTCGGCTCGAGGTGCGTTGTATTTATGCTCGGGTTAGAGTGGAAGCCTCAAACTGAATTTATAGTGCAGTGTGCATTTCTTGCTCTCCATTGCTTGTACAGTTCGCCCACGGCACGACAGCATCTGCCACGCCGATGCAAGACCCAACGCGAGGGAGCCCCACAAATATCCCACCCATCAGTTCTGCTAGCGAAATTTTGGCAACGCCAGCGAGCTGGAACCCATCCCGGCGTGTCTAGGAGCTCGATCAGCGCGTCGCCCAGCTCAAGTGCGAGCGCGGCGCCCAATTCCAGCACATCTTCGTGCGTGGTTTCATGGCGTCCACTCCATTGCTTTAAACACAACTTCCGCTCCCAGATTCTTCCAAAACAAAACCGCCGTCACAGGCGTCTTTATCGCCGTCGGTCTGGTCATCGCCATACTCCTTGTATGGGTATATACCAAGGCCGGCACTTACATACATTCGAGGGCCCGGCACATTCAGCTCACAGGCGGCACATTGAGTGAATGTGCCGTGCGTGAACGCATAGGCGGCACATTCCATTCCGGGAATGTACCGGGCTTGGCACCGACTAATCTAGGCAAAGACACGTACGTGTCTTTGTTCATTGCGCACCCCGCCTCTCTTCCTCCTCCCACCACCACCCCTCGCTCCAACGAGCCCGCCAACGCGTCAAAAAAAGCGCCAAAATGACCACCGATGGCACCGACAACTCGAAGCATATGGCCCCGACCAGCTGTTCATTGACTCGGACACGGTCTCGGCACGTCAATTTGACTTCCACCCCCCATGTACGTCGTGGCATGGGCAGCGTCCTAAACTCCTGGATAGATGCATACATCACCTCTTCTCGTACTCATCTCACTTTCCCGATCACGAATGTATTGATCTTCCCGCGCTGAACGAATTCCGGGGACACCCGCAGCCTGTGCGATCTGAACGCCTCGACAGATGTCAGTGCATACGACAGGTATTTCTTTTGTCGTCAGATTCTTTTACTGAACCTCAATCAGGGCTAGCCGTGTGACCACCAGTATTTTTCGGCTGTAGGGATTTCACTCTAGACTTCAATGAAGCCAGTCAGAACCCGGATGACGTCGGTGAGCAGAGGCTCGCGACGTTTCTAACCCATCAGTTACTGTCCGACATCTCAGAAACGGAGACTCAACCTTGCAGCACGTCAGTACACCTACAAAAATTCTGTCGTACGTTTCCATTATATTCCCCGTGGCCCAAAGTGTTCCAAATTTTCGTCTCTAGCCCACGCACATATTTTTCGCGGCGCAACCGCCGGGGATCATCGCGAGTTCCAAGTCGAAGCGCGAAACTTTCTCCCTGAAACATCGGCGCGTTTGGCGTATTTCTGAGCGTCAACGGCCCATAAATGCACTGCGGAGGATGCATTTGAAGAGCGATGCACTAGCAAAGTCAAAATGTGTAAAAGTATTTCGACCTCCGTTGACAATTTCAACAGCAGTGACGAGTATCAACGGTTTACCACGGTTTAATATTGGTAGATATTCTGAATTCAACTACTTTAAATTTTTGTCTATCTTGTTTCTGCATTCGTCCATTTATCTATCATAAGCCTTGGCATCCATCCCAGCTTCCAGAGGCGTAACGTGAAAATAGAGTGGCAGTGCAGCTCCACTCATAGTGAGATCAATTCTCAATTGATGGCACGAATGTGCCGTGGTTGAACTGACACGGCGGCCAACACAATGTGCCGGCCATGCACTCAGGGGCGGCACATTCGGGGAATGTGCCATCCATCAGGTGAATGTGCCGGGGGTCCGAATGTATGTAAGTGCCGGCCTTGGTCTATCCCGTCCTTGTATCCATAATCACCTGCCTCGTCCGGCGGCGGCGCTAGCGCCAACGCCAACGGGACCAGGAGATGGACGCCTCGTTCCGGCAAACCATGGACCGTGCCGCCAACGGGTGGCGCCAGACGCCGTCGCTCGATCGCAGCGTGCGCTCGCAGAAGGTGCCGAGCGTATACAGCGCAGCATCCCATGGGACGTACGTGCAGCCGGCGCTCGCTGTTCCCCCACCGCAGTATGACTCGGGTTTCGCGCCTCGGGAAGACAACGCTTCGATGGAGCATTGTAATGCGGGGCTGGCGGGAATTGGCAGGGCTTCACGGATGGTGGGGGAAAACATCACGCAGCCGCAGCGCGCCGCGTTGGTGTATCCGACGCAGACATCCGGGGACTCAATGTTTGTGCGTGCGCTTGCGCGCAGGCCGTCTCACTCTGCGGTTGTTCATCCTCCGGCACCTCCGGTACCTGCAAACCCCCACCCATCCATCTACACCTCCTCTCCCCCGCTGATTGACTCGCTTTCCGCACCTCTGACGACAGTTAGCCCAGTATCGCCCGCAGCGTTCCCAAATCCACACGACGACCAGGGGATGCGGAGCACGCCCTTGTTGTCCCCGAATCCAAACGTCATCGCCCGAACTCGTTGTCCACCAGTCCAACAACTCCCATATCACCCACTCCGCTGCCGAATCTGTATGACGCGGAGGAGTGGGGGAAACGACCCACCACGAACATGCCGCTGTCCCCGATTCCGTTGTCCCCAACACCGTTGCCGAACCCATATGACTGAATGCTGAATCGGAGAGGGTGTGCTCGGGGTAGGCGTGGTTCGTCTGTATTATTTTCGGTTTGGATGCTAAGTATTGTTCGCAGGGGTAGCTCTGACGCGTCGCGGGACTGTGCTTATATATGGTTCCGAAAAACGCGATTACTGCATGGGTGGCCTGGGAGCAAAATTCCGCTGGATGCGAACCCGTTTTGGGGGGCCACGCGGGTTTTGGCTAGGGTCCTACTCGGTACGGTCATGTTCCGAGTTCGTCCCATGGATTTCAGCATGCGAGGTTGAGATCTGGCAGATCTGCCGGCGTGTTTTTGGATAGAATGGATATATTTACGCAAACGAATTATGTTCTGCTTCGCCAGCACATCTCAGCCGGCTGAATAACCGCGGCTTGATATACAGTATTTCCCGCGATATGATCGTTTTTACTCAGGCAAACTGCATGCGCATGCGATAGTCATGCGACGCTAGGCAGTGTTCTAGGTGATGACTCACATCACAGATTTCTCTTACATCCATCAGTGATCAGATATATATGAACACGGCCGTAGTTATGCATCTTTCTTCCTTGCCTTCACCAGCATTCACCTTATTCACCTTTAACAGATCGCCCTCCTCATCGCCAATGTCCTCCCTAGCCCCAAATTGTGCGGCAACTTTCCCCGGTATCGGCGGTGGATTCAATGGTGAGTGATATGCATATGTTCTCATTCAACTGCAGGCACCAACGAAGCCATTTTCAGGCTGCTCTTCGGGAAACACAACCGTCCTGGAAACGTGTTGCAGTAGCGTCGGCGGCACGGTAACATCATCGAATGGCACATGCGGCTGCTCATTCAACTCGGCTTTCGCCCCGAGCAAGAAGGGAGCCTTTGTCGATTGCTCAACAAACGATCACTTCGTCTCTGCGTGCAGCACACCCAATCCTTCTGCGGCCACAGCACTTCCTATAGGCTGCAGTTTCCAAGGTCCTGAGCATATCCCTCAAGTCAGCGGGAGCTTCCTTGGTGCGTATCTGCTCAATGCACGCAATAAGTATGCGGAATAACGTGGCCATTTCTTTGACAAGTTGTACGGCAAGCGTCGGAGGGGCTCTACAGCAATGCTGCAGCCAGGTTGGCAGTGCACCAGCGCTCGTGAATGGCACATGTGGCAGTCCATTCAACTCGGTGTTCACACCGGCACTCCGCTTGAACTGGTCCATTTGCGTGACTCACTCGAGCTTCGCTGTTGATAATTGCAACTTGGTCTTCAAGCCAAGCTCTGCGCCAACCGTGCCCCTACCCTTGAATGCCGCTGCCATTATTCTGGGTTTCTCCCTGACGGTCAGTGCAATGGGGAGGTGATCTCTTGGATTACCCACTCCAGTAATGTACGCAAAGGGATTCGTAATCAGGCGCTATTAAGGATCCGACCATTACTTGCTCAGTCGTTTTCTTGGTATGGGATGATATGTACGCACTGGAACGGAAGATGGGCATGAGGAGCGCGACGGAAACGGACAAGGTGCTTACGTTTGGAGGTCGAGGTGGCTGCAATCGGCTGGGATTTCAAGGACGGACCGAGCAAACTTTTGTAACTGACAGAAAAGGTGTATCAGTAAGTATAGTCTGCGTCAAGTAGGAGTACGGGTGCGCGGCGAGAGTGAGAGCGAGAATGCCATACGGACGTCCGAGGTGAGATCTGGGAGCTGGAAGATGGAGCGCGGAGGTGCAGGGTCGTGGCCGAGAACCAAGAAACGGGTGGTAGGAAGCGGTGAGGCGACGGGTCCGAGATCAAGGGAAAGAGGAGATGTGTGCGCATGAGAGAAAGAAAGATGAAGAATCATGCATCGCCACCAATTGTAAGAGCCAGGAGGTTAGTGCAACCAGCTTGCACATCCCGACGAAAGCGGAAATACACCCAAAGAACCCAAAAGGAGGCACACCAACGGGATCCCGAGTCAAACACGGCGCCTGCCCATATGCCGTAGATCAGATGGATATGATTCGGGGCGGGGTCGCACTGTGTGCAATCAGGGCTGTGGTATATATAATGCGGGCGAACCAAGTGCGAAAGACACCGTAAGCCTAAACCTGCAGGAATTTTGGGGTTGGTGAGTCGGCAATTTGGGGATGGTCGGAAAGATGGAGTGATGTAGATGAATTGAGTGAGAACCGCAGAGTGAGAGAATAGAAATAGGAATATCTTTCGTGACGCCGTTTAAACCCGAGGGAAAAAAAAACTGAATCAACCCCACAAGACGGTCAAGATCCCAATAAAAAGCAAAAGCAGCTGACAAATGAACACCCGCCGCCGCCGCGGGTTTCGTCGAGTCAAACAGTTCCTAATACACGCCCGCGAAGCTTAAGGAGTCTGTGATTTCCGTCCCATCGCGAATGGTTGCCAGAAGCTCCTGTTCCTGTCTCTCTGCATGGCAGCGCATGTTCTCCGACGGGTTCAAAACGCCACGCCAGTGGAGGTTCTGAATTATCGGAATGTATAAGAAACGAGACCAGCATGTGAACCCGAAGGAGGCGGCGACCACGAGGAAAGTGAACAATATTAAAAATAAAGGTCGTGGCAAAATCGATCGCCAGCCTCTCTAACAAATTGCGCAACGAGGTTATTCTTCGACTGGTCAACGAGAGATTGCACTACTTGAACCGTAGGCGTCGCACGCACCCATTTTCGGGAGCGAAATGCGAGAAATTACCTGTGGGTGAGTGCGGCTAACCCTAGAAGGGATTTTTACATGAGGGCCATGGCAAAAAGCCCTAGTCCTCGCACAAACTCTAACCGTTCTCTCAATAAACTGCGGGCACAGTGGGGTTATCTTCCGTTCGATCAAGAGGATAATTGATGGGCCCCATTTGAAAGATGTTGACGCCACTCCGCCTTCGAAGAAGGTCTCGTTCGAGCGCCGTTGGGACGATGGCAGGAGCACAAGGTACTATGGGCCACAGATTATAGCTGGAACCGATGCAGAGGGCGTGTTTTATCGTTGCCCCGTTCGTGAGAGGTTTGTTCCCGTTCCTCTCGGTTACCGTTTGACCACGGAGGAGGAGATGCCTGACTCAGATGACGATGAGCAGGTGATGGATCTCTATAACCCGCCGGACTTGCACAACCGTAATGATGCTGAGCGGGCCATCGACGCGGCAGAAGTTTTGGCAAGCTTCAACCACGTCTGATTTCTATTCGTGAACCAAATTTCTTGGCATATACAATGAACAACTACATAATGATGTATATAATAATGAAAACAATATCTTGGAATTTGTCGAACAGAGTGCTGTGCGAAGGAAAGCAGTCAGACAATGCTGACTGCTTTGGGCAGTTCTGGGGTCCCGAACAAACACGGTCAAACATCGGATTTTTTTTTACGTTTTCCGCATAGCTCTGAATAGAGCTGTAATGTGCATGGGAGGTCGCCCAATACTGTAGTATTTCGTTCAAATTGACACTGGGTGTGATGCGTGACCCAAAAAACCAATTCGACATCTCGACAACAGCCAAAATTTGGCGTGAAAATTTTGCCTTTTTTGGGTCTTACAGGCAATTTTGAGCCCTGTGTGACGCCCGGGAGGTTTGACAAACGGCCGCGTGATGTGTGACCCTTGCCAAATTTCGATATCGACAGGGGGTGCGTGACGCGTGACTGCCGATTTGAACGAAATACTGTAGTCAATTCGTAAGGCCATTTGGGGTGTGACAACGCTTACGAACCGGACCTTTCGTATGACACCCTGGGACATGTGTGACTTACGAAAAAAATTCGTTTTTACCCCCTTTTTTGACCCGAATTTGGGCAAATTTCGGGTGACTTCAAGGGGACCTTTCGCACAGAAACCTTGTGACGCTGTGACTTACGAAACTTTTCGTAGATTTTTTGGGCGTGTGACATGTGACCATACGAATTGAACGTAATACTACAGTACTACAGTAGGCTGACAAAGCGCAGCGATCGCGAGACTGGATCTAGGACAAGAGAGGAAGCGAACAACACCCAATAGATACGATTCACTCCAATGTACGGGCTACATGTAGTCTCTCGTAGACAGATGCTCCAACAAAATGAAGCTCATGCCTCGCTTGTTGGAGTCTGTTAGTAACCGCGGGGGTCGGATCGTGTAGCCGCGTTATTACGCAATCTCGGAGTTTGAATTTCACCGGTCAACGCCGAACACCGTTGCTTGCACTCCCTTAGTTCCTAGCACTCATATAATGTTCACCTAAGGGTCTTTAGCAAATGAATAGGCCCTCTTAACATTGTGATTCTTTTTTTCCAGCCATTTTTGGGCCTGTTTGAATATTTATTGGTTTGGCTGTGATAGATCACATGACTGAATCAGGGCCTCTGCACAATGATTTCCAGGCCATATTTCGAAATCCTGAAGGGACAGAACTTCAGGCACAGGTAAGGCAACCACTATTGTGCCAATTTCGTATGAAAAAACGCACTCTTCAGTAACCCGCTTTCGCGACTTGATTTTTTGATTACGTGAGATTACATAATAACGCGGCTACACGGTCAGACCCCCACGGTAACAACAAGACTAGGTTACATGGATCCCGCAGGGATGAACACCGTCCCGTAAGCGGGCACAGCCATAAAAAACACGGCCGTCTACCATATCGTTTTTGAACCGAAGCGGGATGGTCCCGCAAAAAGCCGGTCATCAATCGCAAATTAACGGGGCGGCGGCAGCGGGATCAATTCTCCCCTCCGAGCCTGAAATAAAGGTTGCAGCAAGTGTATGTCATCTGGTGAGTGTGCCACAATTAACCAAATGAGTTTCCAAGTACTCACTTTTGCTTCCGAAAGGGTTTCAACCATGGTTGAAAAAAGCTTGATCAGATGCATGTGAACAGTTATAGGTCGAAAGTGTGTTTTCAACCTCAGTAAAGGCACTATGGAGGAATTGGCAGTTGGTAAACCTTCAATGAGTATCAGAAAGGTATTTCTTGCCAAAGTGGAGAGTATTTACACCGGAAAAGCTCGGCAAGCGCGCGAAAACTGTCTGCGGCCGTATACGGCCACCCGTCCCCATCCCGTTAATGAATTTGGTCAGAGGCTTGACGGGACGGGACAGCACCCCGTTTACGGGCCCCATCCGAGCCGTAAAGATGGCGATGGCGTCTATCCCTACCCACAGACGAACAGCGAGTCGAGTCGGACATGCAAGTGTGGGTTGGTTTTTGATCCACGCCAACAACCACATGCCTTGATCTCCACTCTCCCCCTCAGTGCGCCAGACTGAGAGTGGAAGAAAAGAATAAGGCTGGTGGTAAGCGCGAGCAGAGGCCGATGCACGGGGATATAACGTGATAAGGGTGGATGGGGGAGGTAATCAGGGAATATGGATATTGTGGTGCGGCTGTGGGCAGGTCACGGCGTCACAGTTAGACTTAGTCTCTCGTAGACAGACGCTACAACAATATTAGTGCTTGTGCCTCGCATGTTGTAGTCTGTTGATAAGGTCGATCAAATGATCGCTGGCTTGCTTATTACAAATCATAAAAATAAGTTGGATGCTGGTATGCATTCCAGAATGTGTTTTTCACAAATGTGAGGTCCTATTAGTATGTACAAGCATAAAATGAACAATATCTTCCCCCAACTCGCGGCGGCATAGTTGAAGAAATAGGGATTCAAACTTTGATGGCTCACGGATGACAAATCCTGACATAATCTGCTTTTTTATTCCGTGAGCATGGAAGTGGAAGCATAAAATTTGAGGAGATATTTTGGGGTCAGACATGGATTTAAATACCCTTTCTCTCTGGAAGTTTGAAGGTGGGAGTCCTGGAAGTGCTAAACAGGCATGGCAAAAATTTCAAACTCCGATGATTTGTAATAAGCAGGCCACCGATACACGTGGCGCGGTTAACTACAGACTAGGTTAGACTCGTAACCAGTCTGCCTGCTACGGCAACACTTAGTGCAAGCACTATGCCGTAGGCAGAGTACAACTCGGGAGTGTTAAAAGGGCTGAGCGCGGAGTTTGAAAATTTCCATTTCCATCGGTATGGCATCAAATTTAATTATTTCTTTTCAGTTCAAAGGAGGGGTAGGGATGTAAGGCTCATAGCTACACTTCTGTCTTATCAGATTTTTTATTTTACCTCCAGAGAGTCTGCGCGCGAGAGCCAGTTTTAATCGAGAAACTTACTTTCGGACCGACGTCACCGGTAACGACGTCATCTGGCGTCATCGGCGCCACCCAAGAATTTCAAACTGCGGGCTCAGGCCTTTGGCGTGTCCCGAGTTGTACCAGTCTGCCTACGGCATAGTGCTTGCACTAAAGAATTGCCGGGGCAGACTGGTAACGAGTCTACGTCACGGACAACTTCACTGACAACGACTGGCTAATGAACCAGCAACACAAGCGGATGAGCTTGGAATGCTTCTGCAGACTAAGTTTCATTATCCCAAACGCTCCAAAAAAAAAAAAAAAAAAAAAAACCCAGTCTACAAGGGGATCGGATCCGCGAAATCCGCACTATACCTCGAAACTTTTTTTTCAGAGAAATCGGCGACCCCTCCCCCTCTCCAAAAAAGGAAATTCCCTTTTTGGGAAGGGATCAAATGCTCTGGAGGCCGACCAGCAGGGTATTTCGGGCATCGGAGGTGTTAATTATGCTCAAGGTGATCCCCCAGATGTTTTAGGTTGGTCTGGTATATAATTTCATGAAAAGAAAATCCTTGCCTCTGGGCCGACTGCCGGCACACGTGATCACCTACTGCGTTTGGAGAGGCTGTGCTCAACTGATAACAACTGATTAACCAAATACGGCAATAATGTACCCCCCTTCTAACTCAACAACCACTTTACTTCCCACCTTGAGGTCTATATTTTCTGAATCAGAATCGAAAATAGTGTCAGAATTTGGCAACATTGAAAAAATCTGAAATTTGGTCCCCCTTGTCAGTCTACGTCACGGTGACAGAGTGACAAAGGCTGTGCTGGTGTGACTTGCTCTCTCGACCACCATGACACTCGAGCTTATGCACCCCAACCCCGCCTTCCCGCCAGAGCTGGAGCGAGAGATATTTGAAACAACTGCACTGATGTATCCCGGAGAAATGCCCACGCTTTTACGGGTCGCTCGCCGTGTCCTTGTCTGGTTAGTTTTCCGCAAGAAGAGTTTCACGGGAGCTTATTCTGAAGTTTAGGATCGAGCCCTTGTTGTACAGGGTCATCTATCTGACGCCTGAAACTGAAGAGGCACTTTTCGATGCAATGAACTCAAAACCAGCGGATTTCTTCGCCAATGCCGTCCGACATCTGTGCCTGCCGCGTTTAGAGGTCAAGACAAGACGAATTCTTGAAGTCTGTACTGGGGTCGTGGATTTGGCGCCCAATCATCTCGATCCATATGTTCTTCCGATAATCGCGACCATGCGCCTGCAGCGCCTGTCCATAGATCTTCACGAGTTATTCGGTGGCCCCGTTGACCTTCATCATCCATTATTCGCCGCTATCACGCACCTTGACCTATTGGATTTCCCCGATGAGGACCATTTACAGACTCTGGTCCAGATTTCGATACTTCCCGCGCTTACGCATCTAGCGCTCGACTACAGGGTACCGCGAGTTTTAGTGGAAACCTTGCTGATCGAATGCCCCCGTCTTGCGCTTTTGCTTGTCCTCTGGTCGGTGCATGCACGCTACAAATCGGCACAGATTCCGCACGTGTACGACGTGCGATTCGTGATCGGACTGTGTCCTCAAAATTACTGGGGAGACTGGGAAGCTGGCGCGAAGGGTCAGTCGCATATGTGGTCGCAAGCGGACGATTTTGTAGCCCAAAAGCGTAGTAAAACCATTGAAGGTGCCTTATTTCACCAGTAACACACATGTCATTGACCCTTTGATCCCAGCGACGCGTTACTGGCTGTAGTACTCTCCGTTGTTTGAACCGTTTCTCATGTTGTCTCTGGGACCAAAAATGGTACATATCCTCCTCTCCCAGATTTACTTCGTTTTTGATCGGGCGTCGAACATGCATCGGCGCGCGCCGCTGCAAGGTTATGCAACGATTCCACTTTCGGTCCCTCCGGTGAGAGGTTTCCTTTACTTTAACGTGGCACTTGAGAATTTCAACGCCCGCTCAAGTTCAGCATTGATGTGAGGTTGCGAGATCCCAGGTGCACAATGACAAGTTCCGATGGCAGGAGGCAATACAGAGAATTTAAACCCGACCACCCGTGTGCGATTCTCAAGCCACGAAGCCTCACTGACCATGTGCGATTTTTTTTCGAAACAAAGACGCTCCTGGGGCAGAGCATACCATTTCTCCTAAACGGCTTTCACCAGCTGCAACTCGTACTTCGTTACTGGCAGCCTAATTGATCTCGGCCAGCGCAAACCCCTATATAATCCCAAAATCTACGGAAGATAAAAATACCGGAATTAAATGCAAGTAGCGCTACAATTTGCGGTCCCTCTTCCGCCCGTCGTCAATTCAGGCATGTCCAGCACTCCACTTTCCAAGTCTTTCGGCGTCACAGTGCCGCTCGTTAACGTTACCGTGCCGCTCGCCATCCCCCACTTCTTCTCGAACTGCTCCCTCAGTGCCTGCTGGCGGAGCATTTCGTCGTCGTCGCGCGACAACTCCTTGTGTTTGATCATCACAACGCTCACCAGCGTCGCCAGCACCGTCAGGGCCGCATTCAGGATGAACAGCGAGCTGAAACACTTCGCGTATCCGCGCTCTAGGATGGCCGTGGCAATGTCATGGGAGACGCCTAGGCTCGCTGGGGTGTACAGGAGGACAGGGTTGTCGATGATTTGCCCGATCTGGGAGGATGGGAGGTTAAGGCCCATCATGGCGGTGCGCAGGTGATTGTTCAGCAAGGTTGAAGCGACCGCGAGGGAGAGGGTTCCACCAAGGAGGCGGATGAACTGAGAGTTAAACACCTTAGATGAGGGAGAGAACCGGGAAGGGGAGCACTCACATTACGCATTGCTTTGGTCCAAAATTCAGTGCGTTCACAAATTATGTGCATATTCAATTTACCACTTTCCTTCGAATTGACTCTTGTTCTCTCGCACTTTTAGATGTCCACTGGGGAACTGGGAACGCCTATTCGAGCCAGGCAAGTATTTAAGTTACCCATTAACTCCCAGACTGAACTCCTGTAAAGGCTGTAACTTGAATATCATTGCACCGCCCATATATTTATAAATTTATTTTGTTGTGTGCGTTCGTTGTTAGGGCTGTGAGCATTGCGAAACTCGGAAGCGTGGATAGATGCATGAATTTCTTCATTGTTACAGAGCTCAAACTTTGAGGGTGTTTGATCTCTGAACTTCAAAGCCGCGCTCCATCACGTTAAAAGTGTCGCACTTGATGCCACCAGTTTTAGGGTGATCTATACCTTTCCTTAAGTTCTCTTAAATATTTCTGAGGTATGTCTACCATTACCAAAGTGCCCCCATGACCCCGTGAAAAAAATGATGTAAACATTAGATCTTTTAATCCCAAAGCCGCACTCTGCCATGTGAAACACGTGGCATTTCGGGCAGTCAATTGTAAGGCATTCTATACCTGTCCCTGAGTGCTCTCAAATTTTGTCAAGGTATTTTTACCATTTACGAAGCACCCTCATACCGTTGGATCAACTACCACTATCGAATTACCCGAACGGCCATCGTCAGTTGCAAATGCGGCACATTCTACTGCTGTAGATTGACTGTAGAGCTAGTACGATGTTCTAGGAGATTCTCAGTTCTGAGACCCGACTCAAGTTTACTCAAGTGACTCCGAGTCAACTTGCACTGACTTGCAAGTCAAGTCAAGTCTCAATTCCGACTCGACTTAACTTGACTCAAGTCGCATCAGCCAAGTCGACTTAAGGGCAGCCAAGTCTAAGTCACGGTAACACTAATCTGAACCCACCTCCAGTGGAAGGTAAAAGCGTCCCACTCCAGTGAACTTTGGCCACACAAGCTCAAAGAGCTGATGCCCGAGCACTTCCACCTCAACTTGTTGGGTTAGCGCATGCAAATGATCATTCTCACAGTTATAAAGAGAGATCAGAGCAAGGTATAGTTCCATACAATAGTGCAGGGATGTCCGGAGGAAGTTGAATTGGCACCCGAGTTCAAAGTAATTATTTTTATGGCTAGTTGCAAACTCTGATGATATCCAAAAGAGGCCAGTGGAATATTTGGTGACCAATTTAGTTTTTTGTTCACAGATACATTTATGGAGGCCACAGGGCTGTAGAGGCGGGATGTAGAGGTGCATTAAAAGAATTGGAGTGCGGGGTACCTTAGACAGCGGACATCACAATATTTGATTGTTGGACTTAGATTTGATGCAAACCAGCGGCTACAAGCTTAGCTTTCGCTTAAAATCTGAGGCTACAAAGTACGGGTTGCAATAAACAACGAAGAAAACGTTCATAAAACACAACGTCAGGACTGTCTAGCCTATGCCTGCAAAGGGGAGGACGGAGGTTGAGACAGAGAATATACGGAAAGAGTGCCATACCATACCGGCCTAGGCTCACATCCCAGAACTCACTTCTTCACTTGCGCTGGCTTTTGACCGATGACATCATCGCTTGGGCCATAGCCGCCGCCAGTGTTGGGTTGACTCATATTTGATCGATGGATACTGTCCAAGATTCAGGTAAGTCTTTAGAACGTTGAAGCAAGCTCCTGAACGGTTACCACAAGTTGTCAAGGTCGGAGTGTGCTGCTACTCGCAAGGTGGTGCGATGGGTGGGAACGACTTGGACTTGAGGGGCAACGTTGAGTGCCTTAAATATTGAGAGGGGTCAGAGAGGTCATGGGATGTCCTGTTCAGACGTCCAGCACCAGCGTCTAAAGTGCCTCGTGTTTTCCGTGCGACGGTGATTGTGGCGGAGGATGTTGCGGACTGCTGAGAAAACTCCTATTCATTCACGTCCAGTGTTCTTCTTCCCCACCGCCTTCCCGGATATCAGGGGAGAACTAAGGGACTAGTTGGGAAACTGCGCTAACTGCGGCTTTCCAAATTGTATTGTGGAATAATCAAACACGTCTAGGACCACGATGGTCAGTTCTAGAGCGCTCTCACTCGGGTGTGAAGCTCGTCTACGTCTGGCGCTGCACTGTCATCTCATAACAGCTTATCGTGCTTTGTGCTGTTCAGACCTCAAGCACCAACGTCTAAAGTGCCTCATGTTTCCCGTGCGGCGGTGATTGTGGCGGAGGCTGTTGCGGACTGCTGAGAAAACTCCTCTTCATTCACGTCCAGTGTTCTTCTTCCCCATCGCCTTCCCTGATATCAACGGAGAACTAATGGACTAGTTGGGAAACTGCGCTAACTGTGGCCTTCGAAATTGTATTGTGGAAGAACCAGACACGTCTAGGACCACGATGGTCAGTTCTAGGGCGCTCTCACTCCAGTGTGAAGCTCGTCTACGTCTAGCGCTGCACTATCGTCTCATAATAGCTTATCGTGCTTTGTGCTGTTCAGACCTCAAGCACCAGCGTCTAAAGTGCCTCGTGTTTCCCGTGTGGCGGTGATTGTGGCGGAGGCTGTTGCGGACTGCTGAGAAAACTCCTCTTCGTTCACGTCCAGTGTTCTTCTTCCCCACCGCCTTCCCTGATATCAATGGAGAACTCAGGGACTAGTTGGTAAACTGCGCTAGTTGCGACTTTCCAAATTGTACTGTGGACGAATCAGACATGTCTAGGAACACGAGGGTCAGGTGTAGTCCCGAAGCAGTGCTCTCACTCGTGGGAAGCTCGTCTAGGGGTCCGGCGCAGCACCATTATCTCATAATAGCTTATCGTGCTTTACTCTGACCGACGACTTCTCAGCATTTATTCTTTTATCAGTTGGATTCACTCGCGGGCGCTCCGCATTTACGGCAGACACTCATTAAGCGCATTTTCGAACCTTGTGCGTTCCCATCGGCAGGGATTCGCGCGCTCCGTATTTACGACAAACTGACATGATATAACGATTTGTTAGGCCCTGCGCTCCGAGCTCACAATAGCCTGACTGAGTGTTGTTCGGGAGGCTGGCACTCGAGAGTGGCTGGAAATAGTTTTGTCGATATGATATGACCGCGAATAACGGGATCATATTCATGTGGAGGAAGTCTTCCTTCCAGATAGGCCAGATAGGCACTGGCGATCAAAATAGGACGGATTTGATGAGACACAATGGATAGGAGACACCACGTTTGCGACGTGCGGCACTTCACGGTGCGAATAATGGTTGCTGTGGGTAGTAAATATAAATGACAGGGGCTACTAGGGGCCAGCGATAATATCTCGCTTCAGACCGCGAGCTCCCTCTTTCCATTGAATCCAACCAGCCCACCGACGACTCATGGCGACGCAGCTCCCCACACCGTCTTCAGAAATATCCGAGCCTCAACTCCCCACACCGTCCTCAGAAACCTTGGAGCCTCAACTCCTCACACCGTCGTCAGAACTGTCAGAGACTGTCGCGGTATCCAATGCGTCTCGAGTGGATGTATCTGTCCCAGCTCTGCGGTTGCTCCCGACCTGTCCGGAGCGGTTTCGACGATACTCCCGGCAGAGGACTATGTAGGTGCACACCATGTTTTGGCCAGCCTTTTTTGACTCCGATTCAGCGAGAAGCGTTACACTGAATTCCTGGTCCAACCGCTGACCCGGTCATTTTCGCGGTATGCGGACCGGGTCATCTAAATCGCGAAGCTAAGTGTCATGCAGGGATTCGTGTTCTCAGTGGACTCACAAGGTCCATCCAGAAGGTGGTGCCTATTTCGTTCACAGTCAACTGGTGTGTGGACAAGCATGTACTGTGACGGAACTGACATGTATCTGTCATCGAAGCGGATATTCACAGACGCCTATCTCCACGATCACTCCTCTTTCACCCAGATTACTTCCGCTGTGGACCAATTGTTGGCTCGACCGGAGGTCTCCGAGCTTCTCACGTCGGAGTTGAACCACATTGATTTAGTTCTGGATCTCAAGGAAGAAACACCAGAAAATTGCGAATGCGGGTATTACTTGGTTGATCATTCATCGCGCATCATCTTTTGGCTTGATATCTTCAACATGAGTAGCTTGAGGATATGGAACTGTGTTCCCGGTATTCAGACACCGTCACACGTCAGTACGTAGCTTGAACACTTATGCTATTTTCTGTCTAATTCCCGTAGAATTGGGACGAGAAATCGAGTATTGGTTGGCAGCCCACGCTCCAACAAAGGTAGGCTTTCCCTCCTAGAAAAGATTTGGGAATTGACCGATGAATCCCAGACGTTTACGACGCGCTGAGCTCATTTTCAGGCTTCACTGCGAATACTTTCCCGCCGCGCTTTCGATCTCGCGGGATATAGTTCATGAGCTACGGAGTACGATCATATATGGTATCGGCGGCGAGTGATTCCAGTCAATCCGTGGGAGTTAAACTTTCCTCTTATTAAGATTGCCCAGGTGCCATGACGTCCTCTACTTCGACACTTTTTTGCCCCGTGGAGCACATGCTTCGTATGCTCACGTTGGTTGATGGGATGATGAATGAGCTGGTCCCTGTTTCTGGGGAGTCCAATGCAGTCATGATGAGCTATGGACCTGTTTCCATCGTAGGTGAGTGTGTCATTGGCAAATTCACCAGTCATCGCTCAGGAAATCAACTATCCCTCTACGCAGCTCGATTTATGAAGACCTTCGGTAAGCCCATTCTTCCAGTCACTCCGCTGCTCAATGAGCCAATCCCTAGTCACGAACCAATTTCACCACTTTCACGGAGAAAAAACCGCTCGCTTACACACGGCCCAGTCCGTGTATGATTCGTGTCCAAAGCGCTCATATCTGATCACTGTGGTCTCGCCGTTACTATTAAATGCACCTTATACCCGACTTCTTGCGATCGAGGCGATGTACAAGGACCAATGGTTGAATTTTTCGTCATGGAACCATCTATTTACTGGACTGCGGTCGGAGTGGTACGACCTAGTGCTCTACGTAAGTCGGGATCATCATTACAGCTTATGGGAAGCTGATGTAACGTCTACCTGATCGAGGGGGCCCTTGTTTTGAACACGAATGTAGGGTTCTTAGCTATACCAGCGAGTAATGTGCCCGCGGCAGCACAAGTATCGAGCTATGGGCCTATGTGCTTTGGTCTTGGTTCCATTATTACTGGTGAAGAGCTTCCATCCGGATCTCAATTGCGACAGCAGGACTCATGTTTGATATAGGCCTGATACTCCTGCGACTATATCCTTTGAAGGTGGGCGACTCCCCCAGTGTCAACCAGGCAGTGTGTTCCATCCTTTGTCATATTGAACTCGGGCTGAAGGAGGAGGCAGACTGTATTCTTCCGGCGTCATTCCCGAACCACCTACGGGCTAGAAATTCTGGCGATTTTCTATGCTTTGCCGCATGCTTTGATGGTCTGGGGGTACATCTAGTCGTCACTCCCGTTGCGCAACACTAATAGCTGAGGAAAGGATGATAACTTTCATCCTGGCATTCCTTTTGACAGTTTTTCAAACAAGCGGAAGGAAAACCCGAGGAATTGTATTCGCAATCGCCGCCACCCTGTTTTTAGGTATTCTCAGCTGCGTGTGGATGGAGAATCCGATCCGGCGGAAATATAACATGGCCAAGATACGGGGCAAAATGGGGGCTTCCATTTCGAGAATGCGAAGAGGTTTCCTTGCTTCGTTGCGGGGAGAGGGAGAGGGGAAATCACTCAGCATCGGCGCTGTTTGAAGCAATATTGTACCAAATGTAAGGATGAGATCGAATTGGAATATCAC
The DNA here is from genome assembly GCA_029378395.1 of Mycena leptocephala. Lineage (NCBI taxonomy): Eukaryota > Fungi > Basidiomycota > Agaricomycetes > Agaricales > Mycenaceae > Mycena > Mycena leptocephala. The sequence continues at coordinate 85,574 of JARJLF010000064.1, read as the reverse complement.
CCCGGCCCTGGAGAATCCTCGTTAAGGCCGAGAGACAATCGAATTTCCGGCTAAATAAAAGCGTGACCGGCTGAATAAAAGCGTGTAATGTACCAAATGTAAGGACGACTCCTCCACCTCAATATGATCCTGCTATTCACGTTAATATCATATCGACAAAAATATTTCCAGCCACTCTTGAGTGCCAACCTCCTGAACAACACTCAATCAGGCTATTGTGAGCTCGGAGCGCAGGGCCCAACAAATCTTTATTCTATGACGGACCTCGTGTCAGTTTGTCGTAAATACGGAGCGCGTGAATCCCTGCCGGTGGGAACGCACAAGGTTCAGGCAGACACTTAATCAGTGCCTGCCGTAGATACGGAGCGCCCGGGATTGAATCCGACTGATAACCGTTATTAAGAATACATTCTGAGAAGTCGTCGGTCGGAATAACGCACGATAAGCTATTATGGGATAACGGTGCAGGGCCGGACCGCCTAGACGAGCTTCCCACGAGTGAGAGCAATGCTTCGGGACTAGAACTGACCCTCGTGGTCCTAGACATGTTTGATTCTTCCACAGCACAATTTGGAAAGTCGCGACTAGCGCAGTTTACCAACTATTCCCTGAGTTCTCCATTGATATCAGGGAAGGCGATGGGGAAGAACACTGGACGTGAACGAAGAGGAGTTTTCTCAGCAGTCCGCAACAGCCTCCGCAACAATCACCGCCGCACGGGAAACATGAGGCATTTTAGACGCTGGTGCTTGAGGCCTGAACAGCACAAAGCACGATATGCTATTATGAGATGATAGTGCAGCGCCAGACGTAGACGAGCTTCACACCCGAGTGAGAGTGCCCTAGAACTGACCATCGTGGTCCTAGACGTGTCTGATTCATCATCATTCTTCCACGATACAATTTGGAAAGCCGCAGTCATCAGTAAAACTACACTGTTGTCTTTGACGTCTTTGGCATCTTTGGCAAGACGTCAAAGACGCCAAAGACATGTTTTCCCCAAAGACACGTGTCTTTAGCTAAGCTATGTCAAAAGTCTTAGCCAAGACATACGTCTTGAGAAAGACCTATAAGACGTAACACGTCTTTGGGCAAGATGCTCCCCAAGACTCTTAAAGACACTTAAAGAGAGGGAAAATAATATATATTGCGGCGCAAAAATACAAGTTAAAGCAAGCAAATGTACCCCAAGTTACTGAGTACCTGCGAACTGAAATTCCATAGCAGCCGGTGCCGAATCGTGGATGTCGTGCGCACAAGATAGAAGACTGTGATGGGGTGTAAATAGCATAAAATCAGGACCACTGAGCGTGCATACATTATATGAGGGTGTCGATCCTGGGGGCACGGGGGAGGAATGAGGCTTGCAGACTACAGATAGGAAGCCTAGAAGGACAGAGTCAGCGACTGTCCAATGATCGATCGTAAATGATGCTTACCCAAATTATTTGAAGTCAACGCTGTTGGCGGGCAGGATGTTGACGGGGGGACAGGGCAGGAGCTGGGGAGATTAGTAAACAAAATGGGTTGCCACATGCGGCTTCAAGTGCAAACGTGCACGCGGAAGGGGCCACAGGCGGCGGATATGCGACGCAGCGCGGAAGGAAGCCACAGGTAGCTAGAGATGCGACAGAATGTTGAAAGGGAGGGCTTAATGCGGCGGGGATTCGACGCGGTGTGGGAAGCGAGCCACAGACAGGCTCGCGGAGTACAGTCGCGGGCAGCCTCTTGAGCGGCCTGGCATTGAGATAGATTGAGGGCTTGAGCCATTGCGGGCAGTCAACTTGAGATCTTGAGTCGTTGTATGCACTGAACACTTTGCTTTAAGCTATGGAGGACCAAGGGGGAAAAGGAGGGAAGACGGGAAGCGGGCTGGGAGTGGGGAGAAAGGCGACGTGATGAGGAGGGGAGAGAGCAACCAACCATCTGATGCCGTCAAACGAGAAGATTGCGCCATGTGCCTGCATCAAAGTGATCATCACCAAGCGGAGTTTGAATGACTTGCACAATTTCCAACAATTCTGAGTCCGTGCAAAAGTCGGCGACCAACTACTAGTACGCAGCTTCATGTATCCAGTGGACGGGAATATGTCACAGCCACCTTACTCTCGACTTGTAAAAATTCCTTCTTAAATTTCTTTCCCTATATGCCTTGGTGCCGAGGATATCAAAGATCCGTACCAAAGATGTAAGATGTTCACTCCAAGACCAAGACGTCGAAAGACACCGAGCCAAAGACCAAAGATGCCCTCCCAAAGACGAAGATCTAAAAAGACCAGTCTCAAAGACAAAAGATGTCAAAGACAACAGTGTAGTTTTACTGATGGTTAGCGCAGTTTCCCAACTAGTCCCTTAGTTCTCCATTGATATCAGGGAAGGGGATGGGGAAGAAGAACAGTGACTGACCCGCCGCACAGCTGCGCACCGTCGGCGTCGAGATGAAGCAGGTTGACCTTGGAACATACACGTCATGAACGGACGGACTTTTCCCCTCCTGCCCGCGATCCTGGGCAAGATCGGCAGCAGCCCTCACAAAGAGACCGTCTCGATCTACGGGCACTTTGACGTCCAGCCCACCGCCAAGTCCGACGGGTGGGACACGAGCCGTTCGACCTCACGCAGCAGGACGACCGCGGGAGCTCAGACGATAAGGGCCGGTGCTGGGGTTGGGTTAACGTGCTGCAGTGACATACGAAGAGCGGGACGGAGCTGCCGGTCAACCTCGTGTTTTGCTTCGAAGGGATGGAGGAGAACGGGAGCGAGGTTCTCTCTCTCCTCCCTCTTACTCTTATCCTGAGGTATGTGCGCGCGCGCAGAGCGACAACTACTGGCTCCTGTGTACCTCAAGCTGACCGTCTCTGGCCCTGCGCGCGATCTTCACTCTGCTGCGCGTCCTCCATTTCACTTTCGTTCCGCGACCATTTCTCTTTCATTCTTTCCTCTTTTCCGCGTAGTAGTTACGTCTCCACGCACGTTGGTACTTATTCCCTGCTGCAGGCGTCTTCGGCCGCACGGTCTACGAGCCGATGACGGACCTCATCGCGCTCATGGTTTGCCTGGTCTCACCTGCGGGCAACATCCTCGTCCCCGGCGTCGACGACATGGTCAGCGCTGCGGACGCGGAGTAGCAGTTCGTACCTCCCTCTATCTTTCCTCCTTCCATTCTCTCCCTTTTCCTCCTCATTCCCTCCTCCGTGTTATCCCTCGTCCCGGCATGTTTCTCTGGGACGAAAATGCTGATACGCTGATACATACACGTGCACGGCAATCTACGACAAGCTCGACTACAGCATCGCGGATGTGGAGAGCGCACTCATCAGTGAGAAGGTGTGTTTCGCCCATTCGCATTCCGCCTTTTTCTCCCGTTCGCATCCCGCCTGTTTCTCCCATTTGCGTTTCGCCCTTCCGCTGTTTTTTTTGTCCCGTTCTTACTTTTCCGAATCGCCGTCCGTCTATTTTCGCCGTCTTCAACCATGCCTCCGCTCGCCCATCTCTGTCTACTTCCCCTCCCCACCCTCACCCTTCCTCTCTCTTGGGTCCCCGTCCTTAAACCCACGCTAACACACCCACGCCACTCATCCCCTCTCCTTCCTTCCTCCCTACTCCTCCCCTTCCCTTCCTTACCCGCGGGCTAACACTCACCCACCCCCCAGGTCCAAGTCCTCATGGTCCGCATGCGCCTCCCGTCCCTCTCGCTGCACGGCATAGAGGGTACGTTCGCAGGGCCTGGCGCGAAGACGGTCATCCCTGCGAGGGTGGGGGGCAAGTTTAGTATTCGGTGCGTGTTTTGTGTTTGAGTTCTGAGTGCTTGTGCTTTGAGGGCAGAGATTCTTTGAGTGCAGAGTGCGGAGATCCGCCTGTCATCAGTATTTTTGTTTTCGTCGGCTTCTATATCCATCTAAAGTCTGACCAGCATACATGATGCATCCCGTAATAAATCAGGCACAACGAAAACCTAGTCAGGTTGAATCCCACTGACACCCGCTGTATCAGCGAAGTCAACGCGAGTCACTCTGTCCACCCGCCATCAGGTCTGAGTCTGTATCGAATATCAGCTGCGGGCGAGGAAAGTCCCCGATCTCCCTCTCTTTTCATTGCGAGTTATTTTATTTTATTTTAGCTTCCTCACTGTCCGACGCCGGAGTAACACCCCTTGGACGGACAGCCACTGCCTCGCCTATTCTCCAACTCTATCTCGCTGCACATATCCACGAAGGGTAGCCTGCTTCTAAAGTGGTGGGATTAAACCGAGTATCCACATGCAGGGGAAGAACTTACTTGCTGTTGGTGGGGGGAGGGGGTGGTTTCTTCAGGCTTCAGAAGGTGGGAGGGACTCAGCGGTACTTACAAGCTAATTATCAACAAAAGAGGGGGGATTGGTCGGTGTTCGGTGTGTGAGAGGGACATAGTGGCACTTACGACCTGGATATCGAGGACAGAGGGAGGGATTGGTCAGCATTCAGTGTGCAGGAGGGATGTGGTAGCACTCACGTGCTGATCGTCGATGACAGTGGGAGGAATTGGTCAGTGTTCAGCATGCTAAAGGAATGCAGTAGCACTTACTTCCTGAACATCAAGGACAGAGGGAGGGATATGTCAGCATTCAGTAAGCAGGAGGGACACAGTGGCAGTTACTTCCTGAACATCAAGAACGAAGGGAGGGATCGGTCAGTGTTCAGCATTCGGGAGGGACACAGCAGCACTGACTTCCTGATCATTTAGGATGGAGGGAGGGATCAGTCAGCATTCAGTATGCTGGAGGGAGGTGGTGGCACTTACTTCCTGAACATCAAGGACAGAGGGGGGGGGGGGGGGGGGGTACATCAGTGTTCAGCATGCAGGAGGGACATGGTGGTATTCACGTACTGATTGTCGCAGGAGGGTTTAGTCAGCATTCAGCATGCAGGAGAAACATGGTAGCACTGACTTTCTGATTGTTGAGGACGGAGGGAGGGATCGGTCAATGTTTAGTGTGCAGGTGGGATGCATTGGGACTGACATACTGATCGTCAAGGATAGAGGGTGGGATCGGTCAGTATTCAGCCTGTGGGAGGGACATTGTTGCACTCACATCCTGATCATCAAGGACAGAGGGAGGAATCAGTCAGTGTTCAGCATGCAGGAGGGTCACAGCAATACTGACTTCCTGATCGTTGAGGACAGAGGAAGGAATCGGTCAGTGTTAAGTGCATGAGGTATGCAGCAGCACTCACATACTGATCATCGAGCACAGAGAGTGGGATCAGTCAGCATTCAGTCTGTAGAAAGGGGTGGCACTCACATCCTGATCATCAGGGATGACGGCAGGTATCGGTCAGTTTTCAGCATGTGGGAGGGGTGGGGCGGTACTCGCATACTGATCATTGAGGGAGGGATCAGTCAGTGTCCATCATGCAGGAGGGACAGGGTGGTACTCACATACTGATTGTCAGGGACAGAGGGTGGCATCAGTCAGTGTTCAGCGTGTGGGTGGGACATGGTGGCACTCACATCCTGATCATCAATGGCAGAGGGAGGGATCAGTCTGTGTTCAGTGTGCAGGAGGGATGTGGTGGCACTCACATCCTGATCATCAAGGAAGGGATCAGTGTTCAGCCTGCGGGATGAATGCAGCGCCACTTACATACTGAAAATCAAGGGAGGGATCAGTCAGCATTTAGCATGTGGAATGGACACAGTGGCACTGACTTCCTGATCATCAAGGACAGAGGGAGGGATCGGTCAGTTTTCAGCATGTGGGAGGGACACAGCAGCACTCACAGCCTGATCATCAAGGACAGAGGGAGATTGGTCAGTGTTTAGCATGTGGGAGGGACACAGTGGGACTAACACCCTGAACATCGAGAACAGAGGGGGGATCTGTCAGTATTCGGTGCATGGGAAGGATGAGGCAGGACATACACCCTGATGTTGAGGATGGAGGGAGGGATTGGTCAGCATTCAGCATGCAGGAGGGACACAGTGGCACTCACATACTGATCGTCGAGGACAGAGTGAGCAATCGATCAGCATTCAACATGTGGGCAGGACACAGCGATACTGACCCCTCTCAAGCCTCTTTGATGCAGTAGGTCACACAGTGGTCTATTTCGTATGTACGCGGCGACATCAACCGCTGTTCCAACATGTTCCCCTAGATTTCATGCTCAATGCTTTAATCGTATCAAAATGTGCTCACTCGCATTTGCAATCGATGTCACTTTGGTTATCATTCAGCAGCAGGCTGACCATCTCCTCATTCTCCATCAGTACAGCAACATGGAGTGGGGCTCCAAAATGTTTCCCTGATTCCAGCTGAGCATTTGCACTGCTCCTGAGTATTCATTTGCTCACCATCAGCATTCCGCTTCGCCCCTGCCCGCAGCAAAACCTTGACCACTTCGAGCTTTCCATTCGCGCAAGCCGCGCAAAGTGCTGTGCCGTAGTCTCCTCCTAATCATATGTTATCAAATATCCGAGCTATCAGCATGAAAACACCCACCTACTTCGTCCAGTCTGACAGATCCCACATTCAGAAGGAATTGCACCAGTTCTACCTTCCCGTAGCAGGCAACCAACTGAAGAGCACTGCCAAATCGGATGTCAGTGCTCCATAAGTTGGGGTCTGCCCCTTTCTGAATTAAACGTCCAAGTTCTTCAACAACTGGCGTCGCCTGACACTCGCGTCGAAGTAACTCCTCAAACTGCTCCTGAACGCCTTTCAGCTTTTCTCGTATGTCTTGCAATGCACCCCAAGCATCGCGGAGCGGAATAATGAGGAGCAGGAGGGCGAGAACTTGTCCGAAGCCCCATTTGTTGTCGCCATTTTGATCACCCTTGTTACGACGAAGGGTGAGTTCAATGTCAACAATGAAGAGGATGTTGATGGCGACAAGGGATGTTAGGCCAACAATGAGACAGGCAGTGTAGGGAGCTGGATAGGTGGACGGGGATAAGCTGTAGCATCGTCGCGCTAGTTTGACACTCACCTGATGATGATGCTGGGATTTTGGTTGGCCTGAAGATGTTCTGCATGGACCGGAGAGCCTTGTCGCACCATGTCCAGAATGATTGATGCCGTTCCCGGGACCGGTTATATGAGATATGCAGACTGAGGAAGAAGGCGAAGGGAGGAATTAGATTGAGGCCAGGGACGAGAACAAGGGAATACATCGCCAATGAAGCGATGCACAATAGCTTTGATGAAAAACGCGCTGGCACCCCGACAACTGTGAGCGTGGGATCGCAGCTGGTACCGAGTGGCTGGCCGAATTTGGATGGATCGCTCCACAACCATATTCCAACGGCGGCCATGAGCGAGAGGTGGATGGAACCGAGAGTAAGGACAGGCTGCTCGGAGATGAAACGCCAGATGCGCTGGGTGATGCCCTGACTGCGTGGGCCGATACTAGTCCCCGTGCCGTCGCCGGGTCCCTCATTCCGCCCCAGCAACTCCAGAAGAGGTGCAAGGAGAGCGATGCGCCAATGGCTCCAGTTTGCTTGAATGGGCTGGTCGTCGCGCTTGCTTTGATAGTGGACGTAGAGAATAAACCAAATCCATGTGCTGGTGTTGTTCATCCAGCTGAGATCCAGGACGACAGCGGCATGGTAGCTGGTGATCGTTTGGTCGCCTCCAGCGCCTTTGGCCAGGATGATGGTGGTAAGAAGGATGGCGAAGGCGACTGCTAGCATGCCGATTGATTGGTCTTTGATGCCCTTCAGCTCGTCCTTAGAAATCTTTCCATCCCAGAGATGCACGATGACAGGCAAGAAGCATGTAAGATTTTGAGCATAGATGGCTGCGCGAACGCCAACGCCAGAAACATCTGGGTTGGAGGGGATTTTGCATGGGTCGACGGCCATGATGGTGAAAACGGCGAGTGCTGGCGCCACGCTGAACGTCAAAGAAGGCCGCTGCATGTACCCTGTCATGTCATTCAATTGCGTGTTGGAATTCACCCAGTTCCCCGTTGGCAAATACATTCGCTTCGCAATTCGGTTCCCAATCAAGGACGCCAAGACCCTGGCTTATCCCTTGGAGCTAAGTCCGGGTGCGGACAAAAATTTTGGTGTTTGGCACTCGAAACATCATTCATCAACCGTCAGTCAACCGAGTTACCTCACTCCCAAAGATATAACGGCTGAAACATGCATGTTCAATGTCACACCGGTGTATGACATTTAACTCCTGGAACCGGTGTTCCTGAGCGCGACCGTGGCGGGTAATTCTACCTACCTACCTACATCTGCAGATGAGACTCGCAGCGCGACTGGATGACCGCCCCCAAATCTAGCCGCATGGATGATTAACCGTTCTTAAGCAATTGGCTCCTCGGTTGTGCTAATTCCCCGTACTTTTTTTCTCTTCTTTGCGTATCTTCCCTGTTTAACTCCTTCCATCCCAACTTTTGTTGTATGTTCTTCTCACTGCGGCCCGTCTCATTTTTGACGCACTGTCACCGTTTGGACCACCTCGGGTTGGACGTTTCCGGGCATCTCCGAGAATGTTCCCATGGTTCTTCACTTGTTTGCGTCGTGGCAGCGATGGTTTGAGAGCCCTCTGTGTGTCTTGGCTGAATTGGGTGGTTTAATATATTGCTCCTACATTTTTTCAGCTACCTCTACAGAAAGCAGGAATGCTTTGCACCAGGTTTTCAACACGGGCATCTATGCGTTCACTTGAGGTTTTTGTTATCGGACCATGCGCTGTCACCTTCTTGCATCGTACGTGACCGAAGAGGTGACATTAATATGAATGAACAAACTGGGATTGGACCGAGCTGCAGTGCACGACTTTGTTATAAATCACGTCTGAATAATTATTCAAGTTCAATCGTCCATATTTCGAGAGTGGGGCAAAATATATTTGGTGGACTGACTACAAAACGAGCATACACGGAGATGGAAGGAAAAAGAAATGTGGGCAGTTCGATAACCACACCCAGACCCGAATCGAACGGGGTCTTCCTCATTCCATAGGATGATGTGTCCAGAAACAGGGACGCGGACCATCCGCCACCGGATTTGCATACCGTCTCAAATCCGACTTGGTTACATCTTGGAATAAATGAGCTCCAAAGACCCTGGCGGGAATGAATCCCACTCACCTTGTCAATGTAAATTCAACGCTGGAAGAAACTGACTGTTGAGCAGAGGATATCAAAACAGAGGCAGCGCGAACGGAATCAAGGGTGCCGATGTCCAGATCGCGATATTGTGTGAGATAGAGACAGCTCCAATCCAATTCGATCCAATTATGCGACTTAGATCTGACATACCACGCTCATCGAGTTGAGTCAGACACTGGGGGGGGTTGATTATACTCGCAAGGTCCACAACATGAACAACGAGTCTACCGAAGACAAACATACGGGTGGTTATCCATACGTAAACCTACAAGATGCCAACGGAGCACACACATATTCCAGGGAGGCAATGACTACAAGACGCTGAGCAACTGTTACTGGCCGGCCGTTGGAATGGCAGGATCTCCGGTTAGAACCTCGTGGGACCTGACCACCAGTTAAACAACTGATGTCTGGGAAGTGTTCTCTCTTCCCAGGTAAAAATCGTCGGTATCCACCAGTGCACGAAGAAGCTTGTCGTAGGTCTTCCCTTTGCAGGGTGCATGCCTACCATCTGCGTCCGGAGACACAAACCCAGGGACTTTTGGGAGACACCCTGGCATGTTCAACTTCCGAGGAAGGTCCACAGCCAAGGAGTCAGTGTATTCAAACTTCCGAAGAAGGTCCACAACTGATGAGGTAAAAGAACCAGTCACACATAGAACGCACGGCTCGATTTGAGGGTTTGAATGACACGATTGGGCAATAACGTTCCAAAAAAAGTATATTGACAATTTCGTTGTACTTGTGAGTATTCGGTATGAACAATTAATAATTGCGTCAACGACGACTGGGTTCCGAGTGGCGCTGAGAACGATTGGCATTTTGGGCGGGGTTGCTGTTCCGATCAATACTGCGGTTCGGCGAAGAACTGTGGAGATTGACGCGGGTGTTTCCGGTCGCATCGGCCATCTGAACCATTTTGATGTTCGCATAGCCCTCGACAGAATGTTGCGTCCACGCCTTGACCAGCGCACGTGCCGCTGATTCGTCTGTGACCGTCACACGCAGGCTGTGGCTGTATATTGGATCACGGCGCACAGTACGGTCCTTGCAGGGTAAATCTGGGGATCGCAGTACGCATTTGTAGTGCTGTCCACATATGATATTAATATGAAAATTTGCATATCATATTATATTCTTATCATATTCTGGGTCCTGGCGCTGTATCATATTCATATGTATTACCCTCGTATTATATTATGCCATATTATCCCGTATTATAATATACTCAAAATATATTTTAATACGCTTCGACCACCCATAATCCCAGATTTATCCCTGCAGGGAGAGGTCATGGGTCGACCATGATAAGCCCACCACAGTCGGTTGCTCCTCTGTATGAACTGAGGTGTACAGAACAGGGTAACATAAAATCCTCCGGAATTCAACAACCCCAGCACTGGTTGAAAGCTGCGGCCAACCATCAATCAGTGGATAAATCAAGCTCTGTTCTAGTTTCCATGACCATCTATTCAAATGTGCTTGTCAGGCGGGAGAAATGTGGCAGACACATCTCAGCATCAGCTCCAGAGCAGTGTTTGGGCATCCATAATATGGAAAAAATATGCATAATACAGGTCTGGCATATCATATTATATCCATATCATATCGTATCATATTCTTCCGTAATATTTTCACCCCAAGGTCGTATCATATCCGTAGTATTAAGAATATATTAATAATATATTATGTCGTATCATATTAATGGACAGCACTACGCATGTGGAGCTCGAAGAGTCTCAAGTCCGTCTCCGCTGACTCTGCGACGGGGCCAAAAGTGATGAACCCCTTGGGTAGTGGCGTGATTGCGGTGCGTGCACGTTTGGAATCTGGCGGAGGTACCCACTGTGGGAAGAACTTACAATCAGCCTGATTGACAACTCAATCAGAACGTGATTTTATCAATCAGGCCGAGTGTGCCGAGCCTGATTGAATTTCGACACACTCAACTCGATTGTGCGGATTTCAGTTGACCAAAATTCAGTCATCTTGATAGTGTTTACCGCAATTTCAAAATATGGCCTGCAGTGGTTCCCCTGCTTAATTTGAGCTGTCGGCCATCCAAAGAAAGGTCCGATTTGGTGATGTTTGGCTCAGACGCTCTCGCTGATATGACGATCAAGATTGATATCGACTCTTTGCTCTCGCCCGTGTCTCGCCCTCTCTACAAATTATAGTGTCTCCGGCATTCGAACGAATCTCTGGTGCTGTGGGCAGTACCCTATCTGTGAAAGCAATACATTTGTTGGTAGCTTTGTCCGGGACCTGGGTTGGAAGCACCTTGCCTACCAGCGCGTTGTGACGGTGTATTTTAATACGCTCCCGTATCGATGAGATGTGTCATTTATCACGATATGTGAGAGAGAGGGTTCAAGAGCTAAACAAGTCCTTCTGCGATGCTAGACAGCACTCGTCTCCCGGAAATAAAATACTAGGGCCTGCGGGAAGTGGATTCGGAATCCTGAGGAATATACACGCCAGATGTATGCTTCCACCAAATATTCCACGAGGGGTGTAGGTACCTGAAAACCAAGAAGTAGGCCAGTCAAACAAGAAAAGATACTATTTGGGTGGGTTTGGTCTAGGTGAAGACTGGAGGAAGATAGTAGGAATGAGGGATAACCAGTCGAGTCAAGTAGTGTGAACAATCCGAAACAATGTATTCACTGCTGGAGTAAATCACAAGTGGGGGTCAGAAAGCTATTTTACAGAGTAGCTACAGGCATTTATATAGAACGAAAATTTGCCTTGGCATCAGAGAAATGGAGAAGCTGTGGAACATGAGGATGGTAGCTAAACAATAAAGTATATTGAGTAGAATGAAGATTTTTAAACCAGTGATCTCGCATGCTGCGCATTTTTTATTGTTCCTCTGAATAATACTGATCGCTACTGGAATTCGTCCAATAACGTGGCCACCAGGGAATGGAGAGCATTCAATGGCAATTGAGTTCGACTTGTTGCCTTTTTGAGGTTCTAGGCTGTAGCGATCGGTTACATCATTCACGGTGATTGTTGTTGTTGGAATAACAACCGAAACACCCGCGCACTGCCCAACAGCTGTACGAGTGCCGAGGAGAAGTCTCACCTCTGCAACAGCATACAGCTGTATCTACAGCTTTCACTCCCCTCGACTCATCCATCTCGCGCCCGCTGTCTCATTTCCCTTATATCCCGTTCTGTGTTGAATAGCTGTTGAATAGCTGTTTAGTTCTTTTTGTATAAGTAGCAGATTAATTCTACCGAGACCTCTGCGCGTTTGCAGAGGGTCACCGAGCTCCGCTTCGTCCCTAGGCTCAAAAACCAACAGTTGTAGAGCCGTGTGATTGAAGCGTGACTCAGAAGTGAGTGAATGCGGTATCAGGGTGGAGGAGTAGTGGTATTGGTGGTTGCAAAAGTGGTCTGCTCCAGGGGGATTAATCCGTTATTCCCCATTTTTTGTCCATGGATCGATACCCTCGGGGAAACGGTGTTAGGTCCCCAGGGCGCATCCCAATTCCACCGAAAATAATTCAGCCCCTGGGCCAGGAAAACCGCTGGGTCACATGCAATTCCGCCAGAGCTCCCTGTCGTTTTGTATCGAAATACCTGTCCTGTCGTATTCTCACAAATCTTACTATGCCCAAACATTTCTATTACTACTGGCTTCTACTACCCCAATGTGGAAGGGTAGCTTGTCTCCTTCGTCGCCAACCCCCTTCTCACGCCCTGGAAGCACGAAGCAACATTGATACCCAGATCCCGTATTTTATTATTCCACACTTTCACTCTGTCATATTTGAACATTTCACTGATGCAACCTTTTTTCTCTCCCAGATTTATTCAACTACTGTGCGAGCATGTCCGTGCGAATTCCACAGCCAAGGCAACTTCGACATTATCTCAAGATATATTTTTGGATCATGCACGAATCATCCTTTATCGAGTTTCTGGACATTTATACACTTACCTATCTGATATACCACAGACTTACCATTTTCTTCCCACGTATCGCCAACGCGACAAGCCAGACTCAAGTCCTCGGCCTTCTTGGACTACGCCGGGGATTGATTTCGAAGTGGCTTGGGCACCCACATTCAGCGCTGAGCAGGGCAGCGTACATCTCCCTATAACGTCTTTGCGTAGCTCCCGGACTGCTCATTGGGCGAAGTTTGACTTTTGGCTGCGGCTTTTCAACCACGGACACTCCTACATAAACGGTTTTGACTGATCATATTTATTGTTTGTACTGGACCCACACGGATCACTTCTCTCTTAGCCACATACCACCACGGATACATCTATTTCGGAGCATCCTCGAGCGAATTTGATCAGACCTGAGCTAAGTATTATATATTATTCGCATTATCCATTGATCTACGCCTAGTTTGAGTCAGCTTCAGTTATTTTCGATATTCTTACTGCAAGCCTCCACACCCAGCCAGCACGACCTTGGTACAACCTCAGTCCTCGTGAGGACAAACCCCTTCTTCCACACCGAATATGGGCCAAGCACACAATTATTGGTGGAGTGCTAACCCCAGAACTGCAGATGTTGCTGAAGCCACGAAAAATCGCACATATCCCTGCCCCATTGACCGTGTACTCGGTTGATAAGGGTATAGAGGGGTCCAGGGATGATGGTGTTGCTATATATAGTGCGTGTAAATCGCGATACTTCCTGGAAACCGGCGTTCCTGAGCGGGACCATGCCGTGTAATTCTACCTACCTACCTACCTACCATGCATATCTCACTGTTACGGGAACCCTGCGGTAATTCCCCTCTACAGGTCGATATGGGATTCATATTTTTGGGTGAAGAACTGGGGTCATCATTGAATTTCATTGTTTGGCACTAACCTACAGATGAAGTGTGGGAGATGTATAACAAAATTTGTAGAGGGGAAGCAAGGGTACACACCCATACTGAAATTCTTGAGGTGAATCCACGATTTCATGGAAGAATGAATTTTTGCAACGGGCTCGCATCAGATCGGGCCGACACTGCTAGGATTCAGCCTCTCTTGTTATCGGGTCATCATGCTCGGCCGCCCCAGCCTTCCCACCCACCGGATCGTTTTTCGGCTATCCTGCCTTCAAGGTTCAAATACTTCGCATAATTCAGGCCAAAGCATCGAGTTTCATTCGGGAGTCTGCGAGACATCTGGTCCCCCGAGATGGTCACCATCCCAGTAGCGTGACGGATTTAGCATTTCTCGACCAGAGCGGTGATCTGTCCGCCATGTCCTGTCTCCAGCATGTACTACGTCTCTCTATGGACGTGGAACCATTATTTGGCAACCCGGATGGTTCCGGATTCTCGAGAGGTTCATTTTGCACTCGTCAGCTGTACTGATTTTCAACCACGAGGAACCGGGACCAGCCCACGGAGGCGCAACTCGAAGTATGCGTCCTGGACATGAGAGACCGAGAAACAGAGCGAGCCATCCTCAGTGATTGCCGTGATCTTTGAGAGATCTTGGGCCATCCGGAGCTCCAGGGTCGACAATGATTCAATGACTGCCCAGGTGAGTTATTTCGCGCCGAATGTCACGGTGCTCACCGTTGTGCCCTTCACATCACCAAAAGCCGGAGATCATTGCATAGTCAGGGTGGGTGCCCCTTCCACCACCCAATAGCGTACTGACGGTTCGCACGCTGAGCGGGAGAAGATCTGTCTGCGGCGTTAGTTAGGGTCACTGCTATCCTCACCATTCAAAATGGCCATGCAGTACAGGGACATCCCCTGAAACATGCTGCTCTCTAGGACACCCGATCCATGACCGGTGGTTTAAATCGCAAGGAGGAAGGGGACGGCACGACAATACATGAATTCACCATGTCGACCATCTGATAGATCCCCTCGCCCTTCTCCTTGATATCGACAGCATGGGACAGCACTGCTTCGTCAAGACCTTCCCCTCCACCGCCTGGTGCTGTTATGCCCGTTAACATTGTCTCTTCACTTGGTACAGCGTTCGCCGTCTTGAGCTGGATCGTCTCCACTGTGCAGGCACTCCACGCCAGCAAGGAGCAGATGGGGGTTTTGGTCACCTCCACCAAACAGCTTTTAGCAACGCTCAATACTGAATTCAGTGAATCTCGACTCGTTCCAGAGAAATGCGCCAAGCCCCTGGAGGATTTGGAAACGTGCGCGCGGTCCACTAATCCGCTGTTCGCGTTCGCGCTCAATCTGTATGTGCAGGCTCCTCCGGGATATTCATCGCTTCGCCGAAAATGAGAAGGAATCCGGATTTTTGAAGATGCTGTTCCAGAAGGATGCGCGGGTTTTCAAGATCGAGGCGTTCCACAAGCGAATCGGGGGGTGCATAAATGCTTTCCAGGTTTGTTTCCTATGCAGTCAGTGAGTATGGGCTGACGGCGGTCGGAGATTTCCTCACTTCTGAATATCAACACGATGGTTGCCAAAAACACGAAGGCACAGGCGAGGGACGCAGTAGCCTTACATGCATATCTGAGTTCCCTTGAAAAAAATAACACGAAACTGCTCCGCACGCTTGGTGAGTGAAGATTACGCTCTCCATCCGATTCGATTTAATCCATCTTCAACATTTCAAGAAATTAACCAAAATAACACAATCGCAATGATGGTGTCCCTCCAGAAACAACTCAATAACCAGAGTATCGATCGCGAGGAGCAAAAGTTCTACACCCATACTCTACAATACTTGACGTCCAGGAGCGGCACATCGGTGAAGGTAGAGAATTGGATGATTGCCTCCTTTGAAGTCGATTACGGCGCGGAAATCGGCGCAGGCAGTTTGTGAGTTGGCCGTTTTTGGCTTCGGATTATCCTCACCCTCGCAGCGGAACGGTATACCGAGGGACCTGGAATCGAACAGAGGTGGCGATCAAAGTCCTGCGGAATGAGGAGGGAATCAAGCCAAGCCATGCTGTGAGTCTTTCACGGCCAGAAGTCTCGAGAATGCTTATCCATTTGACGACAGTCGCTTCGGAACGAAATTGATGTAAGTGAACGAATCGGAAGCACTGTGATAATTCACAACAACGACCATAGATCTGGTCAACACTACGTCACCCAAATGTTGTGCAGTTCCTCGGTGCAAATACTTTAGACGATAAGCCGTTCATTGTCATGCCCTACGTGCAACACAACGCCAAAGACTTCCTCAGGACGCGATCCACCTTTGACCCATTATACATCGTAGTTGTTCACTTTGGTTGGCACCCCGTTGAACGCTGACTCATTTTGCGTAGCTTCGTGATATTTCCCTCGGCCTGGGATACCTCCACTCACGCAATATATGCCACGGAGACTTGAAAGCCGTAAGTCTTTCTTCCCTTTGTCTTCTAAAAACCCAAGATCCGCGCCGCAAAATATATAGATAAATGTCCTTGTCGAGAACTCAGGGCGGGCCCTACTTTGCGACTTCGGTCTAGCACGCCTCAAGGCAGATGCTGCGTCACGTACGGTCACCACCGTAGAAGCTCCTCAAATACACGGGAGTCGCAATTGGATGGCACCAGAACTTCTAAATGGCTCCCGAATTCGGCTGCCATCTGATGTGTACGCATTCAGCATGACCTTGTACGAGGTTAGTATCTTGTAATTTTGAGTTCGGTTGGCGGCACTGATTTGTGACCAGCTGTACGCCGACGAGATTCCCCTGTTTTCCGTCCCATATGCCGATCTTGTCGACCTCGTTGTTCGACGGGGGGTAAGGCCGGAGCGGCCAGAGGAGGAGGACAGGGGCCGACTTCTACCCGACAAACTGTGGGAATTGGCGGAACAATGCTGGGTTGCGGATCCTCATAAACGACCGACGGCCAGCCAAATTCACGACTCAATCAAACATATGTTATCCGATCTACCACAGGAGCCGCTGAAGGAAACAACCACTGTATCATCCTTGGATCTTACTCCTTCGTACTCGGTGGAGCCTGGACTCGATGAGCAGTGGCTTGTCATCCATGCGCGCTCGCTACCCCAGGCCACCGGCACTTTCATCGTAACATCCAGAAAAGGGAATGCCAGAATGTGCCTCACCGCTCAGGAAGACGAAATCGATCTCCCGGTCTATGGAACGGGCGACGTAGTGGCAGGCACCATTCAGGTGACCAAAACCGAAAACATATCCTCTGTGGACGTTACGGTAGCGTGTTGATATTGGTCGATATCAAGGATTTTCAAGCTGATCATTTTACCGTAGCTGGAAGGTCGCGTGAAGGTGCACGAGCTAGGAGAGGGTGGTCGTACCGAAGCAACGATTGCTGTGGGCCCCGTAAAGCTCTGGATCAAGGCGGACGGTAACGCTGTCTGCCCCTCGCGTCTATCCTTCTCCGTGATGCTTCCGACTACATTTAAAGAGGACGGACGGAGTTATGTGGGTCTGTTCCATCAATTATGGCCTCACCCTTTCCTCAATTGTTTTTTTTTCTTAGCCGCTCCCTCCCTCACATTTTGCCCATCTCGATGGAGTGCCCGGATTCGACGCCGATATTAACGTAAGCACCCAACGCTCTCTAGCGGTTTCGTGTATTCGAACCATCCCAGTATTCAATCAGCGCCCACGTCAAGGCGAAGAAATTTGGATTGCCCATTGGAAGCACGTATGTCTGAATTGTTCCCTCCCCGCTTTGAGACCAAAGTTGAAATTTCATTTGGAACCTTCTCTACACCGTTCATCTACCAGCCCCGCTCGCGTCCCGCACATCCTATCCCCGCTCCTCTGGACTGCAATAATGCAGGATTCATCGCGCGACCAGAGTGGAAGATGTATTCGTCCGTGGTGAAGGCTCACCCGAATGAACGCGGACTTCAGGACATAGTCGTAAAGTTCTACATCCCTAGTACGCCTTCCCGGACTCTTTCGCCTTGATGTTCTTATTGATACTCGGTACCAGAGTCCCGAATATTCTGGTTTGGGGACGCCATCCCGTTCCACATCACCTTTGAGGGGACTTCGGACTCTCTCGCAGGGTTTATGCCCTACCGTCCGACGGGAGAGTTGAATATCACGCGGTTTCAACTGATAAGACAGTCCTGTGCGGACGTTAGGCACGTTGATCTTCTGCGTTTGATTTGTCTGTCATTCGCGCCAATATCTACGCTGAAAGAGGGACCGTCGTTCACAATATCAAAACCAATAGATGGCGCAGAGATTCCTTTGGCGAAGGAGTATTCCGACCGGCGGTGAGTACTGGGTGTTTCTTTCTTGAACATTGTCTGATTGGGGACTTGTCAATTTCTAGGCCGAGGGCGCGACATGGATGTCCTTCTCGGGCGAAATCCCAATCGAACCAATCAAAGTTACAGGCTTCCAACTTCGCCATTTCTCTGTGACGGTGAGCCCATCCTCCTCGCCTCTCTTCTCTACAAGTTCCAGATGCTCATTGTGTTCTATGTGTATGAAGGATTGGCTGACGGTGACCCCGCCCGACGCTACAAAGTCGCCCTTTGTCGGAATTCGCAAGGCGATCCCTGTGCAGTTGACTACCGACCCGTGGGTGGAGGATGATCGTTGAATCAATCCTCTCCCTCCTCCTCCTGCCGAGCCATGAGCTTAATCGAGGGGGGCATAAATGGAAGGATCCTTCAAGATTTACGAACGTATGATTTTTTCTTCTATCTTTGTAATAGTATCTGAGCGCGCGGAGACCGTGTGATTGCGAAGGATACGCAGACACATGACATATTATGTAATCGCCAGCGTATCAATGATATGTATCTACACTTTGCCTCTTACCACGTCGCCGCTGCGCCTAGCCGCCTCAAGCTATACCTCGTCGAGACTCTCCGAGACCCTGAGGCACCGGGCAATAGGCGACATTTCTTTATAATCTGTTCAGTGAATCGCTGACCGCATTGAATCCTTATCTTTACAGATTAGGCTTATCTTTACTCAGTCTGAGCGGATTTCGCAAAGACTAAGGAGACTCTTCATTTGAGAGACGTGATTTCCGCTCTCAGAAGATCTCTTGAAGAGTTAGGACTGTACTTTTAGGTCTTTACCACAATATAATCCGTTGCGTACTCGCTAGGAATCTTGAGTGACTGTTAGATCCCGGCTTAGGGCTTGCACCCGCCCGTGTTACGGCCACGGCCGTAAGAATTACGCCGTAATTTTCTTACGGTACGGTTGAGCCGTCCGTAAGACCATGGCGCAGACGCTCGAACGGCACGGGTCCCGCCCGTGCCGCCCGTTACGGCGTAATTACGGCCCTAACTGTCATTGCACTTCAACACATTCGAAAATAATTCATTTCTTTATCCAACATACATATATTGGATGGTAAATGTCATGCTATGCTCTGGAGTGAGCTTGAACACGTAAACATCTCGATTCAACGAGGGCAACCGCATCCATCATGGAAGTTGAACATCTCGGAACATTCCGTGATGGACTCTTCATGAGCCAATGCCTCCTGGGTGTGCCGAATGTTGCTCCTTGGGTCAATGATTAGGGAGTTGACCATGAGATGCCCTCGGCAGCCTTGCCACCCTGATCCGCGGGAATTTCCTCCCATTTTTGAGGCACCAGTGGGACAAAGCCGTAAAGCCGTAAACGGACGGTTACGGCTCACCGTATACGGCCAAACCCGTACCGTCCCCGTCCCGTATAAGATGGTCTCCCAACGCTTGACGGTACGGGTCCGTAACCGTATTTACGGCCCGTGTCTCCGTAATTTTACGGCACGGCTGCAAGCCCTATCCCGGCTAAGACTTACGCGAGTCTTACAATAAAGGGAGTTAACTCTAATCCGCAGCACACTTGGCAAAACTGTATGCTTACGAATAATATGTTCTCTGCCTCAATGCTTTCGAGCACAGCGTCTTTGATTGGTTGTGAGATTTAACTGCAGGTGCGCAATCACTGCAGTCAATGCCCTCTACAGTTGCAGACAAACAAAGCCCGCAAATAGTCTGTAGCCCAAACCTGATTCAATTTCGACCCAATTTTAATTTATTTGGACTCAGAATGACTCAAAAAAGAGTCCAAAAAAACATGCTCCGAAGTTTTTCCTACGACAAATTAGCGGCGCCAAAATTTTGCCCCAAACCTGATTCTCAGAATTCTGATTGGAGACGATTGGCAAAAAAAACGGATTTATTTAGCACAGCCACATCACGTGATTACGTTATCTACTGGCGGAGCTTTCAATTGCCCTCTCACGCGATTCTTCAAGCACATCAAAGGCATAGTTTGAAACTGAACGGTGCTGCTTCTTCTTTTTGACTGCCCACTCTGCTGCTTTCCCTGTCAAGCCCCTCCTGAAGGTCTGGCCAGCTATGCGTAGGCGGCTAAACAGGCCCTGTGTAGGACCACTAGACCGACCTGACCACAATTGTGG
This sequence comes from Mycena leptocephala, assembly GCA_029378395.1. Lineage (NCBI taxonomy): Eukaryota > Fungi > Basidiomycota > Agaricomycetes > Agaricales > Mycenaceae > Mycena > Mycena leptocephala. Next base: position 65,153 of record JARJLF010000064.1, on the reverse strand, counting down.
CAAGGTGCGTGTAGTCTCCGACCAGAATCGAGCTGGGGCCGCGGCCCACGACTTTTGTCATGAATTAAATTCTCAAAAACTATTGGATCCTCGATAATTCGCTGAGGTAATTCTGTGTGAACTGCAAGTAAGACGAGGATAGTCAGCGTAAAATAGTATAGAAACACCAAAAAGAGTGTCGCCGTCTACGCATGACCCAGGCCCGACTCGAACGGGCTTTCTCCGCTGACAGAGATTTTAACAACATAAGGCAAGTAGACACGGACCGTCCGCTACTGGGTCCATGTCGCCCTTGCATCGTGCATAAATAACACGAGCGAACGAACTGGGATTAGAGCTAGCCGCGGTGCACGGCTTTTGTCAAAAAATCAAATCTGAATTGTTCAATATTCCGCGAGTGGTTAGTGTATTTAGTGAACTGCCTAAAAAACGAGTGTAAATGTCGAATCGAAGCAGCAAACCACTGAAATCAAAGAGGAAAACAAGAAAAGGCCAAAAGAAAATTGTGAAGCCATCATGACCCAGGCCCGACTCGAACGGGCGCCTTCTCCTCACTAGTCCAGATTTGTTTAGCAAGGAAAGGAGACGCGGACCACCCGCCACCAGGTCCGTATTCATCTACAGTCTGACCCACTCACATCGTGGAATAAATGTGCCGCAAAGACAACCTGGTCAGGTGGAATACCACTCACTTGTATCATCGTGAACCCGCCGGCAGATTCTTCCAAGCCGGATACCGATCGAACTTCGAACAAATCTCAGCGGCGGGCAAATGGGACTTCAAAAAGCAAGTACCGTACCCAGCTCGAGTGTCGCGTACAGTCATTCTGATTCAGATTAACGAACGCACTGGGCAGAGATGGCGCGAACCCGGCCTGTAACTGACGGTGGGATGTTGCGAGGCAAGACGGATGCGGGAGAGGGTTGGACGCAAGTAGTTGATGAAGGGAAAGAGATCGGGGAGTACAGATAGATAGATAGATAGATAGGATAAGCAACGCGGTAAGCGTGCACAGACGTCGATGCGGGGGATAGGTGGAGAGATAATAGATAGGAAGGAAGGAGAGGAAACGCGGTAGGCGCACGTAAACGCAGTTGCGGGGCGCAAAAGAGAGCTAGAAGCTCGAATGTACACGCCAAGGCGAGTGAAAGCTTAATATTGGTGGGCGTGGGCGAGGAGACCGAAGGCAGACATGCGCAGATTAGATTAGATCATAATGGAGACGGAGTGGGGAGCAGAGAGCGTGGGCAAGATAAAGCCAGAGCGAGGGGCGCGGTCGAGATTAAGAGAAGCCGTGGGTGCCAGAAGTCTTCAAGTGGCAAGCGAAGGAGGATTGAGCCGCAGCGGAACATCAAGGCTGCAATTGCTTAGTATGAGGAGGTAAAGCACGCGAAAAAAAACGACGTGGCCACCGTCGTGATGAAGATCTGCGAGCCGTTTGTGCCGTACCCCGCTTGGTGGTGTTATCGTAGGGGTGCGAATGGTGTGAGTCGAGGTGTGTGTGTGGAATAAAGGTGGAATGACGTACGAACAATAAACGAAGGAGGGAGAACTGAACGCGCCAGCAAGGTTCTCCCCCAAGATAACCGGGTACAATCTGATGAAAAACATATCCCCGACACCCAAACCCGCGCTCCATCGTTGCGAGCGTGAAAGTTCCGAAGTGTACAGCGCGAATACGATACGCCGCTCGGCGTTGGGCTGATGTGGATGTGAGAGACCGGATGCCAGGGCTGGGAAGATGAGGACAGGCCACGGAGCGCTCATGTCACGAATTGGTCATGAAGGTCATTGACGATGTAACGCCCGTCGGCCGAGTGCGGACCGGTTCGGCCGATAAGATAAGATAAACTGACTCTAAACTTGCTCGAGGTGAGCGTATGACGCGTATCTAGACCTTTGTAAGATTTGAAACCGTGGTACTATGAACTCTAGAAGAACATGCGGCGACCCCAGTCGAACAGGTTTCTGTGGCAGATTTAAATATGAAGACTACGGGGTATGATGAACCGGCGCACACCGTGTGCTACCCCGCTTTTCTACATACGAATTCTGCCTCTAATATCTTGAAGAAACTGGGTAGCTCTGCAGGGTGGACATGGGCATCGTTCACAATGAATGCTCTTCGATCCCAGGATATGAGCGGACTGCAATGCAACACGGACAATGCCTGTCAGTGCGAATCACAGCCCAGATCAAACATGCTACTTCCCATATGCGCACTTACTGGCCCAAGAAATGGAACCCGCCATAATTGCGTCTGTGTGCATCTTTTCTCAAGTCCCGTGACCGCGTTATCTTGTCATCCCATCGGCACGAGCGGTTATCTGATCTCTTCCTTCCGAGCTGCTCTGCTACTCTCCTACATCGACGCGCACACGAACGCCTTCATCGTGTGGGTGTCCGAAGCCGTCGCCATCCCCTCCGTGCACAAGATGAGCGACTGGCTCGCGGCACAGCTGCGCACCGTCGGCGTCGACCTAGGAACACACGTCATGAACGGGCAGACTTTGCCCCGCCCGCGATCCCGGCAGCAGCCCTCACAAAAAGACCGTGTTGATCTATGGGCACTTTGACGTCCAGCCCGCTGCCAAGTCCGACAGGTGGGACACCGAGCAGGAGGACGACGGGCGCTTGGTCGGGCCGCGGCTCGGACGATAAGGGCCGCTGCTGGGGTTGGGTTAACATACTGCAGTGGCATACGAAGAGCGGGACGGGGCTGCCGGTCAACCTCCTGTTTTGCTTCGAAGGGATGGAGGAGAACGGGAGCGAGGTTCTCTCTCTCCCCCCTCTCACTCCTATCCTGAGGTATGTGGTGGCGCGCAGAGCGACAACTACTGGCTCCTGTGTACTTCAAGCTGACCGTCTCTGGCCCTGCGCGCGATCTTCACTCTGCTATTTCCCTTTCATTCTCTCCTCTTTTCCGTAGTAGTTACGCCTACACGCACGCTAACCCCAGCCGCAGGCGTCTTCGGCCGCACGGTCCACGAGCCGATGACGGACCTCATCGCGCTCATGGGCCGCCTCGTCTCCCCTGCGGAACATCCTCGTCCCAGGCCTCGATGGCATGGTCAGCGCTGCGGACGCGGAGTAGCAGTTGGTACCTCCATTCTCTCCCTTTTCCTCATCATTCGCTCCTCCGTGTTATCCCTCGTCCCGGCATGTTTCTCTGGGACGAAAATGCTGATACATACACGTGTAGGGCGATCTACCACAAGCTCGACTACAGCATCGCGGACGTGGAGAGCGCGCCGATCGCGCTGCGAGAAGGTGTGTTTCGCCCGTTCGTATTCCGCCTGTTCCTCTCGTTCGCATCCCGCCTGTTTCTCCCATTCGCGTTCCGCCCTTGCTCTGTTTTTTTTTGGTCCCGTTCTTACTTTTTCCGAATCGCCGTCCGCCTATTTTCGCGCCCTTCAATCATGCCTCCGCTCGCCCGTCTCTGTCTACTTCCCCTCCCCACCCTCACCCTTCCTCCTTTCCCTTGGGTCTCCGTCCTTAAACTTACGCTAACCCACCCACGCCACGCACCCCCTCTCGTCCCTTCCTCCCTACTCCCCCCCTTTCCTTCCTTACCCGCGGGCTAACACTCACCCACCCCCCAGGTCCAAGTCCTCATGGGCCGCATGCGCCTCCCATCCCTCTCGCTGCCCGGTATCGAGGGCGCGATCGCAGGCCTGGTGCGAAGACGGGTATCTCCGCGAGGGTGGGGGGCAAGTTTAGTATTTGGTGTGTCGTGCGTTTGTCACTCTGTTTTCGGGGTTTTTACTTCTTGCACTGTCGGCGCCCGCGTGAGCGGCCGAATGGTCTCACGAGGCAGTGGAGGATGTGCATGGCGACGGCGCAAGCACTGCTTCCGGTCGTCCTTTGTCTTTTTAAATCAAACCCTTGACTTTGAAGCGATTCCCACTCATCCCATTGTCCCCTGTAGAGCTCAGGAGTACATTTCGAGACCCCGAGCCCTCAGAGTGCGATGCACGGTTTCTGGGCAACCGCAAGCGGCGAGGATAAGTTTTTTTTGCGCTGTACAAATTTCGGTCGGGGGAGGGGGGGGGGGGGGTACCCGTAGAAGTCAAACAACCAATTTATATATGTATGTTCGCCGAGCAGTCCTGAGATCCGGCCTCCCGAGACCGCAATGCAAGATATAGTTGTGCTTGATTGCGAAAGAGGATACCGTATATAAAACCCCAGATATTTTGGTTAGGATACAAAACAACGGCCGGCAGATCGCACTGGGGTGCAGGAGGGGAGGAATATATTAGGACGTAGAGGTATACATTATGTACGGGCACGCAAGTACGTGATTTAAGATGTACGATACGAGCGGAGAGATATCGGGATGGAAAGATAGAAAGGAATGGTAAAGAGAAATGTGCGCAACGGGCGTGAGGCGGAGAGGAGCGAAATTTATCTCCCCGCGCTTTCAAAACTCACTTCCTCCGTAGGAGGACCCTGCACCTCCGGCTGGAAAGTACTCGCTTAGTGGTGGAAATCCACTGCTGCCGGATGAGAATGGTCTGCGGGCGGAAAATGAGACAGCATCCGGCGGGGACGCTGACATTTCCGTGGACAGTGAGAACCTGTAGTTGGCTCGGGTAGAGATCGTCGGGCGAAGAAGTTGCTGCAAAAGGAAAAAAGAGGTCAGTAACAAAGATCATTTGATTGCGGTAAAAGAAAAAAACGACGTGGAACATGAAAGAGAGCTCAGCAACGAGAGAATGGGCGAATCGTCAACACGTCCCAGAAGAAATAACGGCGATAAAAGAAAAGTCGAAAAAAATATTCGTCGTAAGGCGCAGCCACATCCCGACGACGACGAACAGCTCCAGGACGAAGAGGAGCAGCCGAGAGCACCCAACAATTACGCGGGTGGTGCATGGAGGTATCGAGCTCGTTTCGATATAGTCCCCCGGAAGATAGAGACAATAGTAATCAAACGCGGAGTGAAATGAGAGCTCAGTCGTCCGTCGGTGTATGCACCGACTCATTCGTCCGATGTCCATCCAGCTAACGACGGGGAAAGGCGCGGGGTGCACAGCTTGCAGGGATGAGGGTGGAGAAACGAAAACTCCCGTAAGCGGGAATGCATGTCTCGCCTTTTCCTTGCCACTCCTCCGCCCTCTCGCGGCAGGATCAGAATTCCAGCGAGATCTGCGAACTCCATATGAAGAAGAGCAGTACGCGGAGCATGCCACACAAAACTCGCAGGGCAAGGGCAGAAAGCCCAGACGGGACGCCCGCGCAGTAGGTAGAGCGCCTCAAAGAAGGCCGGGGCTACGTCCGCGCATTTACCAAACGCGAGACAGCAACACAGAACCTCCGCGTCCGCCCTGCAGAGTGACATCCCTCCCACGCAGGGAAGTGCCGGCTCCGTAAAACCTCTCGCACCGCGAAATGAAAGAGAGAACCCCTAAAATTCCGCATCCCCACAGTCGAAAAAACAAAGAAAGAGAAGAATGGCAAAGATCGCCACTCACCTGCGAAACAACTACCCACTTCCACCGCAGTGTGTGGTCCTGGCCGGCGTGAGAAGCAGAGCTGCCGAGATTGTGCAGTGGTGTTGGAGGACAGACCGCGCGTCGTAGTCCTCGTAGTGTTGCGCTTGGGCATCAGGCGCGCCTTCGTGCGCAGCGTCGCAATGCTCGTGTTGTGGTGCTGAGCTTGATGGGCGTCGCGGTCGAGGGTGGTGGTGACCGAGGAAGAGGTGGCGTTCGAGGTGGTGGCGGGCCAGTCTAGGGCCCGCGGCAGGTCGGGATCTGTGAACAGAGGGTGTTAGCATCGTGCATGCTGGTAAGGAGAGGCCGAGGGGAGGGAAGAACAACGGAGGGAAAGAGCAATTGGAGTGGGGGAAGGGTGGATGGAAGAGCGGTGCATGTGTGACGGCGGCGCGACGAAGGAAATCTGAAGGGGTAAGGGAATGTCGACGGGCAGCGAAGGAGACGGATGGCGGGGGAGGGGGAGAGATGGACGATGGGGTCGAGGGAGGGTGGTGGAGGAACGATAGCGAGGACGGCGACGCGAGAGTGTGTCGATTGCGGATGGATACGAGACAGACGTTGCCGTCCGTGCGCATGTCCGCGCCCAACGTAGGACGCCTGTCAAGACGGGATCTGCATGCCGGTGCCCGCGGACGAGCGCATATCGGTGGGCACTAGAATGAAGAGAGGGTTGTATACGGCAGGCGGTACGAGGAAGGGATAGCGGAGTATGCGCTGGTCGTGGTCCACGCCGCATGGCCATGGGACACGCTCGCATGGAGCACCACGGGCTGTGGCGTGGGCGTGGGTGGGGAGGGCGCTCCAAATCTGAGTGAGGTGCTAGCGCGGAGATTCGAGCGGCATGGACCGAGAATAGACGGATGGGTGTCTGGGTTACGAAACGAGAAGATGAGACGGTGTCATGCGTCTTCAGTGGGGTGCGTAAGTACGACGAGTGGGCGTCCTCTGAATCAGTGGATGAGTCGGGGAAGAGATGAGGATGCGTGTTCGCTCGTAGGAACTAGGCCAGGCTCAGCTCGATATCAGCCTGCTTGAGCGACGGATTCCTTGGGACAGAGGGCGTGAATCCACGACAAGAGAGAGAAGCTAATCTCGGCTCCAGATTGGCTCCAGATGTTAGGGCGGGGAGGATCAGCGGACCGAAGATCCGAGGCACAAAATGATGAGAAATCAGCCGCAAGATCACCGCCTAACGGTTTATGATTAGATCAGCTGGGTATTATCTGCCAGTGGCTGTACGGTTATCTGCCACGACTCTCTGCAGCTCTACATAATCTTCCTCTAAATCCATAAAAATAATCTCAGAGACATGTAAGTGAATATGAAAAAAGTTTGCCAGTTCAGAAAGTTTCTATCTGTTCTGTGTATTGCGAGCTCAGAGGATGGCAGATAATTCTGTGACTGGCAGATAATTTGTCACGTCACAATTATCTGCCATCACCCTTTGTCTTGCTTGTTTCCGACCTTTCCTCCACCAACCAACGTTCTTGGCCATTTCACATCACTCTACCGCTACTGGACCGTTACTCCGCCGCTCTTAAATTGCGAAAAACGCGTAAAATACCGCAGACAAGCAGGAAATTTCAGTGTCCTTCAAGTTAGGCAACACCGTAGACAGCTCATGCCTGCGCGCGGAAAACCACGAGGATCTCAAGAGTTTTCACCCTCCTGCCTCAGCATCCCGGCAGCCTGCTGTGTCTTCATCTGCTCCACAGGCGAGACGTCGAGTTGTTCCTGGAAACCAGCGCAAAAATAAATTGCGTACATGTCGACGGTGTCGCGAGAGTACATGTCCGGGCAATAGTGATATTCTAAACTGCCCAGTCCCTTGTGCGGTCCCCTGCAAAGGATGTCAACGACTGACTGATTGCAGAGGCGTTGACAGTGGGAAGAAAGGTACATTTGTAGGCAGTAGTCACCTCTAGTACTAGACTACAAATATTGATGTATTCTGCCTGTGCATTCACCTCCGCACTTGAAAAACATTGATTAAACTGTATCTTAGTGCCGGGACAATGGTTTGGGTCTCGACAATAAACTCTCTTTTTCTCTCCTCCTCTTTCCTTTTTCGATTTCTTTTTTGTGTTTGCGCCCGTTGATACCTAGTACATTGTTTCCAAAACCGCCCTGCACTTTGATCGTAAATGATGCGTTCAGTGACATCAGTCACGGGCGTCACGGACCGAATCCTCCATTACTTTTGCTCTTAGGGATGTACTGAGGCCCAAAATAATACGAAATTCGCATTAAAAACCTCCAAAATACCACACTAATTACTATGGTTCAGTTACATGCGACGGATTGGAAGTAGAAGGCCAAAAGCTTTTGTTTTTGGTTGAAAATTCCGAAAACATGGGCACAACGTGCGACGTCAAAGTGGAAACTGCGCCAGTGTATGTTCAATACTGTTATAACACTGCTTTACACCCCATGAATTTATGTGGGATGAAAATAAGCGCGTTCAGCAGCTGTAGAACTCCATGTTGAGCAAGCATCAATCGGAGGATTGCCCAGAAACTTATGATATCACTTTGGAAAACATGATTTATACAATATAGGGTGGGCCAAAGTCTTCTCAGGTCATGAAACAAGGGATAAGACATTTTACATGGTCCAAATTCTCTGAACTGCCTTCAGAATGTGTGCATCACTGTATCCCCAATAAGATCAGTGAACTTGTGTTCAATGGACCAAGCATGTTCCAGAATGTATGAAAAGCATATATATCAAGTTTCAGACCGATAGGATAAAGGATGGGGGAGCAAGAAATATTTTGGTTTAGCGTGACGTGAACGCATCCTTTACGATCAAAGTACACCAGACGTTATAGGGCAGTGCTCTCCCATCAAATTCTCATCAAAATCTGCCTCGACGACATCTACACATTATATCCCCGTTAGGATGCCTGTCCGGGAGCGCAGCGAGCGACTGCCCTATAACGTCTGGGAACGAGACTAGAGAGAAGCCAGTGCTGGCACACCGACGGTGGCGTCGGAGATGAAGTTGATTGATGCGATTGAGTGACAGCTTGATCGGTTGAGATCCCCAGATCTCAGATCTGCCGGTGGTTCAAGACGACACTGTCAAGATCGACCACCAACTACCCTTGGCTTACCGGCCTTGATAGCGAGACTTCACTGAAGCTGCACCCGTGGACCAATTTTCTTAATCCCTAGCATTCCATTCCTTAGCGTTGTTTATGCCCATATTACTGCCGCACGGTCAAAGCGTGGGTTTTGGGGCGCGAATTCAAGAACCCTGTCCATGCGGATGCATGGCATGTACATGGAACCTTTCAGGATCAATTGAGATGGCCGTCGGCGCCACAGAGTGACGTGGGACTTGGAACAGAGCGTCGACCACACGTTGCAACGTCATTTCCACAACGTCCATGTCTGACCACCCAAACCAGCCAAATCCCAACCGGCGCGACGAGCGCAAGGACGAACGGCGCAAAAACACTCAGAAACGCACTCTGGCACCCTCTCCGCAGCCGTCTCGGAGCACAACGCCAGCGCCATCTGACAGGCGAGGTTTGTCACCCGGTGGAACTGGGAGTGGGTCTTTTCATTCGTGTTCTAGCCACTACTGATTGCTTCAACCTAGTCTTACCATCTAACCCTAAAAGTGCACCCAGGGGCGTCGATAAGGGGGCAGATTCGTTGAAAGGAGGCAAGACTGGTGCGTCTTGTGATTCCACATACCTCCAGCAATTCACGAACAAACCCAGATAATTCGGATACTGCGCAGTTCATGCCTGGTGAGTCATCTCGAGATATCTAACTCGTATTTGCTCGTCCACTCAGAATGATTCGCTATGCCAGTTGGACAAACTCATGGCAGTTCCCCAAGAGTTGATATGCATGGTATTTGTCACATTACATGAATGTAGGTCGCAACCATGGCTCATTCATTGGTCATTAGTTTATGGTGGGACTGGAGGCACTGGAGGCGCAGGTGCGGGTGGTGGTCTTGGTGGAACAGGTGAAGGACCCAAGTTCGATTTCCGCCACAGCAATGTCAATCATATAGATCCCCATGCAACTAGTATGCTCCTCTATGTCTTGCAAAGATTTTGAAGCTGATGGACCAATTCAAAGAATTACAATCCATCAAGGAGAAGCTCGCCAACCATATTACAACACAGCATAAATTTACAGATCAAAGCAAGAGTCTTTGTGCACTTGGTACTCGCATGGATATCCAAGCAGATATCAACCAATGGCTATCACTAGGGTCTTCCACCAAAGAACATATCTTCTGGGTCACAGGTATAGCAGGCAGCGGAAAATCAACTCTCTCTGCAACTGTTGTCGACAATCTTCGCAAGAAGGGCACACTGGTCGCAGCTCAGTTCTTCATCTCTCGTAACATCCCCCAAACAACCAATCCAGACAAACTTATTCCCACTATTGCACAGCAGCTCGCTGAATTTTCTCCAGTTGCCGCTCGCATCATCCATGCCAGATTGAAGAAGTATGACTGCCCTTCTTCCCGCCAAGAGCAAGTCGAGGAACTTCTATTAGTGCCAATCAGAGAACTCTGCAAATCCTGTGACAGGGTCATCTTCATTGTCATTGATGCACTGGATGAGCTCCAGAACGCAGCTAACAGTGTCAAGGAGATCCTGGAGTCAATTGCGCCAAGGGGCTGTTACCTTCCTGATAATGTCCGATTCCTCATTACTTCTCGACCAGAGCATTGGGCCGACATCTCCAGGTCTAAAACACTCGAGCTCACAGTGTTTAAGCAGCATCCCCTCATGACAGACTTGTCTGTGACTGAAGTTCACAACTTCATTGTTGTGAGGATGAAGCAAATTACACGCTGGAATGATTGGCCAAGTGACAACGAAGTGCAGAAGTTATCGGACAAAGCCAATGGCCTGTTTCACTATGCTGCAACTGCTCTTCATTGGATCGAGGAGCAGATTCGCAATAGGGGGACAGCCTCTCGAAAACAGGTCTTTGAAAAATTTACCCAAATGGGTATTGGTCAGCTCGAGGATCTATACAGGCTCATTTTGACCTCGTTTGAGAACATAGATGGTCCAGCACAGGATGCAGACTGGCGTGCAAGTCAACTACGAGGCTTTCAGCATGTCATTGGAACCATCCTTGTGCTTTACAAGCCATTGACCATTCGCCAAGTCATTGCTTTAGTGGCCGATATACCTAAGGGCGAGTTTGACGTTCGCCACTTCCTGCAGCAGATGCGCAGTGTCTTAATCCCAGGCACAACTACATCGCTTGGGAAAGCAACACCACAAATGCACAAGTCTTTCCGTGATTATATCATGGGTGTGCATGTACCACCAGAATTCCGTATCCTCGTGGGCCATGCGCACTTCGTAACAGCAAGAAGCTGTTTGGAGGTCATTGTCAAGAAAGGGAACAAGTCTGATGTTGTTGTGAAGTATTCTGTTCAACACTGGTATAAACACTTGCGAAAGGCAGTGGAAGGAGGCATGACATGGGAGGATGAGAAGATGTGGAACTTGTTTGGACAGATGGTGGAGGAAGCAGTTGTTGGCACTTGGGCAGCAACACCTTTGGTTGAACTCTTTGTAGATGTGGGCACTGCAGGGTGGGGGCTATTGAAGGTAAGATCAAATGTCGGTGATAGAGGGAGAAGAGTGATGATTTTGCAGCAACATGCCAATAAAGACAAGATGCAAGGAATTTCAAACATATTAATAAAAGCAAAAGTGCGTGGGTGGGCCAAGCGCGAATGGTAATGGTGTTCCTAGTACACTAATTGAGATTCCATTGGTCCTTAGGAAGTGCGTGCTTTGTCCCCCGTTGCCCATGTTTGTCTTGCTCACTTTTTCTTGCCTTCTGGTCTCTAGAGAGTGCGTGCATTTCCCCTGTCACCCATGTTTGTCTTGCTCACTTTTTCTTGCCTTCTGGTCTCTAGGAAGTGCGTGCTTTTCCCCTGTCCCCATGTTTGTCTTGCTCACTTTTTCTTGCCTTCTGGTCTCTAGCTCGTGCGTGCTTTTCCCCTGTCACCCATGTTTGTCTTGCTCACTTTTCTCACCTTCTGGTCTCTAGCTCGTGCGTGCCTTTCCCCCGTTGCCCATGTTTGTCTTGCTCACTTTTTCTCACCTTCTGGTCTCTAGAGAGTGCGTGCTTTTCCCCTGTCGCCCATGTTTGTCTTGCTCACTTTTTCTCACCTTCTGGGCTCTAGAGAGTGCGTGCTTTTCCCCCGTTGCCCATGTTTGTCTTGCTCACTTTTTCTCACCTTCTGGGCTCTAGCTCGTGCGTGCTTTTCCCCTGTCACCCATATTTGTCTTGCTCACTTGTTCTTGCCTTCTGGTCTCTAGCTCGTGCGTGTTTTTCCCCCGTCCCCCATGTTTGTCTTGCTCACTTTTTCTTGCCTTCTGGTCTCTAGAGAGTGTGTGCTTTTCCCCCGTTGCCCATGTTTGTCTTGCTCACTGTTCTCGCCTTCTGGTCTCTAGTTCGTGCGTGCTTTTCCCCTGTCCCCCATGTTTGTCTTGCTCACTTTTCCTTGCCTTCTGGTCTCTAGGTCGTGCGTGCTTTGCCCCTGTTGCCCATGTTTGTCTTGCTCACTTTTTCTGGCCTTCTGGTCTCTAGAGAGTGTGCTTTTCCCCCGTCACCCATGTATGTCTTGCTCACCTTTTCTTGCCTTCTGGTCTCTAGGATGTGTGTGCTTTTCCCCCATCACCCATGTTTGTCTTGGTCACTTTTTCTCACCTTTGGGTCTGTAGGACGTGCGTACTTTTCCCCTGTCGCCCATGTTTGTTTTGCTCACTTTTTCTTGCCTTCTGATCTCTAGAGAGTGCGTGCTTTTCCCCCATCACCCATGTTTGTCTTGCTCACTTTTTCTTGCCTTCTGGTCTCTAGTTTGTGCATGCTTTTCCCCCATTGCCCATGTGTATCTTGCTGACTTTTTCTTACCTTCTGGTCTCTAGCTTGTGCGTGCTTTTCCCCCATCACCCATGTTTGTGTTGCTCACTTTTTCTCGCCTTGTGGCCTCCAGAGAGTGTGTGCTTTTCCCCTGCCACCCATGTTTGTCTTGCTCACTTTTTCTTACCTTGTGGTCTCTAGGAAGTGCGTGCTCTTCCCCTGTCCCCCATGTATGTCTTGTTCACTTTTTCTCGCTGTCTGGTCTCTAGCTCGTGCGTGCTTTTCCCCTGTTGCCCATATTTGTCTTGCTCACTTTTTCTTGCCTTCTGGTCTCTAGGAAGTGCATGCTTTTCCCCTGTCCCTCATGTTTGTCTTGCTCACTTTTCTTGCCTTCTGGTCTCTAGGAAGTGCGTGCTGTTCTCCTGTTGCCCATGTTTGTCTTGCTCACTTTTTTTTGCCTTCTGGTCTCTAGGTTGTGCATGCTTTTCCCCCGTTGCCCATGTTTGTCTTGCTCACTTTTTCTTGCCTTTGGGTCTGTAGGACGTGCGTGCTTTTCCCCCGTTGCCCATGTTTGTCTTGCTCACTTGTTCTTGCCTTCTGGTCTCTAGAGAGTGCGTGCTTTTCCCCCGTTACCCATGTTTGTCTTGCTCACTTTTTCTTGCCTTCTGGTCTCTAGAGAGTGCGTGCTTTTCCCCCATTGCCCGTGTTTGTCTTGCTTACTTTTTCTTGCCTTCTGGTCTCTAGGTCGTGTGTGCTTTTCCCCCGTTGCCCATGTTTGTCTTGCTCACTTTTTCTCACTGTCTGGTCTCTAGCTCGTGCGTGCTTTACCCCTGTTGCCCATGTTTGTCTTGCTCACTTTTTCTCACCTTCTGGTCTCTAGCTCGTGCGTACTTTTCCCCTGTTGCCCATGTTTGTCTTGCTCACTTTTTCTTGCCTTCTGGTCTCTAGGAAGTGCGTGCTTTTCTCCTGTTGCCCATGTTTGTCTTGCTCACCTTTTCTTGCCTTCTGGTCTCTAGCTCGTGTGTGCTTTTCCCCTGTCCCCCATGTTTGTCTTGCTCACTTCTTCTTGCCTTCTGGTCTCTAGAGAGTGTGTGCTTTTCCCCCGTTGCCCGTGTATGTCTTGCTCATTTTTTCTTGCCTTCTGGTCTCTAGAGAGTCCGTGCTTTTCCCCCGTCACCCATGTTTGTCCTGCTCACTTTTTCTTGCCTTCTGGTCTCTAGAGAGTGCATGCTTTTCCCCCGTCACTCATGTTTGTCTTGCTCACTTTTTCTTGCCTTCTGGTCTCTAGGAAGTGTGTGCTTTTCCCCTGTCCCCCATGTTTTTCTTGCTCACTTTTCTTGCCTCCTGGTCTCTAGGAAGTGCGTGCTTTTCTCCTGTTGCCCATGTTTGTCTTGCTCACTTTTTTTTGCCTTCTGGTCCCTAGGTCGTGCGTACTTTTCCCCGGTTGCCCATGTTTGTCTTGCTCACTTTTTCTTGCCTTCGGGTCTGTAGGACGTGCGTGCTTTTCCCCCATCGCCCATGTTTGTCTTGCTCACTTTTTCTTGCCTTCTGGTCTCTAGGAAGTGTGTGCTTTTCCCCTGTCCCCCATGTTTGTCTTGCTCACTTCTTCTTGCCTTCTGGTCTCTAGAGAGTGTGTGCTTTTCCCCCGTTGCCCGTGTATGTCTTGCTCATTTTTTCTTGCCTTCTGGTCTCTAGAGAGTCCGTGCTTTTCCCCCGTCACCCATGTTTGTCCTGCTCACTTTTTCTCACCTTCTGGTCTCTAGCTCGTGCGTGCTTTTCCCCTGTTGCCCATGTTTGTCTTGCTCACTTCTTCTTGCCTTCTGGTTTTTAGGGAGTGTGTGCTTTTCCTCCATCGCCCATGTTTTTCTTGCTCACTTTTTCTCACCTTCTTGTCTCCAGACAGTAGTGCGTGCTTTTCCTCTGTCTTGACCTCAAGTTTCATTTGGATTTGTTTTTTGTCCCCCATTGTCCTTCAGATTGTAAGGCCATCTATTCTCCTCATGACCATTCACTGATTCTGCTTCAAGCCTTATTCCGAAATCTGGGAGCACGGCCTTCTTCAAACGTGGAAACGCCAGCATTCACCTCTCTTCAAGTACCTCTCTCAGTGTCTGGTGACCTGACCCTGACATATTGATGAGATGGGTCGTAGGCCTTGCAACTCGGGTGAGTGGGGACAGATTCAAATGTGCTCTGTATGCAGCACATACTGAACAACTTTTTGGACATCAGAGGAACACATTGAGATTTTTGGAGAGATGCGCTGTGGGGGATGTGCGGGTGAATGCCGGACAATGCTTGCCTCGATAGTGATGTATAAATCTGACAGTGTGAGGGCCAAATGATATAGGAAGATGCTTTGTTCAGAAAGAATGGTCTGGGTAGGACCAGACAATGATTGCGCAGGAAGTGGAGCTCTTCAAGGTTATTTCTCAACAAGCTGCCAGGGTTTGATAGGTGATGACACTGAGTATATTCTCTGAAGAAAAGGGGTATTGTATTCAGTATACGAACTATAGAAGAGCTCAAATAGTGTGTCCAAGTGCTGGAGTCTCGGACAAGTACAGGTGAATAGTCAGGTTCATAGGAAGGATAGAGCCAAAATGGCAGAATGGAGGGACATTTGGCACTTGATAATGCAAGGGTCCATATTCATACATTCAACACCTGAAACCTGGGCAAAAGCTCAACTGACCAATTGTGAGCCAGTGTCCACAGGAATTCGAGATTTACCACCCCTGCTGATGAGGAAATCACATCGCACGGTGTTCTCGGTCTGTTTCGTATCCCAGGTGAATACTCACATGCGTGGGGAAGTGAGATTGTAAGAAGAGGGACCTTGGAGGAATATTCGAAAGTGTGCAACAGTGCGATCAGTTACACGGGAAGGACATGCTATCAAGTTTGAGCGGACTATCACACTGTCGTGCTGAGTTTGAGATAATCAAAGTCGGGGTGAAAAATGGCAGACCTGACTGACCCCTGGGCAAATTTTGATCGGGTTGGCCTGGGGCTTATGGCTTTCGCCCTAAGTCTAAACAATTGAGTTATCAACTCCGGCCGTATAGTTTGAACCCGAGGCTGAATCCAATATTATCAAACTTCATTTGCTTTCGGTTTCGGAAAATAAATAAATAATATAATATATTCACACAGTATGCCTGTAATAAATTCTATAATACCCGGGAAGGCACCATGCAACCACACCAGGTCCATGACGACCGCAGTACACCCCAGGGTCCCAGATGGGCAGTGCAGTACCCACTGGCTGCTGTCCCACGTCTCAGACTTGAGTGGAGAGGGAAAGGGAGGTTGCGAGACCATGCAGCCACCCCAGGGCCACAACAACCCGGTGCGGTACACCCCGGGGTCCCAGATGGGCAGTGTAGTGCCCACTGGCCGCTGTCCCACGTCTCATACTTGAGTGGAGAGAGGGAAATGGACATCATGAGTGCATGCCAGGATGTGATGTGGGTTTTGAGTGTGCCGAGATGCGATGTGGAGCAGCCGGGCAATGAAGGAAGAAAGAAGGGCAGACGAGAATCAAATGAGAGAATGGTTAGTAGCATTCCACGTGTTGCCTCAGGCTATTGACACAACACACCTCTTCTTCAAATCCACACCGATCTTGTACAGCTCTACCGGGACCATCAAAGTAAACCTGTGAGGCCATGTTAACACAGCCTAATGATAGGAAAGAGCTGCGCACCGATGAAGAACACGACAAGCTGTAGAGAACATGAGTGGATGAATGGGTACATGACTTGTTTGAGCAATGTGAAGCTCAGAAAGAACACAACAGGGAGGGGGGGGTGGTAGGCCATGGATCCAGGTCAAGACACTGCAATTTCGTAGATCTTGAGGCTGCTTGAAGTGTACAAGAAAGATTCGGCCCAAGTGCGCAGTACACCCGTTAGCCTCACAGAAGCCCAAGTTCCAATGTTCCAAAGTATCTTGAAGTCTTGTGAATACGAGACAGAAGCCACAAGATTCGGGAGCGGAAATTTTCAGCGGGAATCTTGCCATGCCAAAAAGTGGGAGTGGGGGAAGAGAAGAAAGGATGGTTCGTCTTGGACAGCTCAGCATCCATCTCGAGGTCAGGGAGCACTGGGAAATGAATCTCGTCCATCCGAATGGTATCCTTGGTGTATCTAAGCAGGATGTCAATGAAAATCCTGATGAGTAAGCCCAGTGGACGTACTCCTTCCAACCGGCATTCTGTAGGTTCTTGGTCCCAAACTCGGTTATCTTCTTGGCAATAAATGTGTCGACCTGACTCCAGAAGTCCTTTCCCTTGGGGATGCGGCCACCTCCCTGTGTCTGGGTATTGAGCTTGCGTTTCTTGGTGGGTGGTGCCAGAGATGATCTTGAGTTTTCGAAGCTGTCATCGTCTTCGTCCTCCACTTCTTCGACACCGATGACAGTGAGATTTTCCCTTGCAAAACGACGCTTGAATTTGAAATCAGACACTGAACAGACAGGAGACAAAGGGCACACGTGGTTGTGCACACTATAACCAACGTCGAGACTTATTCCGGGGCTGCCGCGTTTGAACTTCATCGCAGAAGTATCGGTGAAATTGGCCAAAGTTGCTGGGGAATCCCCGCAAATGCTGTTGCGAATCTTGAGTGCAAGCAATTAGAACTTTCACTGTTTGATGGTTTCGAGAATAACTGGCACTTCATGCTGTCTGAATGAGTTGCGGACGCTGGAGCAGATCCTCTTCACCAACGGAAATAGGATCTTCTCTCGCGCAGGATTGCCAAACATGGAGGTGAGTTTGGCTGTCCCTTTGTTGTCCTGGAGCTTTTGATGTTGAGGGTACAATTGTTAGACGACCCCGGAACTATATAACAAGAACTCACGATAACGTTGAGATGCATCTTCATGAACGAGGTACGTGTGGACTCGTAAATTGTATCCTGTGCCTGAGCACGGATGCTCTTCTAGATTAGGGAGGTTAATGACCTCCACATCTGTCTTAGAACACGCACCATTTGGTGTAAGGAATCTGGTATGCCGCACCTGGGTCCCCCGAGCAGGCGCTTTGCAGGCAAGCTTCTGCACTGGCGAAGAGAGCTGCAAGAAACCCAACGGATGAATGGTGGGACTTCACAATACCGCAGGACATGGCGCTCCCAGATCTAAGCCTACAAGGCAACCGTCAACAGATTTTCTACCGCAGCATAAGGGAGATAAAAAAAACGAGCCCTAGCACCGAGACCCTCAACATTGAAGATGCTGGAAATAGTACAGAAGGAGGTAGCCAACGCCTTCGGCAGGTATGTGACTGACGCCGACATATGGAAAGCCGTGGCTGAAAAGGATATCCTCCCACGAACGGCCCAATTCCTATGGAAGGGGCTCCATAATGCACATCGAATAGGAAAATATTGGGACCACATACCTGAGTGTGAAGATCGCGCCACCTGCAAAGAATGCGACATTGTAGAAGAACTCGAGCATATTCTGCTTGGATGCGCGAGCCCGGGACAGGAGATCATCTGGCGAGCAGCTGAATCCCTTTGGCACGAAAAGGAGACCCACTGGCCTGCCGTGTCATTGGGCACGATACTGGGGTGCGGTCTTGCAGAGTTCAGAGATGAGAAGGGCAGACTTAAGCGTGGGACACAGAGGCTGTACCGGATCTTGATATCCGAATCTGCCTATCTAATCTGGAGGTTGCGGAATGACCGGGTTATATCCCGGGGTGGTACACCGGCAACAGAAGACGAAATAGTAAATAAATGGAAGTTCGCTGTGAACCAATGACTACAAGTCGACATAACACTGGCTAACAGGCCACACAAAGGGAAGCACCCAGCGCTGGCACCCCAATTGGCCCTCACGACCTGGTCCAACACCCTGGACAATGAAACTAGCTTACCGGTGAGACGGCGCAACACCAAATGCATGTCCTCTAGCTATTTTTGCGCTTATAAACACATCATTAAGAGCGCAGAGTAGCTTCAGTGCTATACAAACATAGCTGTATACCTGAGCTCTGTTAGGTGATATAAAGGAGAGTCAGAGCAAGCTCCGACTACTGACTGTAGTATTCAGAGCACGACCGTGGTGACACCGCGGCGTGTTGTACTCTGAATACCCTACCAAGGAGATATACCCAAACTCGCCTATAACCGATTCAAGGGATTTATTCCTATAAAAGCGACCCAGAGACTGTACAGATGAAGTGGCGGGACTTAACATGTTGTGCGGTACATTAAACTGCGTAGGAGAGCGGCCGCGGTGCGACTGCAGCGCCTCTCCGCAAAAAGACATAGTTGTGTTAAACGGTTACACCATGGAGGAAAGCAGCCGTGGCAATGCTGCAGCGTTGATAAGCAGTGAATGAACACACCTATGAAAATGCTATATTTTTCGCTTTTCAAATGTGTAGTTCATTCCTATTATATCATTTACTAGAGGCAGTACTAAGAACCCGAAGTAGTTGGCCTGTGGCCAACATCACAAGAGCAACGGGACAACACCCTGGTGGAAGCCAGAGGTGTTGCTGACATGGTCTCGCTCCGAAAAATGTAGGGGAATGTGTAGCCCAACCAAACCAGAGGGTGATTCGTTGGTATCAATAGTTTCGGTAGTTTCGACTACCGAAACGTCGAGAACCAAAGTAACGAGCGACTATATGATTGTCTATTTGGTGTTATCGACATGTTCGCGTCGATCCAGGTGACGTGAGGGACACAGAGGCAGTGTTTCCGTTGTAGCCGAGGTATCGGTTACTCGGCAATGGACATCAGAGTGGGATAGTAAGCGAAGGGGACCCATGATCGTCGATCCCGGAGTTCCCAGGACTTCCCCTTTGGGTGATAAGCGCATTCTGGAGCATCCATCCTGAATCCACATTCGAAGTGGGGTATCATTCGAAGCCTACATGGCTAGAGACTCTAGTTTCCTTCGAGGGATACTTCCACAAAGCAAGTTACATTGCAAAAGGATTACATGGTGGTTGATGTCTAAGCTGCCATCAATCCACCATGTGCAGAATCTTACCAAGGAACGGTCGGAATATACCCGGAATGGCGTGCTCAGTGCCCCCGACCAATAGGACTCATTATATTTTAATTGCCAAGACGGATACACGGACTGCGAGGCGGATAAACGGACCTTTTACTTAATTCTTTCATTGTCATAGTCATATTCTGGATTGTATAAGTAGCTAGAGGTGTTTCTAGGGTCGAGGACGGAGTTTCCCCCAACTAGTGAGCCCAGCTTACGCCAAGGGAAACTTTTAGTCGATCTTCGGACACCTACCAACGTCAGTTTGTAGGAGTTGGAATATCACCATTGTTGGATTGTATAAAATGTCTGAGTGTGGCTCTTGAATCGTATTGAATCGTTGGAATCGTATTGAATCGCTGGCCTTGGGTCTTGAATCGTATTGAATCGTTGGGAATCGTATTGAATCGCTGGCCTTGGGTCTTGAATCGTATAGAATCGCTGGTCTTGGACCTTGAATCGTTGGGAACTGGGTTGGGAATCGTTTGGAATCGTCTGTTTTGTTGTTTTGTTGTCTGGAACCACCACCATCTTTGTTAAACTTTGCGGAACTTTCAGTTTCGCTTTGGAATATTGGTGAACCTCACGGTTCCCTTCATTCCAATAAATTCTATCTGTGTTGTTTGCGTTGGAAACTTCAGAATCCTTTTGGATCCTTAGTTTCCATCGTCCTAGTCGGTCATAACCGACTCAAGTCTTGGTGTCCGAAACAGATATCCTTTGGGATCTCTTAGTTTTGTACATAACAAACGCTTGCTACGTCTTACAACGACTTCTTGAATTAAACTTTCTCCCGATCAACCTTTACAAGGCTCTGAATCAGGACTGACACTCGTCTGGTACCTCTGGAACGAACGTTACACCACACTTGCTGCACACTATTGGTTGTTTGGGATTAGATTCGTCTGTTCCATCCGATTCTTTGGTTGTAGTATTTTGTTTTGGCTGTTTCTGTTAGTTTCCATCCTAGGTTCGGAGCTCACTTATCAGCGTCCAATAGTTGTGTATAACCTACTGCGGTGCCTACTGACGGGCCGCGGTCGACCATAGACCCATTGTTACCCTAAGACAGGGAACTGCCAAAGCGATCAGACGATCATGTGGTGCCACGGCGCGACGCGACCTGTCAATCAAAGACATACAAGTCCTAATCTGGATTCTAACGATCAGATTAAGGCACTCCGGTACTTCGCGGGCCAAACACTGCCCGCGGCCGGATCCACCAAAGACAAGTGCGAGGAGAATTGTATTGAAAAGGCTGGGTTCAACCCCAGGCCGGCGCAGCATCGCACTGCGGGTGTGGAAGGCACCACGGTATTGCCAATATACCAAATATAGACTGCGGGGGTCAAAACCGACGATCTCCCGGCCCCAAGAGCATGCGGGATCGACAAAGAACCACGAGGGAACGAACCTACATGACCAAGCACCACATCTCAGTTACTATATCTAGTTTATCTCCTTTCGTTTGTACTATTACTATAAAAGCAGCCTGTAGAACCCGCATACAGCCAGTTCATCGCACTGTCTATCGGCGTGGGTGTCCTCAGGCATATTTCGCGGAGATTCATTTACTATCTCTGTTTGTAACGTGTCTTTAAATTGAAGTTGGTTGTTGGCTCGAATTGTCAAGCAAGGGACTCATCAGTTAAGCTTCAAACGGTTAACCACCTGAGAATTGGTTGTGACTTGTCAGCTGCTTTGCCTTCACACTCGTCAGGGAGAGTCCTGTCATTAGCTGTTGGATCGATTAGTTGGACTTTGCAGTCAACGCTTAAGCCGTTACTATAAAAGTGAAGGAAACGTCCCTAAATGAGGACAAGTTTAGGTCTGCTGTACGGGAGAGTCCTGCAGTAAAGAGAATTGCCAAGGAAGAAACAGCTTGCCTCATTATAGCAATTGGAATTGGCCATTGCTGGGGATATTTTGTGAACACCAAGTACAAGCTCTGCCCTGAAGTGATAGAACTATCTTTATAGTCACTACCTTCTTGTATCCGTCTCATACAAACGTTCATCCAACGCCGCGGCGGAAAGATAACTGCTGTAACTTGCCAAGTGAAGTGCCACGGGGACTTTGTTAGTGCCTCATGGTACTTGTTTCGTTGTTAACTATACAATCCAAACCTGCTGGCCGCATACTACGGTCCGGACCCGAACTCACTAAGGATTGCGCTAGTCTTTTGGGAGTGATAAGATATTTGTTTGTGTGGTTTTAGTGTTGTTTCACAACACGCTATAACTAGCATATTCAAGACGTATAGTAAGTGCACCGTTTCATCGGCCGATTGGCTCAGGGAGCCCAGAGTTTTAGTGGGTAATTGCGCTTTCCTTCATCGGACCCAAAGCCGGCGACAAAACAGCTGTGGAATAGGGTAACATGACAGCCCCGCACTGCCCTTCGGGCGTGCGCAAGGCATTTCTCTGGGTGGTGGAAACCACTCCCAACGGAATTAATATTTCAAACTTTACAACCAGATGGGCTAACCAATAGTTAGTTGCTACTGGCTAACGTAGCACCAAAAAAAAAAAAAAAAAAAAAAAAATTCACGTGGTTTCAACTGATATGACAGTCCTGTGCGGACGTTAGGCACGTTGAGTTTCTGTGTTTGAGTTGTCTGTCATTCACGCTAATAATTCAGCTGAAAGAGGGACTGTCGTTCACAATATCAAAACCAATAGATGGCGCAGAGATTCCTTTGGCAAAGGAGTATTCCGACCGGCGGTGAGACAGGGTGTTTCTTTCTCGAACATTGTCTGATTGCGGACTTCTCAATTTCTAGGTCGAGGGCACGACATGGATGTCCTTCTCGGGCGAAATCCCAATCGAACCCATCAAAGTTACAGGCTTCCAACTGGGCCATTTCTCTGTGACAGTGAAACGGTGCACTGGGGTGCAGCCGTGAAATCAAAAGATCCAAATAAGTGAGCGGAGCGAATGAATCACTATAACCCAACAAATCCAAAATCTAATATCAATCACAAACTCCAAATCTCAATACTCGTGTGTGTGTGTTCGGGGAAGTAGGATTTAGAAACCCTTCAAGATGTGTTCACTTTTCAATAGTGTGGATGAACACTAATTCTTATAGCAGAATCACAGGGGGACGACAATTCTTATTTTGACAAGGCTAGTGCGTGGCCCGGAGTAATTGACTTCGAGAAACCAGCCAGTGTTCAGCGTCAGCAGCTGACCTCAACCAATGTGGGGTACGTCGACGGGTGAACTGATTCAGCGGGGCATCTTCCACTCTATAACCTACGCTCTCAATGGAGGGTACTGTAGTGATCTGTATGGTAGCAACCCTCCAAGAGGCGTTACGAAAAATTTAGGTTATGGTGTAGCAACTGGTTGCCTTATTTGGCACCGGACCTTCCTAAAAAGGCAATTACAGCCCCGCAGGGCCGAAAAATTCCCAAATTTGGCTTCAAAATTCAGATTTTGAGCGTTACAGGGCAATTTAGGCAACATTTTTGGGCCAGCATTATGTGTTACGTTGCTACCATACAGATCGCTACAGTAGGGTTGAACGGCCGGTGGTCAGCGGGCAATGCGTCTCGCAATGACGGTGCACTTATAACTGACGGCTGCAAGTTCACGAAGGCTTCACCGACTATATCGAATCTTTCTGATATCTGACTGATTTCTGTCTGTTCAATTCTCTGAGTCCACTATATTGCCCTTTTCCTGGGGGATAGTCTACTACTGTTACAAGTATTTTACTAGGCTTTTTATACAAACTGGGGAGCATGAAAGGAGATAAAAGGAAACTTTCAGAACAGAGACCAACGTGGTCCCCGGGAGGTTATGAACCAATAGGAAATGAGGTATTCACTTCCATGGGTATAAAGCCCTTCTCCCGGAGATGCACCACATGGTTCTCCCAGCCACACCTTCATGGTGTGCTATGGCATGCTCATTGCCTAGGTAACTGCAGCGCTTTTGTATCATCTCGTGATTAACCAGAAACTCTCCCGCTGACACTGTCTGGTTCAGCGGGCGACTGTTAAGTCCCTTTCA
Organism: Mycena leptocephala; assembly: GCA_029378395.1. Taxonomy (NCBI): domain Eukaryota; kingdom Fungi; phylum Basidiomycota; class Agaricomycetes; order Agaricales; family Mycenaceae; genus Mycena; species Mycena leptocephala. The sequence goes on along the minus strand of JARJLF010000064.1, from coordinate 41,748 downwards.
GAGAGTTACTTCATCTCATTTCACGTCGCCCGGAGTGGCACTGCAGTCAGCGGGCCACCCCAAAAGGTAGTGTTCATATCAAGTAGTCGCCGGGGAAGGAATCCCCGACGCAATCAGTATATCAATCAATGTGTCAGACGTCGCCCGGCGATCCTCACCGGTCAATATATCCTTTAAGAGGATCACCCGCTGACTCTGACATGTTCTGTCATATCACATCTTTAGTTAGTAGTCGTCTCCTGCAGTTGAACTAATGCATTCGTTAGGATGCAAGAGTCACCCACTGACTCGTACTTATCAGTATCGGTTGTATTCCATAGTTTTGTATGGTTCTCCGCATCAGCGGCCAACTCTAAGACTGCCGTAATTCCTCTTGTTCACTTCTAGTACTCAAAGAAGTAGTGTTTAGCTACTTCCCGGAGCTCAACGGTTGTGGTTTAATTAGCAGAACTTTGACTTGGTTAGAGTCATTGTTAAGCTGTTATCCGGAGTGACCCGCTGACTTTCGACTGTCAACAGTGTAGCCTACCACTCCAAGGTGAGTGTACGCTCTGTTCCCAAGCCTCACATAGTCCCGTAAGATAGTTCAAAATTGAATAAAAACTGTGGTTTTTACGCGTGCCCGGGAGCACGCCCTATCAACGGTGAGCCCATCCTCCTTGCCTCTTTTCTATCCAAGTTCCAAATGCTCATTGTGTTTTATGTATATGAAGGATTGGCTGATGGTGACCCCGCCAGACACTACAAAGTCGCCCTTTGTCGGCATTCGCAAGGCGATCCCTGTGCAGTTGACTACCGACCCGTGGGTGGAGGATGATCGTGGACTCAACCCTCTCCCTCCTCCTGCCGAGAAATGAGCTTAATCGGGGGGGCAAAAAGGGGGTTAACTCTAATCCGCAGCACACTTGGCAAAACTGTATGCTTACAAATAATATGTTCTCTGCCTCAATGCTTTCGAGCACAATGTTTTTGATTGGTTGTGAGATTTAACTGCAGGTGCGCAATCACTGCATTCAAGGCCCTCTAGCCTCAGTCTGTAAAGGTGCGTGTAGGTCTGGTCAGCTATGCGTAGGCGGCTAAACAGGCCCTGTGTAGGACCACTAGACCGACCTGACCACAATTGTGGCAAGGTGCGTGTAGTCTCCGACCAGAATCGAGCTGGGGCCGCGGCCCACGACTTTTGTCATGAATTAAATTCTCAACAACTATTGGATCTTCGATAATTCGCGGAGGCAATTCTGTGTGAACTGCAAGTAAGACGAGGGTAGTCAGCGTGAAATGGTATCGAAACACCAAAAAGATTGTCGCCGTCTCCGCATGACCCAGGCCCGACTCGAACGGGCTTACCGCTGACAAAGATTTTAACAACATAAGGCAAGTAGACACGGACCATCCGCTACTGGGTCCATGTTGCCCTTGCATCGTGCATAAATAACACAAGCGAATGAACTGAGATTAGAGCTAGCCGCGGTGCACGGCTTTTGCCAAAAATCAAATCTCAGTAATGGTTCGATATTCCCTGAGCGGGGTACTCCATGTATTTAGTGAACTGCCTAAAAAACGAGTGTAAACGTCGAATTGAAACAGAAGACCACCGAAATCAAAGGGGAAAAGAAAAAGAAAAAAGGCCAAAAGAAAATGGTGAGGCCACCATGCCCCAGGCCCGACTCGAATGGGCGCCTCCTCCTCACTAGTCCAGACTTGTTTAGCGAGGAAAGGAGACGCGGACCACCCGCCACCAGGTCGGTATTCGTCTACAGTCTGCTGTGCTTACATCGTGGAATAAATGTGCCGCAAAGACAACCTGGTCAGGTGGAATACCACTCACTTGTATCATCGTGAACCCACCGGCAGACTCTTCCAAGCCGGATACCGATCGAACTTCGAACAGATCTCAGCGGCGGGCAAATGGGACTTCAAAGTGCGAGTACCGTATCCAGCTCGAGTGTCGCGCACATTCAGATCAACGAACGCACTGGGCAGAGATGGCGCGAACCCGGCCTGTAACTGACAGTGGGATGTTGCGAGGCAAGACGGATGCGGGAGAGGGTTGGACGCAAGTAGTTGAGGAAGAGAAAGAGATCGGGGAGTACAGATAGATAGATAGATGGGATAAGCAACGCGGTAAGCGTGCGCCGACGCCGATACAGGGGATAGGTGGAGAGGTAATAGATAGGGAAGTGATGAGCGGGCGGTTTGTCCAGTGGTGAAATCAGCCAAAACGGGCTGATTTTGCGATCTTCTAAATATTTGCGAGAGTAGGTTGAAACGCCGAGGAGTTCACGGACACGTGGTTGATGGGAACAGCGTGCACTGCTATGTGGCACGTTGGGATGAGACGTGTCGCAAAGGGAACTGGGACGTGTAGGAAGGCAACTGAAACGTCTGTACAATGGTTTCCAAGTGAACTGTAGCTGTTTGTAGTTTGCTGTGCAGCCAAAACAGAGTAGGTATAAAAGCTCAGTGTAAACTCGATAGAAAAGAGGAATATACCCCGCTTCCACTTCTCATATATTTTCTTGGGCCCTAGGCCGCACGTCAAGTTTATTTGGACCCGAGGTCGCACGGTTGAATCGGAACGGAACGGAACGGATTGGGCCCAAGGCCGCACGGATTTTAGAGATTGTTTTGGATTTGTTGGGATTGGTTTGGTTTGGTTTATCGGTTTGGGGATAGGACGACGAGCTGTGAAGAGTAGTGGTTTTATTGGTTTTATTTGGTGGAGCACCAGAAGAGAGATTTCGAAGGACGAAGTGCTGGATTGCACAAGACCACATACGGTGGTCCGAGCCCCGAACACACACACGGCATCGGAGTGTTGTGGATATTTGAGTGATTTATTCATTCACTTGTCTGCTCATTTCCAGCCTTTCATCTGGAGCCCACCGCGAGGGGCTCATCCAGTATTTCGGCCTTGAAAATCAACCTTCGGGTGCACATATTTATTTTCTTCAAACTCCGGCATCGCAGGCGACGCCGAGAGTTTATTCTTCTTCTTCAACTTCAAATTATTTCAGTTTTACAACAAACCCCGGACAACAATTGAAATGGTGGATACTAGGAAGGAGGATAACGAGACACATGGTGTGGAGGGTTTCTGGGTGCCACGGGCATGGGATAAAGATGCGCCGCGCTGTGTAACGGACAGCGTGGATGGCCTGATCGATTTCTGGGACCAAGTCGACGAGATAATTGCGCTGGCGCAAATCGTCGATGAGCAAGAGAAGAAGCAACTTTTGACAAGCTATCTACCCGCTGGACTGCGGATGGTTTGGCGGAGCATGACCACGTACGGTGCTGGATACTCGTATGCGGAGTTTCGGCATGCAATCCACGGGCTTTATCCAGAAATCACGGCGCAGGAGCGCGGGTCGCTCAGTGCGCTAAATGAGCTCTGCAGAGAAAGAGGTGTGATAGGAGTGAAAGAGGAAGGGAGGTTGCAGAGATTCGGGCTGGATTTTTGCGCCTTGGTTGCAAAGACACCAGCTGTCATCACCAACCGCGATGCGTGCCAAAAATATTTGAACGTACTGGATCCGGCTTTCTCGCGTCGGTTGCGTCAAGCTGTCATTGATCGCAAGCTGCTGCGGGTTCTCGCGCGACAAGCTGGGGTTTTACCTGTTGCTCAGGAACCAGAGCCAAACATACGAAAAGACGACCCTATTCTGTTGCAGGAGCTGGTCGAAATTGCAGAAGCGCTGGTGTCGATGGATGTCGGGCCGGATGCAACGCTAAAATTGACCGATGGTTGCCAAGAAGTGTGTCAGTTGGAAAGTATGCGGAGCAGGATAGACGAGTGCAAGAGTGGACTCCAAGCAGAATTGCAGGATGCACTCGGGGAGATCGACATGCTTCGGATCGAAGTCCATGCACTGCGACAGCATACACAGCTTGCTGGCGATGAAGTCAAGGATTGGAGAGGACACCCAGTCACAACTTCTATTCAGCCTACATCGAGTCCTGGTCCATTGGCTCAGTACGCGAATGTACTACCCGCAACCGGTGGAGGAATTTTGCAGCACCACAATCGGGCGAATAATTTCCACGCCCAATGGCTGGAGTGCCACTATTGTAACCAGCGTGGCCATTTTGCTAATGCCTGCCCAACTCGAATGCGGCACCTTGCAAACAGCTGGATTTTGGGGCAGGACTCTCGCAATATCAAGCTCTTCGATGGACGAAAAATACCGAGAGGGAGGGGATCTCCCGCCTGGAGGGTTACAAAATTATGCAGGCATGCAGATTTTGACATGGAGCATTCAAACGTGAGCGTTGAGAGGGACTCGGAGGATCGGGTGGATACGCTCCTAAGTGAAGTGCGAGCTGTGCGAAAAGAAATGGAGGAGGTGATGGGCCGCAAGAAGGACCAGGACTCACTGCTGCTGAATTATTGGCGCAGCGAGTGGGCTCGACGTTCAGACATGACACATGCGAGAGACTTTGAGGGAGAACAGTGCAAAGGGGACACTGAGGAGGTCACAGTGGTGGAGAATCAAAATGTGGTGGACACTTGTGGGTCAAGTGAGCGAGCACAGACCTTCGAACTCCGGGTACCTGTGTCTTGGCAGCATGGCTCAAGTGGGGGACTGGACGTTGGAATTTCGGGTTGACCGAGGACGGTCAAGAACCGCGAGGGGCTCATCCAGAATTTTGACGAAGAAAAGCCGGTACAAGCATCATATTCACCACATTCACACATTTTACACACGACAAACACATTGCTCGATTCTGCTGGCGGATTCGACAACAAACAATTATTTATTGCCATGGACGAACAGGATATCGGAGACGGTCGGGTGGATACCAGACAACACATTCAAACGGCACCATTTCGCATTCCACGCCCCTGGGAGAAAGACGCGCCGATGTTCACCACCGAGAGCATTGACGAACTTGTTGATTTTCTCGACACGATTATCGAACTCGGTCATGTCGGGTGCGATCAAGAGCGGAAGGCAATATTGACTGGCTATCTGCCTGTCAGCATGCGATCACTTTGTCGGGGACTGAATACGTACAATACGCCGCACTCGTATACAGATTTCCGGACGGAACTCGTGCGTTTATACCCCGATCTCGGTGCGCGCGAGTCTGGCTCGCTCGCAGGCTTGGAAAAGCTTTGTCTGGAGTTCAAGGGAGTTGGGAAGAACGAGGATGGGAGACTGCGACGGTTTGGTCGTCGATTTTGTTTGCTGGTAGAGAAATTACAGCAGCCGTACGCATTGGTGACGAACAGAGATGCGTGTACGAGGTACTTGAGGACATTGGATCCTGGATTCGCGAACCGTGTATGCAGAGCCGTCGAGGAAAGGGAGATCGCACGAGTTCTGTTGCAGCAACTCGGCATTAAGTTGAAGGTGGAAAATGGAGTCGCTCGGCGAAAAGAAGACGTCATATCACTGCGGGAAATGGTTCAGATTACGGAGGCGATTGCGAGAACGGATATCTCGTACCTTCACAGTGATGAGACAAAGGAAGGGCAGGGCGAGATCCCAAATCGCAACTTGATATCGATGGATGGAATTCAGAACGATGAAAAGCCAAACGATCCGGCAGGGCCACACTGCGCCGCGCAGAACAATACTGTGGAGGCTTTCGCACAAATTGCGGACGCAAAAAAAAAGATACCGTCACCGAGGACAGCATACAGGGTGTTGAAGTCGGTTTGGAAACATCAGGCTGGATTCCTGGGAACGAATTTAATGACGACGAGAAGATGAAGAGTGCGCTAGCAGAGATCAGCGCACTCACACAATATACGCGCAACGTGGAGACGTTCCTTCGGGGGGATTCGAGCGATTTTTCTGCGTGGTGTAGCGACCAATTCGTTGGGTTATGGCAGGAGACAGCCATGTTCGGAGACGAACTCGGTGGCATTCATGATGAACTGCAGACAGTTCAGCGACAGCTGATGGATATCAAGGAGGCTGAAACGACAAGAAACGAGGAAATTTACCTCGAGATGGATACGCTCAGGCGTCGCATGCAGGAAATCGAGGATTTGAGTTCACGAGACTGCCGGGATGTATTCGACAGCGGATTAGACGATGCGGATGTTCTGCGCAAGGAGATATTTCACGAAATCAGCATGGTTCAAGGTGAACTGCACTCGATTCAGAGACAGTTGAAGGAAACCAGAGAGTGCGTGACAACGAGGGATGAAGAAATTCACCTCGAGATAGATGTGCTCGGGCGTCACGTGCACGAAATCCAATATTCCAGTTTACAAGACCTCTGGGACGTATTTGATGGAGGAAGAGATGGGATTAATGCCTTGCGGGAGGGGATATTCAATGAGCTGGGCATGGTCCAGGACGAGTTGCGCACCATACAGACACGACTACGGCATACTAAGATCTGTGGGAACACATCGATTGAGCAAGCGCGAATGAACTCGGAGAAGGCATTTCTGTTGAATTGGATGAAAGAGGAAAGGGGAGGAGGTGATACCAGGGTGGCCACGCGAAATGACAAGAATTTTGAGCCGCTTCTGACGAATAAACAAAAGGCTGCATTACAGCGAGGCTAGCAGCTGTCAGCGAACCGCAGGAAGCGCCGCGTAAAGAGTGGAAGAAGTCGAGAGGCTGAATTTCCAGGGCTGGATGGCACCTGCAAGTTGTGCAGCGGGGAATGCAGCTGTGAATAATTCGCGTTTGTGTTCAGTGGAAACAAATCGGTACAGCGGTCGAGGATGCATATGGAGCGGCATAGCGCACAAATAGCGCAATCAGCACGGATGGAAATAGGGCGCAATAAAGAGGGGTCCTGCGTGCGGCACATCCCGGAAGGATTCGGGGTTTGCGAGGGAATTCCTTCGGTTCAGTTTGAAATCCATCCGGTGTGAAAATTATTGCGGTTCGGCGGAGGTTGACTGCAGGCAAGCTTGGACTCAAGGAATGAGGAATTCTTGCGAGGGTTTCGACCGGGATGCATAAAGCGAGTTCAAAAGGATTGGACTGAGACAAAGATTGAATGAAGAAGGGATATCAGATAAGCAGCTAGAAAGGAGACCTAGCAATTGGTGGAATAGGATTTGTTCGGGGTGGTGGACGCCATTCAACAACTTGTGGAAATTTACCTAGAAGATCCTGGAAAAGGGTCGACAGATTGTGGAAGCAATTTGACGCCAGATCGACAGCCATGCTGCGGCTGATTTCCGGGAAGCACGAGCTGCAAAGCAGTTGCATCATAATGAGAAGAATCGATTGGAGGATGGGGAAAATGGTGAAGAAGAACGGCTAAAATGAGGCCGCGCGAGAAAAATATGATAGCGCGACAGAGTGGAGATGTACGGGGATCAGTGATGCATTGCGCAGGGGAAAACACGGGAAGATGGGCATAGTCATGGTGGACGACCCGAACTTGCTGTTCATGATGTTGGATTTTGACGGCAATGGTGCCTGGAGGTGCGCGGCTGACTGGGGACAGTCAGGATTTTTCAAAGAGGGAGATGATGAGCGGGCGGTTTGTCCAGTGGTGAAATCAGCCAAAACGGGCTGATTTTGCGATCTTCTAAATATTTGCGAGAGTAGGTTGAAACGCCGAGGAGTTCACGGACACGTGGTTGATGGGAACAGCGTGCACTGCTATGTGGCACGTTGGGATGAGACGTGTCGCAAAGGGAACTGGGACGTGTAGGAAGGCAACTGAAACGTCTGTACAATGGTTTCCAAGTGAACTGTAGCTGTTTGTAGTTTGCTGTGCAGCCAAAACAGAGTAGGTATAAAAGCTCAGTGTAAACTCGATAGAAAAGAGGAATATACCCCGCTTCCACTTCTCATATATTTTCTTGGGCCCTAGGCCGCACGTCAAGTTTATTTGGACCCGAGGTCGCACAGTTGAATCGGAACGGAACGGAACGGATTGGGCCCAAGGCCGCACGGATTTTAGAGATTGTTTTGGATTTGTTGGGATTGGTTTGGTTTGGTTTATCGGTTTGGGGATAGGACGACGAGCTGTGAAGAGTAGTGGTTTTATTGGTTTTATTTGGTGGAGCACCAGAAGAGAGATTTCGAAGGACGAAGTGCTGGATTGCACAAGACCACATACGGTGGTCCGAGCCCCGAACACACACACGGCATCGGAGTGTTGTGGATATTTGAGTGATTTATTCATTCACTTGTCTGCTCATTTCCAGCCTTTCAGAAGGAAGGAGAGGAAACGCGGTAGGCGCACGTAGACGCAGTTGCGGGGCGGAAAGAGAGTTAGAAGCGCGAATGTACACGGCCAGGCGAGTGAAAGTTTAATATTGGTGGGCGTAGCGAGGAGGCTGATTCCTGAAGGCAGACATGCGCAGATTAGATGAGATCATAATGGAGACGGAGTGGGGAGCAGAGAGCATGGGCAAGATAAAGCCAGAGCGAGGGGCGCGGTCGAGATTAATCGCCGGCAGGAGAAGCCGTGGGTGCCAGAAGTCTTCAAGTGGCAAGCGAAGGAGGATTGAGCCGCAGCGGAATATCAAGGTTGCAATTGCTTAGTTTGAGGTGGTAAAGCACGCGAAAAAAACGACGTGGGCACCGTCGTGACGAAGATCTGCGAGCCGTTTGTGCTGTACCCCGCTTGGTGGTGTTATCGTCGGGGTGCGAATGGTGTGAGTCGAGGTGTGTGTGGAATAAAGGTGGAAGGACGTACGAACAATAAACGAAGGAGGGAGAACTGAACGCGCCAGCAGGGTTCTCCCCAAAGATGATCCCGGCACAATCTGATGAAAAGCATATCCCCGATACCCAAACCCGCGCTCCATCGTTGCGAGCGTGAAAGTTCCGAAGCAAGTTCCGAAGCGTACAGCGCGAATACGATACGCCGCTCGGCGTTTGGTTGATGTGAATGTGAGAGACCGGATGCAGGGGGCTGGGAAGATGAGGACAGGCCACGGAGCGCTCATGTCACGAATTGGTCACGAAGGTCATTGATGATGTAACGCATGCCGTCGGCCGAGTGCGGACCGGTTCGGCCGATAAGATAAGATAAACTGGCTCCAAACTTGCTCGAGGTGAGCGTACTTGCTTCTTCACGCGTATCTAGACCTTTGTAAGATTTGGAACTCTACTGCCTTCAAAAAAAAAAAAAAAACCCCACTCATTACCTGAAGAACATGGCGGCGACCCCAGTCGAACGGTTTCTCTGGCAGATTTAAATATGAAGACTACGGAGTATGATGAACCGGCGCACGCCGTGTGCTACTCCGCTTTTCTACATACGAATTCTGCCTCTAATATCTTGAAGAATCTGGTAGCTCTCCAGGGTGGACATGGGCATCATTCACAATGAATGCTGTTCGATCCCGGGATATGAGCGGGCTGCAGTGTAACACGGACAGTACGAATCACAGCCCAGATCAAACATGCTACTTCCCGTACGCGCACTTACTGGCCCAAGAAATGGAACCCGCCATAATTGCGTCTGTGCATCTTTTCTCAAGTCCCGTGACCGCGTTATCCTGTCATCCCATCGGCACGAGCGGTTATCTGATCTCTTCCTTCCGAGCTGCTCTGCTACTCTCCTACATCGACGCGCACACGGACGCCTTCATCGTGTGGGTGTCCGAAGCCGTCGCCATCCCCTCCGTGCACAAGATGAGCGACTGGCTCGCGGCACAGCTGCGCACCGTCGGCGTCGAGGTGAAGCAGGTCGACTTTGGAACACACGTCATGAACGGGAAGACTTTCCTCGGCAAGATCAGCAGCAGTCCTCACAAAGAGACCGTCCTGATCTACGGGCACTTTGACGTCCAGCCTGCCACCAAATCCGACAGGTGGGACACCGAGCCGTTCATCCTCACACAAGAGGACAACAGGCGCTTGGTCGGGCCACAGGAGCTCGGACGATAAGGGGCCGGTGCTGGGGTTGGGTTAACGTGGTGCAGGGGCATGCTGCCGGTCAACCTTTTGCTTCGAAGGGATGTAGGAGAACGGGATCGAGATTCTCTCTCTCCTCCCTCTTACTGTTATCCTGAGGTATGTGCGGGCGCGCAGAGCGACAACTACTGGCTCCTGTGTACTTCAAGCTGACCGTCTCTGGCCCTGCGCGCGATCTTCACTCTGGTGCGCGTCCTCCATTTCACTTTCGTTCCACGTCCATTTCTCGTTCATTCTTTCCTCGGGATCCAGGTATGTCTCCAGTCATTCTGTTAGCTTTCCGCAGGCTTACGCTCTTCTAGTTCATGAGGACCTCGGCATGCATCCAGATTGTCGGCTTCATCGACAGCATCGCCCTCGGCCTCTCCTCGACCGACACCGGCGGCGAGCTCGACCCCCACGGTGCTGATCTCCAGGGCAATCCCCTCGTCTACTACCTCGACACCAACTTCTCCCCCGACGGCGGCAAAACGCCCGGCCAGGTCCACAACTGGAACTCCTTCGTCGGGAACGGCTTCAACAGCATCACGTCCCCCGACTACTGCGAAAACCGCTACGACCTCGTCGGGTGCGACTACAACATGCCCAGCGCGCTGCAGAACAACACCTACCTCGACTGCGAAGGCGACCTCCAGACGCCCGTCGGCACCTACGTGACCAATGGCCAGACCTTGACCTGGTCGATGCCCGACCCGCTCACCACCGATCCGCCCTACACGCCCGTCGTCCCCGCGAGCAGCCAGTGCACCACCTTCTCCTCGCAGCAGCTCTTTGCCAACCTCGGTGGTGTAAGTCTCTTCTCTCGCTGCAATCTACATCTGACTGACTCTCGTCTTATAGGGCTCCGCCGGCGCCTCGGGCTCTAGCGCTGGCGCCACCTCCGCCGGTGGCAGCTCCAACCCGACGGGCAGCGGCGGTGGCGCGGCTTCGGGGGGGAAGACCAGCTCAGGCGCGAATGCCAGTGCGACGGGCAGCAGCGGCGCGCTTCCCTCGACCAGCCTCCCCGTGCGCGCTCTCCTCATCGTCTTCGGCGGCTTCCTCGCTGGTGCTATGATGCTCTTCTAAGCACGGTGTCGTCTTCGAGCTGCGTATTATTCTTCGAGCTGCGTATTATTGGACCGACGGCGGCGGTTAGTGGTTTAGTGGCGACGGGCGCTGCACGGTGGTGACGGCAGCATGGATACGGTCTTTACGGCTATTATACCTCTTACAGTCTGCGTCTACGTTTTCTTTTTTTCAATTCTGCACGGTACACCCACCCACCAGCTATATTTTAGCAGTGTGCAATTTCGATCGAGTTCATCGCCGGAGCTTGAGGTGTCGCGGAATAAGCATGAACTGCATGCTGTAAAGAAACTTCCGAGCAAGGGCAGAGATTTGAATATCCCGAAGGGCGATTTCTGCTCACCCTCACCCTCACCCTCAAATGGCAGTAGTACCATCAACCAAGGTCATTATATGTCCAGCATCCCTGTCATCCCGCATAAATCTAAACAAGAAAACTAAGTTCGACGTAATACTCTAAATTCGCGCACTCACTGCGTTCCAGACCCCACTGGACAGACCTCTGTCCCCCCTCGTCCAGCTGTGGCTATATCTGTCTACCCCCTGCTGAACTCTGTCTATGGGGGTAAACAGAGGGTTGTGGACGCATGTCTGTCCTCGCTCATCCAGCTGTGGCTATATATGTATATGTCACATGGACACAGTCCGGCTACCGGAGTCTATGTCTGTCTACGTGCGTCTGCGCGTTCACTCAACTGTTGTGATTTTTGGCCCAATGTAGGTCTACCTCTGGCTATGTTGGTCTTTACATTGGTTCACCCTCTGTCCATGTCGGTCGACTCACGTAGACAGATACAACGAACGTAGACGTACCATGTCTACGTGGTGTAGCCATACGTAGCCACATATAGCCAGACTGCCTTGTCTAGGGCTCGGTCTATGCATATAGCCAGACCCTCTGTCCATTGGGGGCTGGAACGCAGTGACTACGGGATTCTGCTGACAAGAATTATTTAACGACACAACTAGAGTATACCCCCCTTGCGTCGTACGTGACTGAAATAACTGACACAAATTCGAGCGAAACGAAACGAACTGGGATTAGTACGCGCGACTTGTGTCATAAAATTGAATCCTGGATATTTCGCCGGGGCGATTCAAGTTGTGTGAACTGCAAGTGAGACGAGGCGAGGCCGAATCAGTCAGCGCAAAATCTTTGTATAGTATACTAAGAGCAAAAAAAAAAAAAAAAAGTCGCGGATCCATCTACTGATGACCCAGGCCCGAATCGAACGGGCGCCTTCTCCTGATGTGCTTGGAATGTGGATAATGATGGGGAATGCGGACCACCCGCCACCAGGTCGGTTTTCATATGCATCTATCTTCCTGAATGAATAGCAGCTTGAAAAAAACTGGAAAAGCCCTGGTACTCTCGGAATGCGTTAATGTGCGTGGGAGGTCGGCCGATAGGCTGACGAAGCGCAACGATCGCGAGACTGAATCTAGGACAAGAGCGGAGGAGGCGAAAGACACCCGATAGATACGATCCACTCCAATGTACGAGTTACATGGATCCTGGAGACGAGCGGCGAGTCGAGTCGAGTCGGACACGCAAGTGTAGGGTAGTTTTTAGTCCACGCCAACAACCACACGCCTTGATCTCCACCCTCCCGCTCGGTGCGCCAGACTGAGAGCGGAAGAGAGGAATAAGGCCGGCGGTAAGCGCGAGCAGAGGCCGATGCACGGGGATATAACGTGATAAGGGAATGGATGGGAGAGGTAATCGGGGAATATTAGGGTTCACCAGGGGTAGAGGTAAACCTCCAAAGGTCAGAGGTAAGGTACATGCAGGTAGAGGTAGAGGTCGAGGCAAAGTTGTACCTCCCAATTCAAAATCAAGATTTCTGGGTCTGTACCCATCCTATGGTGGAGTAATAAGCTAGATATGATGGTTTAAGGTATAAAATTAGGTCTCAGAGGTCTACAGGACCTTTAAAAAAGAATCCCTCTTAGTTTACCTCCCAAGGTCAAGAGGTAAGGTCAAAGGGGGTAGAGGTAGAGGTAGGCCCATTTGTACCTCTACCTCTACCCCTGGTGAACCTTAGGGAATATGGATGGATGGATACAGAGGTAGGAAAAGGAACGTTGTCAGCGCACATGAACACGAACGGACGCGGGGTGGAGGAAAGACAGCGGTAAACGCGGGTGAACGCGGATGCGCGGGAGGAAAAGGAAGGGAGCGGAGCGGATAAGCCAATAGCAGAATATTGGATGAAAAGGCGCGGTGGGGACGGACAACCCGAGCAGAGACGCAGAGGCACGCAGACGCATAAGCAGACACAAACGCCATGCCGAGGACGGATGGATGATGGGGGCGGGAAGACTTGAAGCTGTCGTGCGCAGATTCGATTAGAGGAGTGTGGACACTGGGCACGGTAAGACGAGCACAAAACGAAGGCGCGCGGTAGAGATTAATCGCATCACAGGCGGGTGCTGGAGGTTGTCGAGTGTGCGCAAGGGTTGGAGGCCGGAAAGGCGCGCGTTAAAGCGGAAGGTCAACATCGCAATCGATTAGTTTGAGGCGTTAAGCCGAGCGAAAGGAACACGGATGCGGTGTGGGTACGGACAAGGACAAGGAAGCGCGGTGCAGATGAATGAATTTTTCGTCTGTGTGCGGCGGGTCTAAGTCGAGCCGAGGTCAGGGTAGAAGTGGGAAGAGGAGCAGGCAGAATACGCACCAGCAAACCTCTCCCCACGCGTAAAGTCCCGCCCTGCAGCATAAACTATCCACTTGCTATCCACCCGCTCCATCTTACCAGCGCGAGAAAATTCTGTGCAGTGCATAATGTGAAGATGGATCCGAAATTTGCAGGGACTCTGTTAGGTTTCGGACAGAACAATTTCAGGGCCATTCTCAGGCCATGCATTACGTTGCTAGATTTAAGGTCGTTCTATCGCAGATGTCAGAAGTGTATCAGGGTACGATATATCTGGGTGACTTTCCATAAGGATAGAATATTATCTGAGCTTAGTTGAGGGTGCCAGTGATGGCATCCATTAATAGGATATTCCAGTTGTCCAGCAACGGCCTGAATTCCCGTAAGAAAGAATATTCCAATCAATTTGGTTCTCCCCCTTGAATAAGGACCCGAACGAACTCCGTTTCACTCGACGCAAAAGTATTCGATTACGAACCAATCTTACCCACAGAACGTGCACAAGCTCCAGATTTTAGTGGCTCCAATTATATTGACCAGTTGTATCAAGAAACAATGGACGCGAAAGAAACAAAAGACGAAGCACTAGAGTCACTCTGGGGCCCAATTTTATGCAACTCGTCGCCCACGTATATCTATGTCGAAGGAATTGCAGCAAAGGGTAACAATAAACCGGGCTCCTCGGGTGCCGGGATTTTTGTGGGCCTGGGATCGCCCTCCAACACAGGACTGCGCGTGCCAGGTCCTGGCCGTCTATCTGCGGATCGAGCACGATTATTTGCAATTCATGAATCTCTCCGATTGTCTCGCTCAAATAAAAGTTTGGTTATATTTTGTACGTCAAAGATGATCATCCGTCAACTGTGCAATTCTGCTGCCAAGAACACTGCGCTGGAATGGCCAGGATGCAACGGCGATCTGTTCAAATCCATAGTCAAAATGCTGGCATCAAGACACGCAGGCACACGCTTCGTACATATCGAGTCCAAGGAAAATAATCCTGCCAAACGCGGAGCGTACGCTTTAGCCAAGAGTGCTCGTTCTATTCCCCCGCTGCATATCTCGTTTGACCCAACACATGCCGCGGCCACCGTACAATCTGGCATGGGTTGCAAGATTGATCATCCAACTCTCACGGAAAGATGCAAGCACCACAAAGTCACAACATCCTTGGAAGAATCCTCTGCGCTCAAACCGAAACCATGGAACACCGGAGAGGATACTCCAGATAAGGATACTGAGCGGAGTCACCGTGGCCGCGCCAAAGTTCATGCCTTGCAATTTGGACTGCGAAGCGATCTTCTGGCATGCAATACACCCAAGGAATTTTGGGACTTCGTTCGCAAACGTACAGACCCACGACCAAAGAAGGCAAAAGTTACGGTGACGAAGCTGTCGGCAGAATTTGAGGCTCGACTCAACTACCCCAAAGTAACTCCTGCTTCTTTCAACTCCGACCAGCTCGCATTCCATGCCAGAATGGCTAAAGGCCTCCACCCACCTCCGGATTCATCTCCACGTCAATCATATACTCGCGACATAACACTTGATGAGATCGAAGAAGTAAAACGGCATATCAAAGCGCACGGCCTTGACACCGCCATGGGTGTCGATGGATTCTCGTATGAGGATTGCCTGGCAATCCCGAACGAAAAGCTCCTGGAATTCTTCCTGTACTGCTTAAGAAATCAGGACATGCCCCGTTTTTGGTTGACTTCCCTCTTAATTGGCATTCTGAAGAAGGATAAAGACCCGACGGACCCCTCAAGTTACCGTCTAATTGCGCTAGAGTGTTGCATGCTCAAAATGCTCACACTGATTTTTGACAGACGGATCCGGGAAGGTGCTGCAGATATCGGCGTCATCCCACTAACCCAGAATGGCTTCCAAGATGGACTCCGAACAAACGATAACGTATTTGTCCTCCTGTGCCTCATTGACAAGGCCCAATCCCTCAAAAGGCCGCTGTATGTCGCATATCTGGACCTCAAAAATACATTCCCCGGAACCGATAGATCAACTCTCTAGGTAAAACTCGTGTAACGGAAGTGACCGTCACATAGTACGCGTTCATTCATTTATTTTTTACTTACTTCCTTTCCCCTTATCTCACCATACATTCCTTATTATTTCGGTTCCTTCCTCTCCGTATCTCCTTTAGTTTGACCTTACGTTATTCCACACTCCTTCCCTTTTCGTTTCATTCATCATTCCATCGTACTGCCACATGATGTTAGTATAAATACCTAGCTGTCGTAGATACGGTTCCTCAGTGAATCTATAACTTACCACAGTCATATCGGATTCGCTCTAGCTCTCTCTTGTGTGCTGGAACTCGAAACTCTCGCTTCCGTCACAACTCGCAACTATGGGAATCTCTGGTCCTATGATTGAATGGCTGAAAATTCTGTATGATCGCATTCGTTACTTGGTCAGACTTGATGGCCAATTCGCACCGGCCTTCAGATCGCTACTGGGAATTTTAACGGGTGATCCCGGCTCACTTCATCTCTGGAATTTATTTATGTCGGACTTCATTCTCGCACACCACCCGGAAGATATTGAACTTAATGGCGTCCCTATCTATCACGAACATGCGGATGATATCCTAACGGCCTCAGGGGCCCCAGCAGGGTTCCAAAGCCACCTCAACGGAGCACAGGCTTGGTCAAATAATAATGGCTGTGAAACTTCGATCGCCAAGTGTTTGTATCAGATATTTGGGCCACGGCAGAAAAGATATCCCAATTTCCACTTGGGTGGAAACAGTATCAAGCAAGTCCAAAAGGCATGTTACCTGGGAATATGGTTCGAAACCGGGACCAAGTTTATGTGGAGGGAACACTACAAAATCAAAGCAAAAAAGGCCAGTACGGTAGCAAATGTAATATTGAGCCTGGATCGTTTTGTCGGACACCTGCCCGCATGGGACGCCCGAACTCTGTACATGCCACGAGTGGATCCCTACCTAACATCTGGCTGCGACGTTTGCCTCGACGTTGACCTCAAGAGCATCAAGCTGCTGGAGTGTGTTCAACTTCATCTTGTCTCGACCGCGAATACTATCCCCCCCCCCCCCACCGCCGCTCCGGACAAACCTGGAACTCGAACATACAAAGATTGTTGGCAGAAGGTAGACGTTAAGATGCCCCCTAGAGATATGCAGAGAAAAATCCTTGAAATCCCATGTCCAAAGGATATGTATCACTGGGAAAGTTGACAACTTGGGTGATTTTCACTAATTTTGCGTATTTTAAGGTTTTAGGCTCTCTGCTTAGAGTCAAATTACCTTTTCAACACATCTAAAAGGTACCTTGACATCATAAAAATGCCCATGTAAAAATTCAGAGGCATAGCTGACTTGTAGCCATCACAATGGACCGAGAGATCATGGCATACCTGCCAAATTGATCTCTCAATTGTCAGAAATGATGGTAAGAAATTGCATGCCGCTGTCGACCACCCTGATGTTGCCTTGGCCACTCCTTCATGTATACCATAGTCCCTGTTGAACTGCCTCACTCTGTGAAGTTTGGAGGTGCTGCGACCCCAAGGTGGTTATATACGAGGCCGGCAATCAGAATTTGACGTGTTACCTAGAACTCGGACACCGGACCACGTCCGAAAAAATGACGCCGTTTGCCCAATTCTTATCCGTTTCTCATGAAATAAAATTTAATATCAAGGTAAAAGACAAATTACTGAAGGTATACCCACTCGGCTTGGGCCTAGAACCTTTGCATAAAAGTGTATCGACCAATCTTTCTTAGGTGTCCGAGTTCTAGGGGGGGATAGTACATCCCGTAATAAATCAGGCATCAGGCCCAACGAAAACCTAGTCGGGTTCAAATCTCACTCACGGTACTGTCGGGCGAAAGAGAAATTCAGGATGACTTCAAAGGCCACGGAGTCGTGCTCGTCCGGAGAAAGGAAAGGGTGACGCGCGAGCCCTGGCCGAGATGGAAGAATGATCGTATGGGCAATTTCTTAAGGACTTACCGAATGTCTAGACCATCTGGTATAGTGATCCTCCACTCCAATAAACAATGTAAGAGTGACATAGAGCCAGCATATTCTGCAGATACCACGCGGCGAGTCGCACATTCGAGGTTTGAGTTTCAGTTAGGGGCACCACGGACGAGGCCAGTTTTTAATGCACAACGACGACCCTGCGGTGCCCAGCGTTAGAATTAAGGAAGGACGAGAGAGTAGGAAAGGCGGAGGGAGCGCGCGCGAATTAACGTAGATGTGGGGGAGGGCTGGACGCGAGCATCGGAGGAGCGGTTGGAGGTCAAGGGACGAGAGAAGATACAGGGAGTAGGGAGCGCGAGCTGCCGCGCGCGCAGACGCAGTTGCGAGGCGATAATGGGATGGGAAGGTTGGGACATGGGAGAGCGTGAGCGCGCAGACACTGATCTAGATGCCACGCAAACGCGAGGGACGCAAGGAAGAGAGAGTGACCGAGTGCAGGTAGAAGAAATGGAAGTTGGGGAAAGAACCGGAGATCCGCAGATTAGAATAGATCAGAATGGGGCGAGCGGAAGGCATAGACAAAGACCGAGCGAAGGCTTGCGGATACAGAAGGTATTGAGTGTGCGGCAAGGGAAATAGGATTGAGGGCGAACAGGCGATGGGTAAACTGTAAGGTAAGCGCAAAATCAATGTCAGAGACAGCGGCGCGGGGATAGGTTGCGTTCTCGGCACCTGCGAGGAAGACCAAGCGGGAAGACGAGCACAAGGAATGCCGCGAGCGTGCGCAGATGCAAAGTGGAAGAGACACAACATGATTAACGTCGCGATGGATTAGTTTGAGGCGTTAAGCCGAGCGAAACGACCACAGATGCGGTGTGGGTACAGTCAATAACAAGAACGTAGGAGTCGTCCGCGTTGCGTCTCGCATTGGTCATGCTGAGGAGCCCCGGGTGCGCGTGGAGGCGAATCAGGGTCTCGTCTGTATGCGGCGGGTCCTGGTCGAGTAATGCGGGTTAGGAATGAAAGTGGGAAGAAGAGGAGACAAAAAAAGTATCAGCAAACCTCTCCCCCGCGTAAAGTCCCCGCCCTACAGCATAAACTATCCACCCCCGCCAAAACCCGCTCCATCACCAGCGCGTGGAAGTTCTAGCGCGAACATGATGCGCGCGCTGCGCTGAGCATGATGTGTATGCCGAACTAGCGTGGAGCCCGGCCAGATCCGAATCTGAATGTATATGAGATTGAAGGGGAGGAAGTGTGCAAGGTCCGGACGTGGTGAGCGATGCAAGTTAGAAGTCTGCACGGAAATACCAACTTCTCTTCACTGGTCTTTCTGTGAGCCAGGATGTTAAACTACAAATGCCTATCTGGAAATACCTAGCAGTTCGCAAGTCAGATTATGATCACGCCTGTCGCCGCCAGGCAGCCACATGCTTGCGATCAAACCACAAGGTTAGATCTGTAGAAGATGTTCTAACTATTGCTACGCGAAGAACCACCGTTCAACGAAAGCCTCACACAATTAATCCTTCAGGAATTGGTCGCCAGAACTGTGATGTCGCTTCTGCCAACGTGACCGCGTCGAACTTGGATGTAAGCATCCTGGAAACTGCATTGATACCGAAAATGGAACCCGGAGGAGGATGAGGGAGAGAAACATACCCTCAAGTCCGGCGTCATCAAATATGAGCAGTAGCTTTGCCCAAACCGTGAGAGCAGTGCTCGCCATCGACAAACAATCTAGAGCGGGGAGATCGAGCAGAGGATGGACGTGAGACGGACCACCTAAAAGCTTGTACACTGTCTGTAATCCCAGTGCTTCCATGTTGAAGCATTCGAGCCATAAGGCGCAGTAGTATAAGGCCGCAAGGCACAATATCATAATGTGGTCTCAAGCGACCTGCGACTCACGTCGCGGCTTAGGCGCCATGGCGGGGGTCACCGTGGGTGCAAACCCGGGCCGCAAAGCCCACTCACATCCGCCCCCAGCCTCCATATCCTATGGTTGCTCTTTCCCTCCCACCACCAACATCCTTTGACACTCGTCTCATCGTCTCGTCCGACGCCTTCTGTTCCTCTTTCGCTTCTTGCTGCCGCTCCTTGCTCCGACGACAGCGTAACTCCCGTCTTTAGCTCGCATGCCTCACCCTCAGTACATACGATCTGGATTCCGCGAGCGTCGCAGCCATGAGACGACCTTCCGAACCCGACAAGCCCACTGTCGGGTGGTGCCCACAGTCTCGCTTCGGCCCTCAACCCGCCCGAACCGACATTTGTGGAGAAGCTCGCGCAGAAGTGGGTGGGAGGCGCTGTGAAGGACGGGGTAGAGGACGGGTGATCCATCTATTTGCAGGCAAGTTTCGTTCGCACCTTTTTCCCCCCTTGGCCCTGCCTTCGCTCCCCCGTCACCCCGACACAAAGCACTGATTGATGATTCCAGTCCGAGGGGACACTTCGCCTTATTTGTGCACTTGAGCTCGATAGACAACCGGCGGAGGTTTCACCTGGTACGTCCTAGGTCGCATTCTTAGCACTGTTCTGATTCGGATCCTTTAAAGCGGGGTCTCTTCCTTATCCTCAATAATTCTCACAGCAGCCTGTCCTCGAAGTCACGCAGGCGCACGACGGCGGCACGATAGCAAGTGCAGCCGTGCTCGCTTTATATCCCACTGTTAATTTCCCTTACAGGTTGGCGCCAGCGTGCTTCTTTTAGGGCATTACCAGGGCTGGAGCGCCGCGGGGCGTCCTGCTAATTGTCGAAGTTATTTCAGATTTACTGGGTGCCGTGACGCATACTGACAGATCAATGTCAGGGAACGAGCTCAATTGTGGTGCGATGGCTCGATCCGAGGCAAACGGGGTAGTTCGGATGCCACTCACTGGGTTCGGTGTTCCACTGTCCTGTTGCGCTGGGATGTCGTAGATAAGCGGAATGCACCTGTATAGCAGTTATAAAGTCAATAAGTTTTTCTTTGCATTTTTATCGTAACTGTCCGATTGAGCGCTGCGGCGAGCAAAGCAATAATTTGGAACCTGGATTGTAGCCGGACGGCCGGCGCTGTATAGTATTCGATAGCACTTTCGTAGTACTCCATATTGGCGGTATTGATTGACCCTTTTGGGTCCTAGGACCCCAGAGACACGTTACGGTCCCGGCGTTCCATGCTTGCCAACTCCAAAGCAGATGTGAGTCGAAGATTCGAAAAATCAATCAATTCACGCCCATGTAGCATCAGGAAAACCGACCCCTGCTTGACAGTGCTCCATAGTACTTTCATAGCACCATAGTGGCCGCAGGTACATCCCCCCTATGCCAGTGCTATGCAAGTGCTATGGAGCACTATGAAGCCGGCGCGCCATCACATCTTGCCTGCCGAACTGCCGGCGCGCAGAACCGAAGCTGTCCAGAGAACGTTGTCATACAAATACACATGAATACCATACAGCTTGAGAGGCCGCTGTTGAATACGAATACACCAGAATATGAGTCGATAAATTATGAATATATCATGATATGGGGCCGAGCGTATTCAAATATATTTGAGTACAAAAAAGTTGTTGGTTTTGCCGCTACGGCTGTCACCCGGCACAAGTCTGAACATCATATTCACCAGCGAACCTGTCAAAGTGATACATGTACCGAGGGGAACCACCCTGGGCACAGAATCTGCCGCCTGCCGGACATCTCCGCCTCCGTTTGTGGCATCAAAATTTAGTGATGTTGACATAAAACTTCTTGTCCGCAAAATTTTCACTCCCTAGCACATTCAGCTTCAAAATATCTAAAGAAAGTGCAATATAACATGTGTTGGGATATCTAGAACATAGTTCAGCACAGTGAAGTGAGTCTTCAGTGTTCAAAGTTGAGTGGCGGAATATATTTGAATATACCCATCTACCTCTTTATAAAATTGCGATGTCTGTCTGTCCGTCTGTCTGAAGCCTGTATCCCCATTAGCCACACAGATCAATGTTTCTCTGTCAGTGGAACTGATTATACGCTCAAATCCTATTTTCCTTTGATGCTCAAACGACGCCCTGAAAAGTAGCGCCGTTAACAAAGCCGTCTATTCCGCATTCGGCTCACTGGTGCGCTCAAGCCCCGAATGGTCGGCCACGCATCCGCTTGGATTCTGTTTTCGTAATGCTCACAAGTAGCCGAAAGATTACCAGGAATTGCCCCAGTACTACGTATTCTGGGCCTGGAAGGAGCACATTCCGGGGTAATAGCTAATTAGATAGATCGCCGCTGCTGGGCGGGTGAAAATCCAGGAGCTTGGAGGGAAAATGATCGGGGAAATATTAGCGCTCATTTACGGGTGTTCCCGGAGATTCAAAGTTGATCTGCGAGCGCTTCCGAAAATCTGGAGCTGATATGCACAAAGCCGAGTTTAAATGCTTCAGACACAGCCACTGCATTCAGCGGCTTGATAGCCGAGGCCCTGGCTAGCTTCTGCGAGTTGCCGGCTAGCTGTGGCTATGTTTCGGCTATGTCTGGCTACACTGCTAGCCAGAGCCGGCTCGCCATTTCGCCGGTAGCTTCTGCGAGCCGGCGGTTAGACCACCTAGCCAGGGTTTGG
This sequence comes from Mycena leptocephala, assembly GCA_029378395.1. Taxonomy (NCBI): domain Eukaryota; kingdom Fungi; phylum Basidiomycota; class Agaricomycetes; order Agaricales; family Mycenaceae; genus Mycena; species Mycena leptocephala. The sequence goes on along the minus strand of JARJLF010000064.1, from coordinate 19,617 downwards.
GTAGCCGCAGGCACTTGGGCTCGCCACACAAAAGCTACTGTATCTTCACTCCTCAAATAGTGGTTGTTATGGGAATGCCGTCTGCCGATCTAGCTCCGCTTCCATTTGCAATCAATTTGTTTGCCCGAGACATTATGTTCGACTAATAGCACTCAACCGCCCAAACCGCCACCCAGTTTCTCATGTCTGTGATAGTTGATATCAGGAGCACTATAATATGAAGGAGAGGCTGGAGGTAGCCAGAGGTGCTGGCTAGGCTAGCTGTGGTAAGCTTCCGCTAGGTGCCGCTAGCGCGGCTAGCCAGATGTGGCTTGGCCGGCTACCAAAACGCGGCCGGCTAGGTCGGGCGAGGCGGTGCGTGGCTAGAAACCCGCTGAACGCAGTGAGCTGTAATTTTATAAAGAGGGAGAAGAAGACAAGTGATGCCCTGTCAGGTGGTGCTGTCAAGAAAGCCGATTGCTGCACAGTGCAGACTTCACCTTGCTGCCACATTTGCAAGAGTGTGCTGGGGTTCTTCGTGCCCCAGCACTTCGCTCGAATGTCAAGACAAGCCCTGGGTCAACCTGGCGTTGGCGGGACAGGAAAGAACCCGGCCAGGACGATAGTCAAATAACCCGGTGGTGAGTGATCGCAGCGGACAACGAGAGGGCAGCACTGAACAACCCGAGGATGGGAGGGGAGTTTGGCTATAGCCGCCGAGGTGGGTTGTCACGAGGCTCGTGTGAGGCGGTGAAGTAACTGCCTAGGCACCGAACTTGAGATAGTCTCGAGGAGAATGGAGTGTGTCTAGCACTGCGTTCGTGATCGAGCGCTGCACCATTGTCAGGTCAAAGTAGACTTGATATTAGATGAGGTAGAATGTAAGGTACATGTAGATTCTACTGAGTTTATATACTATATCCCCTGAAACTGATGGTTGGCTCCTTGTGAAATACCGAATGCTCCTAGGTGTTTGATCATGGTAACGGGCGATCGGGGTATCCTGATTGTTCGTTTCAATTTGGCGTGAAGACGTATTGAATAACCCCTGGTTGGTTATTCTGAGTCTGGATCGCCATAATCTCCAATTGAGAATATGAATAACCCCTGATTGGTTATTCCGCTTCGCCGTCTTGCTATTGGTTTGCAAATATGTTCAGTCATTTGCCCAGTATTGTTGTCTCGATAACCGGGGGTGCCTGGGGTTTAAGATTTGAGTTGTGCTGGAAAAGCTCATCGAACTCAGGCAGAAATTTTTAGTTGAAGTTTTAAATACATGTCTGTAGTCCCATTAGCCCTGTGTTATGCAACCACTTTCAATGGATGCCATGGTCTTAGTGTTCAAAAACTCGGACTAGACCTTCTGAGAGCGGTGTTTTCTCATGGCCAGCTGTATTCTGTGATAACGCGGGCTCCTGATGCAGAAAGTGTCCTGATTCTTAAGTATGAAGATGATTTCTCAACCTCTACCTCTAACATATCTGGGAAGAGCTTCTGCTGTGAATGTACATATTCCGAGTGTACTTGACGAAATCTCTCATGTGTCTTGGTTTTTAAATACAACATGTGCTCAGAACTTCAGGAGTGAGAGCCGGCCCCCGAAGGGGGACGGCGAGCGCTTGTATTTAATTCGATTTGTATCGTATTCATATTCATGATGGTGAGTACAAATACGAGACAAATATGAATATGATACGCCAAATTCATATTCATATCATATTTTGGCAACCACACAAGCTGCTTGTGTGCTTCGGCACTAGCTCAGTTAATCCTACGAATGAGCTGACGTAGCGGAGCGAGCGTGTGGCTTGTTTCTGATATTCAGACATATTGCATTCATTGCGACTATTTGTATGTTCTTGATGACACACATAGAGACAACATACAGGCGGGAGATGAATCAGCACCTACTTCATGTACATACTCCATTGTTGCATTGTTAAGCTGCCAAAGATTTGGTTTTAGCAAGACTATTTCAACTGATCGTAGAACTGACCAGCTGCGACAATAGTCCAGGTCTGCTCTGCTTGTAAGACAGAGGAATTATCAGCCAGAGTAACCTGCTCAGGGGGTAAAATGAAATATGATATTAATGCTAATTTAGCTTGGAGAAATACGGGTACGCACAGGTGCAGCATTGACACCGGGAACTGAGGGCCAAGACGTCAGCGCCAGTTGGTGGGTGACTTCGACTATGCTAAAGAAAGCAAAGATTGTTTATCGGACGCCAGTCCTTTGAAATTTCACCTACGAAACGGCGGAAGAAGGAGGAGCAACGACTTTAAGGGAAAACACAGCAGGGAATTTTGAAAATACGACTGCGCCAGCTTGAGCGGGATTACCAGCGAACGGGGCAGCCGGATACGACAGGAACAAGGACGTGTTCAGGCCATTTGCAATGATGAAGTTGGATCCTTGAGGAATAAAGGTCCACTGCAATTCAATGTTAAGAACCCGATATTAAGATAGATCAAATGAGTTCTTTCCTGCTGATTGATCGAACTATCAAAGCCGGCGGGAAACCCGATCACTCCTGTACCCTCAGTCGGGTTGACGTTGCCGACGAGATTGAGACTGTTGCCCTGGAAGTCGTGGATGTTGGTCAAGCCGGCGGCAGCGACGGCGTCGGGGGTCAGGGCGACGGGTTTGGCCGGTGAAGCGCTGATGCTCGTGACGAGAGCAAGTATAGAAATAGTGAGAGCGGAGATGAGCTGCATGAGTGCAAAGGAGACAAGGCAAGCTGTTCTGGAACGGGAAAGTAGTACCGCTGAACTTATCTCAAAGAGCCATGCATTTATATAGTTTTTGGCTTCATCAAAAATTTCGAGGTAGCGAAGCACGCCATACCTTGGTTCCTAGGTGCTTCCGTGCTTGTCGTTCGTTCACCAAAAATAGGCCACCCAATCAGTACTATGAGAGTTCCCTTGTTTCCACGTATCTTCGACGCTCGACTGTCCCAAAGATGATGGGGAAGCTCAAAGGGACATGTACAGCAGTCTCAGGGGCACATATGGAAAAAGCATACAGAAAATAGCCCGAAACCGGAAATACATGGGAAAGCCCTTACACAAAAGCTGTAGAACGTCGAGGCAAAGAACAGAGCAAGTATAATGGGGTTATCTTAAAGGGGATAAGAGTAAATACATGTCAATGAATCGGGCAGAGAATCTCAAATATATCCGGCAAGATTGAGACTGTTTGTGCACTGTCCCTTTACTGCGACCGATGATTCTTTTCTGAGTTCTGCAAGTGTACGGCGAGTGCTGGCCAAAAATACGATACAAAAACTTTAATTTGGGCATGGACGTGTGTCTTCAACTTCTCCGGACCGGAAGTAACTCTTGAGGTGAAAGTAGGGCGTCGACAGATACTAGGTTTCAGGGGCAAACTATGCTTGGTGAACGACAAGCACGGAAGCACCTAAGAATCACGGTACAGCACGCCTCACTACCTCGCACCGATTGAACCTCTTTCATCGACAACCCGGATGGAAGGCGAAAGTAGGGCCCAACCGATAGCGAACTATGTTTGGTGAACGAACGACAAGTACGGAAGCACCTAGGAACTAAGGTATGGCGTGCTTCGCTACCTCAGTTCAGGGGCGAACTCTATTTGGTTAACGAATGAGAAGCACGGAAGCACCTAAGAACCGAGGTATGGCGAGTGCTGGCAAAAAATACGATGCAAAAACTTCAATTTTGAACACTATTTTGGACCAGGAAGTTGGCCACTTGAGCATTTATGTCCCAGCCTTAATCTTCTTCGGCGGCCTGCCCCACCCAAACTAGGTCAGAATGAGTGCATACATCTTGCAAAGAGTTTGAGCAGACTTCTCCGATTGGCTTGGCTAAATGGCTTGCGCCGCTTAGCGGAGCTTGAATTTGGCGGGGCGGGCGGGGCGGGCTTGGCTTGTGGCTTGGCTTGACTTGTGCTCGCTTACATAAGGCTTCTCCACTGTAAGTGAGCTGTTGATATCTGGGGCCCTAGGCCTCCCCCTTGGTTCCCACCGCCACAACCATCTCCGCATCGCCTCTCTCCACAGCATCGCCGACTTCGTGCACCCATAAAATACCGGTATATTTGCGTTGAACTGGTGACAATCATGGAACTTCGGAAAGAAATCGGGAAGCACACCGGTTTGCATTCGGTAAACTCCTTTGAGGACCTGTGCAAGATGTTACGGTAACGCATTGTCCTCTCCTATGACAGGTCACAATTGTCCCTGAGCTTCTATGTACCTTGCTTGGCGCTTCCATCGGTGTATACTTGGTTTTATTTTCGGATGTCGCATGTCGGGGAAAACGGAAACAGACCGGGATTTAAAAGAAATCCTGAAGATGATATGACCTCGCTTGCGCTACTGTTTTGATATCCTCTGTCATTGATCTGTGGTCGCGAGCATTGTCAAGAATTATTTCTAAACGAGATACAAATCTATGTCAATCGTTTATATTCAGAAATGACTAGCGTCCGTAAAGGGCCGGGAAAGATCATCAGTTCTTGCTCACAGTGTACTGTGCCCGAACAACAAGTGCGGCTTCTGTAAGTACATGATTAGATTATATTCATCTCACATATCACGAAGCTAACAGAAAAGGACGCACCACGTTGGCACATATAGAAGATGGAGTGGTGGTACGATGAACACCGTGCACAGAAGTGGGTTACTTACAGAGGGCACCCAGGCTCGGGCGGTTAACCCGGCGGTGAAGACCGGTTCCGCACGAAAAACAGACTCGCGTTAGAGAAAGGAGACGCAGCACTGCTACAAACCAGCTCACTTGAGTGGACAGTCTTCGATCTCGTACTTGTATGTTAATGTTTGATAGGTCGGCCTTCAGTAGCACCTGTTAAACGCTGTGTTCGGGGCCTACCTTTCACTGAAATGACGCGCGGGTCTTGAATGTCTTCCCTTTGTCGTTCCTCATCGACATCGCGTATAGTTAATCCGATATGGATATATGATTCCCAGAAGGCAACAAGAGACCTAATGAATCTGTGCAAGAGCTTCTTTCGTAATCGCTGCATTTTTTCTTCGGTCTGTATCCCATTCATGAGAGGGCGGAGCTCTGCTTGGACGCGATGGTAAGCCTCCCGCCTACACTACAGTTTGATGGCCCTTCGGCCGAACTGAACGCGAGGTTCGGATTCAGGTTCAGAAAATCTCCAAACCTGAACCTGAAGTTCGGTTCGGTTCGGCGGTTAGACAAGAGAATTTTTTTCCGAACCCGTTGGAACCTCGAACCCCAATTTCTCTTTTGAAGTGCTTTTGGGGTTTTGACACTATTTGAAGTGTAAAGCTTCCTCTGGGTGCTTTCTGTATGCTTCTATGCTGGATCCATCATGAATCCACGCCGTATCGCACCTTATGGCCTGTTTGATGGGGTTTTGGCTCCAATTCATTTTATATGCGGAATCCGCATCGGGTAAAGTCTCAGCCTCAACAATGTAAAGAAGATCAGAACATGGTGAGGCATGAATAAAGAGATACTTCCCGACTTTGAAGATTTTTCCTGCTCCTAGATTTCAGCAGTGGTGGAAAATGTTTGAAAGTTCGAACGTGTTCGAACTCGAGGTTCGGAAATTTTCTGAGCCGAGCCTAAGTTCAGGTTTGGCGTTCGGAAAAGGAGACCCCGAACCTGAAGTGACAACACTAGGTCACAAGCCGTGTCCAACGCAGTGCTTGGCATCTTTCATCCGGTTCCTTGATTGGTCCTGAGAATTCCCTGTAGACGAGTCCTGCTTCCCTGTGTGTCTGTGGTTACTGTAACATGGATGCGTGTTCGGTGTCACGCGTCTGTGCAGCCAGAACCACGCCCAGAATACCCATATACACCAGTGAGGAGTGACAAGCCGTGTTCAGCGCAGTGCTCATTTTATCTTCCATCTGGTTCTTTGTTTGGTCCTGAGGGTTCCCTGTAGACAAGCCCTGCTTCCCTGTGTGCCTGTGGTTGCTTTGTCATGAATGTCGTCTCAGCCGCCTGAATTCTGCAATGAAATGAGATTCCCTGTAGACGAGCCCTGCTTCCCTGTGTGCCTGTGGTTACTTTGTCATGAATGTCGTCTCAGCCGCCTGAATTCCGCCATGAAATGACCTCAGGAAAATGTTTTTGAGCTGGCACGTCCGGCGCCAGGCCTGCCAAGAGCGCCAGCACGCCAGAATCGCTCCTGGCGACATAAAAAGATAGACGGCCCCAGAATCACACCAGAATGTATATTTGGCACCAGCACAACACACCTTTTCTGTTCTTATATCGCGCTCAAACCACAGGATGGGGGAGAAACAAATATATTCATGCAGGGCTACCAATACAGAGTACTGCGCTCCTACTTGCGTCCACGGCACATCTAGTATCTGCTGTCCAGGACATGCGGTGAGCGCAAGGACTTCTCGCTAGGTGCTCGCTCGGCATGCGTAAACACAACGTCCGAGCCCAACTGCTTGACCTTTCTTATGTAACTTAAGAGGGAAGTCAGCGATGTACATAGAATGCCCGGACTCTGACGTACCAAGCTCCTACCCAGCATTAAATAAAAGAGCAGAGGGTCTAGCCGTAAACGGGATGACACTGCGCGAATCTTGAGCGGAATGGGTACAGATTTGGAGGGTGGGTTGGGGGAGTTGGTATGTACATGCTTGCCTGAGAACGGGCCGGTGCGGGCAGTTAAGACAGCGTGGTATAGCGAGAATTCGGCCCAAGACGAGCGGTCAAAAGTGACGACGCATTGAATTTATCTTTTGAGAGCAAAGGGCCTCGCATGCGGGAATGGTGCAACACATCAGTCAAGGCTGGGTAGGGCGGGCATCAGGATGAACCAGCGGTACATCGGTACACAAGAGGATTATGCCCGGAGGGCTGGGCTGCGGTCCCACCGAAATTCCTTGCAGGAGAAGAAAGATAAATTACGAGGAAAACACGAGACACACCGTATTCGTTGCCACGGAAGATAATGAATTGCTCAGCGGAATAAAACATCGTTCTTCAGACATCTGACACCCACGGAGAGACTAATCAGGGGTGCAGGTACCCGGAGGAATTGGAATTGAGCGCATTGCGATGTCAGCCAGCGACATGGAAGCAGAACGAACGCGTACAGAAAAGCGAGTCAGCAAAAGGGAGTCAGCGAAGGGAAAGGACAAGGAACATAAGGGAAAGGATGGGGGGGGGGGAGGAAAGGGCAAGGAGAGGACGTACATCGTCTCCACCAGCTTATCGTTGAGCACAGCGTCTGCAGATAGCGTCACCACGTGCTGTACAGAACGAAGGAAAATTGGTACAAACGAAGCGCACCTTTCCTAGAACACCCGACCGACTTTGCAGCAGGTTTGAGCGACGACAAGACAAAGAGGACCGTCTTCGGTGGGAAGCGGCAAATGGCAGCTTTCGAAGAAGGATGAACGATTTGAGCGAGGTTGCAGCGGAATCAACTATAGCGTCGTGAACGGGAGAAGTAATCGTGAGAAGAGATGTACGGGTGACAGCAACAGACCGCGCGCGGCCTCTTTGAGTACGATGTGTAGAGTGGAAGCGGGAAATGGCCACCCTCACAATATCCCACGAAAGACGAACCAGCTCAGAGAAACGCGCCAAGAGGAAACGAGCACGAGCACGAGCGCAGATCCAAACCAATCACCGCTATCGTAATGGGAATACTGCACCGAAAGTCCAATGCGACGTATTTCGGGCCAAGACCAAAGAAAGCGCGGATCCCTACGAAAGAGGCCTCGTATGGAAGCTACGCGTGTCCAGGAGCAGGGAAAAAATGAAATTACGAAGGTTCTTCGTCAAATGAGGATGTCAGTGCGAACAGCGGCAACGATCAAGACCCGCTGTACACACCGAGTCCCAATTCCCAGCAACGCAGCATACCACCTTGGACCAAACCCTGTCAATGTGGAGAATGGTCGCCGAGTGATATCGAATCCTGCACGGATGCTTGAAAGGAATCGCGTGGTGTCTTCCAAGTGCGCCGGCGCAGCGTTTTCGGAGCCGGCACAGGACCGGGAGGAGTCTATTATATAGCGAGGTACGAGCGATCATGAAGGTCTGTTTAGGAGAGACTAGCGGGAGGAGCCAGACCGCCGGTATACAAGTTCAACAACTCGAACCCGAAGCACTGAGAGAAACTTGGAGTCTGGACCGCTGAATATGCTGGACGTGAGATGGTGGTGGGAAGCAAGAGAGACTCGGATCAATTACACAGCCACTCCGTCTTTCTCTTCCTGACGACGACACCCTGTTTACCTTTGGAAGCTACTCGAGCACCTGCTCACTGGCCTCTCCGCATTCGCGACGAAGGAGCAGGCCACAAGAGTGTGCTCGGGGCGCTCCGGGAGGGTGGGAAGGAGACGATGGACCGGGTCGTGCATTGTATGTGCGAGCCGGCGGAGAGGTACGTCGCCCTTTCTCCGTTTTTTTCCTCTTCTTCATGCTAATTCCTCCCCGCAGTGCTCGTCGTGCGATGCTCATAGATCTCGTGCTCTAGCTCACGGGGAGCCAGCCGATCGCCTCCGTCCTCCCTACGGTACGCCTCCTCCTTTCATTTGGCCTTATCACCCTTCAACTAATGATTCTCGCATAAGCTGACAAGGACCAGCGCCCCAGACTTTACGACTGCATCTGCGGCCCATCGTCACGCTGCGCAGCTGCAAGACCGGCTCCAAAGTTATCTGGCTCTTGTACGTCCATTCAATCCAGTTTCTCTTTTGCCCGCCCTCATGCGTCTTCTTCTCCAGCGACCGGATGCGCGCCTACTGCGCGCCTACTATGGATACTAAAACCTATATTCGCTCAATTCACTTCGATTGCATGACCGATCAAAACTTTGGTACCCTTTGTTTCCTTGTCCATTCATACTCGACGTCACGCCGATGCCCGTTCTCGTTCGTAGCACCCCTGATATTATTCGTCGATTTCCTTTCCATCAGTCTTTATCGAACTATACACCATCACCGTCATCTCAGTCACGGAGCGCTTCAGCATAAAAAGAAAAAATTACCTCATCTAATCGACAAGAAGAAAACAGGAAAATGTTAAATCCGCACGGACCCATATCATCGACATTCACGCATAGCATCTATCCATCCCTACGTATAATCCATTTCCATCCTGTCCCTCTTTTTGCATCCTGCCAGTCGTTACATATCGCACGAACGACCTCTGCCTTCATCCGATACTCGCGATATTCGCTTTCGCAGGCGGGGGGCAGCACGGAGGGCGGTGGATACTCTAGCTTCGAGGATGTATTGGCGCGAGAGAGGGGGACGGCGTGCAGAGTGCCAGCTGCAAGGCCAGGGATCATCTCGGCTCACTTGAGTGAGGCGCGTGTGCGCAGACGGAGATAGCTGCGGGATGCATCAGTAGATGTAAGACAAATGGATGGAAGAAATGGGGAGGGGAAGCGGGCAAGGCAACGAATTGGGGTGGGAGCGGATGTAGTAACACGGATACACACCCTGGTTCTATCCCGAATAAACCCACTCATCTGTAGCGCGCGCATATCGTAGGCGCGGTCGAAGCCCGAGTCTGAGAATGCTAGCCGAAGGAATTAAGAAAGGCGTCAGCGTGCTTCGAGCTCAAGGGAAAAGAAAATGAGGCGTACCAGGAGCGGCACTACATGCTGAGTGGTGCAGTGGCGGGAAATTAATTCATTCTTGACATCGTCTTGAGAATGGGGGCTCCAGCGGGTGTGTATGGGGGGAGCGTCTGAGGCGGAAGAAGGTAGATGTTATGTTGAAGAGGGCGGGCGTGCGTGAGAAGGAAGGTGTCGTGTCGAGAGTGTAGGATAAGACACTGATGACTCGAGCACTTGAAGGGCAGAGACACGAGGTAGGCGGCGCGTAGGCGGTTGCTGGGGCAGCACGGCGTAGGTCGTCGACGTGGCAGTCGGAGTCAGAAGCGCTTCGGTGCCGGCAAACGTTGATGGCAGCACAGGCACAAATAAACGCGTCGCGTGGGGTGTAATGGTGCCAACTGCAACAAGCGGTGGGTCGGGGTTAAGGTAGGAGGGAAGGTCGGAGGTGTAAGCGGTGTGTTGAGAAAGAACGAACGGCGGAGTATGTCGGGAGGGCGCCAGCGCAGGAAAGAGGTCGGCACTGAGAAGAATGCGGGGCCGTTGTTTGGGGAGGGGGGGGGCGGGCAGGCGAATACCAGAGAGGGAAGTTGCGCTGTAGGACGTTTTGATTGAGGGTCTGGAAGGGCGGGCCGCGGCGCCTGCGCATAAGGGATGGGCGCCGTGATGGGGCCTGCCGTGAAAGAAAACGGTGAAACGCCAGGCGGGTTTAATGGAAGCAGGCGGTTCAATTGAAGGTGTGGTACGAAAGGCGCGCGGGAGATGGCGCCTTTCGTGGGAAAAGGCGGTGGCGGCGTTCGATGAGAGGGTGCCTGACTTGGTTGAGCAGTCTGCCGAGCGTGCCGCGCCTTTTGATGGGTGGGCAGAGCGTGGGAAAACACGGTCGGCGGGCAATCACCTGTGACTGCTGCGAGCTTTGTGGGCTCGATCTCGCGCGTTTCTGGCCGGAAAATCCCCGAAAAATATTCACATGACAGTGAGATGCAGGAAACGTCACCTATGTATCCAGTTTATACAAGTAAGCCCACAGACGGTCATGGCGGAGTGAAAGGCGCCGGAAAACCGTATTTTCACCCTGTATCTTGGTCAATACTGTATCGATATGTAGGGGAGCAACCAACCAAGGACCGTGACATGCCCGTTGCCTCTTTTTCAGGCAACGGAGGCCACCGTGAGCGTGACCGTTGCCTCACAAGGCAACAAGATAAATATTTTTCCCTCAGAAACAGACCAAATACGGGATTTTTAGCACTTATCTAGTGCTTTCTGGGGGAGAAATACTGGTTTCGTGACTTTCCCGACCTATTCCCAAGGCCAGGATTTTTTTTCGGATTTCTTTCGTCAATGTCACGATTTTTCCAAGCAACCGAGCTCATCGTGACCGTGACAAAGGCAACGCAACGGACGGGCCGTTACCGTGACCGTTGCTCCCCTACACATAGAGACAGTAATGTGGTGCTTGACCTAGAAACGCGGGTGGAGGTCCTTCTGGATCATATCTAGTATATGAGTCCATATGCACCAGGTAGGACCGACGGGCAGACGGTTTTTTTCACGGGATGATGGAGAAATCCCTGGTTGATTCCAGCTCGCCTTGAGAAAAGCCACCCTTCAAGGCGGAACTTTGCGCGATGGAAAGCAAAAGTAAAAGTGGTCAGGGCATTCAATAGAAGTTGGAATGGGGATCGTTCTGTGATTTGAGGTCAAAATCAGATTTTTTCGCCAAGTATTGATTCAGAAACCAAATTTTTCAATGAGCTCGCACGAAAGCGGGCCGATATTACCTAGATGCGGATTGAACGCGGGAATCCATCGCAAGTCAGTTGCCAACAGGGTATCAAGTTCATCTGCCACACTGTGGGCTGAGTCGCGCGGAACTTGCAGTGGCCGTCACCCGTTAGCCAATCCTATTGGACGCATGTTTCATCTGACTAGACCCCTGACCAAAGGCTGGAGAGATTTCCCGAGTGTGTGTGAGATTGGACTGTCGGAGAATCAGTGCCTGTACTTGTCTTCTTCGTACCTCATCCAATTACGACCATTTTTTTTTCCTCATTTGTTGTCCCATCTCGAGTCCCAGTTATCCCCGACACGATCTGTCTGTCCCCCGGTCTTTCCGGCCTTCCATGGTTTCTCGTCAGACGGGGGCAACAACGAGCCAACACTCCCTTTTCGATCCACCGACATCCATTCGTCTTCTATATGGGCACACAGATGATGGAATATTGATTCGGAGTCGTTCAGGTACCAATTCTGACCAAAGCGTCGCCACCCTCGCCCCTGCAGATGTCATGGCATCCTTCTTTGTCGGCTCGAGCCGTCTTCACTGTTCGAAAATTCCTGGTGTCGGAAACTTCTGGATGTGTCGGTGACTCAGCCTCCGTGCTCGCCGCGTCGAAAATCGTTTTTAGGTTGACCATACGCGCTGGAACTTCCAACCACAACAGCGATGGTGAACTTGGTCAACATCACTTCTCTTCTCGGGGCTGCCACCCTCGTCAAGATTTTCGACTTTCAAGGACATTCAGTCAACCTCGGAGGGAACAATGGGGCATTTTCGAATCCCATCATCAGCTTCCCCGCAACTCCCGGCGCAGCGAATGAAAATGTATGCACCTTATGCACATACACATATACACCCTTACTGACTCGAGTTTTCCAGTGGTTCCTCAATCTTGTCAATTCCACCGCTTTCACCATCCAAAGTTTTGCTGATACCAATGTCTTTCTTTCGTATGCTGGGCTACCTGCTGGCCTTGCTGCTCACTCTCAGATCTTGGCATCTGGTGTGCAGCAAGCCGCTGTTTTTCAGATGGAAGTCGTCAATTCCGGACCAGCTGTCAAGTCAGTTGCATCTTCCATCCGATTTGTGATTGCCTCATTCAACTGCGCAGTGTCGTTGAGGTGGTTAGCGGTGCGGCCTTGACTGCCTGGCAGACCCCAGATCCTACCAATCATCCCGACCCTAGTACTCCGGTACGTGAGCCTCGGTCTTCTGAATCACCGCGATGTGGGGGACTGAAGCTTATCCAGTTGACTCTGGAATCGTCCACCAACTCCCAGTCATTCACCCAAAGTTTCACCCTGGAGCTCGGTGGGTGGTTTATATTGCGATGGTGGTCAACCCTGATCACACTCGAATAGTGTTTAATTGAGCGAACAGCTCACTGGATACACACACAAGCCCAGATTTTCGAATGATGCGTTGGTTTGTTAAAGCCCCCCGCGATGTACATTTAGTTTGTTCAATGTTCGGTGTGCTTGTGTAGACAGTAAATGGATTGCCAGCCGCTGTTTGCACCATATAAGGAATGTCTTCCCCCTTCATTCAATCCCACTGTGTGGATCCAGACATCTAAAACTCGACTTTCGATAGCGCAAGCTGGCTAAGGGGTGATGAGAAGTTCCCTCGCTCAACCCCTCCTCGAACATCGCCTGATTACACGTGACCTCTCATGTAGAAACGCGCCGACATTTGCTCAACGCGACACTGCCTTTTTGCTGCGCTAGCTTTCCGCTGGCCCGAGGCCATTTTCTACTGGTGCCAGGCCTTTTTAACATTTTTTCCCCCCATTTTTTCCACTAAACCCAATCTTCTGTAGTACGGACCCCCCTTTTTGCTCGTCGCTGGGCCACTGCGTGGAGCTTTCGCTCGCCGTGGGCTCACTGCATGGGCTTTTATCTATTTTTTTCTGCCTAGGCTATATCCGAATCTTTTGTATGAAGATCTTACGTGGGGGAGACCCCCGCAGACCTCCTTGTCGCTCGCCGCTGGGCCGAATGCGTGGAGCTTTTTCTCGCCGCAAGGCCAACTGCGTAGGCCTTTTCACCCGCCGTTGTAGTGATAGGATCGGGTTGGGCATCCTTGCATGTGCGCATGTGTGGCGGCAACGTCTAGCTTAGTCAGCACCATCCACCTTGTCCGTAGCCTATGCTATCAATCCCTTGCAGAGCGATATCGCGGGATCCCAGGTCATCCGGACCCCAGCTAGCCATTCTCCCCGCCTACACCGTCCAAACAAAAAACAAAACAAAAAAAGGAAAAGCTACGCCACTGAGATTCAAACCGCCAACATTGGCCTCACATAGCGAAATTTCATGCCTTCAAAAGTCATTCTGGCTCCCTCGCGTTCTGGAATAAATAGAAGGGTTGGGTGGGGTCGAGCACGTTTTGCCTTGCCAAGCAGAACATGACATTTTTACCATCGTTTGGCTGTCACCATAGAGCTGGTTCGACATGTACTGGGTGCAAGACACACAAAAAAGAGTGAAGGAGAAGTGAGTGAAGGTTGCTAGGGATGTGGTCCCTTCCGTGAGGCTCACTTTTAGTGCTGATAAACGTCTGCAGGACGGCCTGAATAACAGCCCCAAGCAGTTGAATTGCATCAATGTCGACGCATGTATCGGCGTTCATGTTCGCATAGTTGGGTTTTCCAACAGCTACAACGGCCTCAAGAAGCTCGATCGCGTGGGGGGACGTCTTGGGGATCACGGGGATACAGTATTTTGTGCACCAAGTCAGGGGTTTGGTCGGGTAGCTGAGTCATATAGCGCGCGAGCATGGCAGGGTTAATAACATGGCCGTTGTTCAAAACAATGCCTTGGGAAGAGCGGAGGAGTGTGCAAATGTCTGTTTTCGAGTGAATAGATGAATATCATCAGACCATTGCACGTACGTTTAAATATGTGTTTGAAATCGAAATCCAAGGTAACTTGATTGTAGCCGGTGTACAGATTGAGCCCGACCATGCTAGAAAGCGTTCCATAAATCGGGGAGGTCGGAGAAAGCCTCTAAGAGAGAAAATATCGGTAGCCAGACACTCGCTGCATCATATCGCCATCTGTTGCCCAAGAGTATATCGGACCGACTTGAGTGTCGGCGCCACTCTTTTCCCAAGCCTCCAATACCATCTGAACCCTGCAGTGAGGCCCTGTGCTGACAATTCTGGACATTGCTGAGGGCGGAAAACCAATCCCAATATCCCTGCCAGAAACGAAGCCATTGATCTATGGGATTTGCAATCATACCTTGTATGGGATCTGAACGAGCTCTTTGGTGCTATTTTGTTAATTACATCTTGACAAAATTCCTAGAGACGAGCTACCTTAATATTCAACCGGGTCAAATTTTGAATGTTTTCCTACAAGATATACATATCCCAATCTCATCGAGAACTCCATTGCCAGACGAACTCAAGCGAATGGTAGGCACAGCCCGGAAATACCACCTACAATTCACGGGTCTATCAATTAGTGAAGATGTAAATTAATGATGTCTATGTGGAAACACCGGCCACCAACAAGATGCGCTATCAGCAAGCACCCGCTGAGAGCTGCAACGTGCCTTAGATTAAACCACCAAGTGCGATCTGTTCGTAACACTCTGTCCATTGCAAATCGGAGAACAGTTGTGATAAGAAAGCCACACCAGGTTAATCCCTCAGGAATAGGTCGTAAGAACTGTGGCTGGCCATTATGTTATCAAGACCGAACACAGCATGGTTGTGAGCACCCGGGGGAATGCATCGAAACTGCTAAAATCTTGATTGACAGTATTCTGCCAAAATGGAACCCAACCGCGCCAAATCTAGATCTTTGCGAAGAGCTAGCTCTGACAGACAAAGAACTCGAATGTAATAAAAAGCCGATAGAAACAGATGCAAGAATGTTCTTTGATCCAAATTTCTCTGTGTCTACCCTCGAGAATGGTTTCCGAATCTTTGCCTTTGAAGACTCCCTCAACAAGATCCTAGCAAGGAGATATAAATTAACTGGACCGGATCCAAGCCTCATGACAGTATTCTTGTACGCATACATAGTCCGTCCTGGCGAATTTGACCCAACGGTCAAAGTGATGATTAAGACAGAAATCACAGCGATCTCGTAGCTCTTGTTCTCCCTCGCCGACGCCGACGACACTGCCTAGACTACTGTCCCGGCGGGCGGGACCATCACCATCGTCCACGATGGTAGTGTCTTTTGCTTTCTGCACTGGCTGCATCGCTGATTGTGAATGAAACTCAGTCTCGGCTCTCTTCGACTTTGCCTCGGTCAGTGCTGGGTCCTTCAGCTTCGAGTCTGCCTTCCAGACGGCGTCCACCGCGCAGATGATTTCTGCTCGCGGGAGCTCACCACCATCGAGGCTACTTCAAACCCATTACAATCACCGTCACCAACGACGTCGCGAACCGCTCCCTCGCCGTTGACCGGCGCGCGACGAGTATGGGCACCACCCGCGTCGCGCAAGTAGTTCATAGACGCCAGGTGCGTGCACTTTGTGCTTTCGATGCTTATTATCATGACGATATTGATGTGGTCGCGAACAGCTACTCGGAAGGTAAGACGCTCGCGTCCGTCGCATCTAGCTACGTGACGTCTCGCGGCGCGTCGGACTCGCTGTACCGCGCGTACTTCGGCGGACTGCCATCGCCGAGCATCCTCAAACACTGTCGCAGCCGAGAAAGCGCGAGCCGCATGTACATGGTTCCCTGCCGCTAGTCCCGGGAAATATAATTGCTAACTTGTGTACAACCCATTCCAACTTAGCTGCGTCGACAGCTTTGGCGCGTGCACGTCCGGCGTTATCCTCTACACCGTCATCTCCACCACGAATTTACGTTACCTCCACCGCCACACGCAAATATTTACAGCTCCTCACACACACTCTCGTAGATTTACTACTGCAGCCTATTCTTCAGCGAGGTCCCCGCGCGAACCTCTGCACCGGCACGAGCGTCGCATCGCGCAACGCCGCGGCGGGACGACCCTGCACGAGGTGCGCTTGCCCATATATCACAGCATAGGGATGCTAACCAGCTGTCTGGTATTTGCTAGCTCACCCACGTGGTTGGCGGCATGGACGACATCATCTACGGCTGCGCGGAAGACCAAGCGCTGTCGGACGCGAACTCCGTTAGGAATGCGGATAATTTCAATATATGTTCCGCTTTGCTCGTGTGTCTAAAGAGATGCGGCTGATGGAGACGCACATTGCTTCACGACACGGTTCTATGCGAACACGAGGTGCTGAGAGTGAGACTCGAGAGGGGTCTGCGACCCGGAGGAGGGGGTGTGGGATCCGGATGGAATGAACAAATGCCAGTGTGCCAGATTTAATTGAATGAAGGAAGAATGGAATGGATGACAATTGACTTTACAATGGGACGCCCACCCGAGCCTTCGAGTCCAGTACGCGAGAAGACACAAAAAGAATGGCATAATGTACTGTAAGAAATGGTATCTGTATCCTATCGAGCAAGCCGAAGAGGCTCACTGCCAGGCCTACGTGCGATTCACCTTGGCCATATATGTATCAGTTTCTCGTTCAACGAGCTAAAAAGGCTATAGGGAAGATATTATGACCCAGCCCCGCGTCGAATGGAGTACTCTTGCAAGCAACGACCTAAAGATTATCACATGCACCATGGTAGCATGAGCCTTACATAGAACACGGAAATGCTTGGCACAGTGCTGTCAAGCGTCACCACAACATAGAGTCTATTGAGCACAATCTGACAAGTTAAAGACAGTTACGCATTAGGAATAGCTTTAAGGTACTCTAACCTGTATGAGTGAAAATTGACTGTATATGGGCGGGTCGAGCGTCTCGCTGGACGTCGTTCTGTCAACTCCTCCGACTCTGATCCTGTAACAAAAGTACATTCCCGGCAACCCTCCACAGGTATAAAAGAGGCACTACCTCAGCCCTGCACCTCAAGCAACTCGCTTCAAACAATCAGTTGGATCGCAGCCCGCATGAAAATTTACCCGTCTTCGTCGCCCTCTCTCTCCTCCTGCCGGCGCTTACCGCGTCAGTGGTGGTCGAGCGCAACGACCCTACTACCGAGTGCTTCCGCAAGCGCACTGGCGGCACCGTCTTCGCGGGGGCGCCGCAGCCGCTACGGCCCTCTACCCCATCGGACCCCAACCCTCGAATCCACACCTGCCACCGCCTCCGCCACCACCCCCGCCTTCCCAACCGCCGATCCTCTTCCCGCCACCCGTCAAGCCTCCCCACCTGACCCAGACCAACCGCAGCCCTTCCGCCCTGCCCTTGCCCTCGCCCCACCGCCGCTGCGCCGCCGGCACACCATCCCGCCCGCAATGCCCCCGGTGCGGAAGTACTTAAATTGGCCAAAATTGAAGTTTTGGGATGTAATCTTGTTCAGTTTAATACGCCAAGTGGCAAAATATGCCACAGAAAGGACGGTTGTTTGCCATCTTAGTATCGGTTGCCTGGCATGAAATTTGGAGGTTGCGAGTGGACAGAACAGTAACTCATCCAGCCAAAGTCCATTCAGAGCTCACAATTTGTACCCAATGGATGAGATCTATCAACGCATCGTTGAATAGAGATCAATCTTGACGAATAAGAGTAGATTCGGTCCATTGTCTTTCAACAAAAATTTAGTGTTGGACACTTGGAGTGGTCTGCTTTTGAATGAAGATTCACTGCCGGATGACTGCACTTACGAAAAGGGGGTTTTAGTGGGTATACAGCCATATACTGTGAAAAATGGGATTGGTTAATATATTAAGGCTGGAGTCCCACACTTGTGATTACGGTGCGTAACGGCATTTCCTCCTGGACACCTTCCCCGGTAACAGCTGGTCCATAGCCAGAAACATAAGCAGACGACTTGGAATGCTCCTGCTGCCTGAGTATCGTTAGGTTAGACCAATGCTCCAAAAAAGTTTTTTTTTTTTTTTTTGACGTCACGGATGTCACTGATTGTGTAACGCATGATGTC
Organism: Mycena leptocephala; assembly: GCA_029378395.1. Lineage (NCBI taxonomy): Eukaryota > Fungi > Basidiomycota > Agaricomycetes > Agaricales > Mycenaceae > Mycena > Mycena leptocephala. Next base: position 1,315 of record JARJLF010000064.1, on the reverse strand, counting down.
GGCCGAGCGCGGATCGATTTCGGCCGATAATATAACTTGCTGAAGGCAAACATCTTTGTTTCGTTCACAGGTATTTACTCCGTATGCGGGAAAAACAAGAGGCTTTGGATCCGTGAGCTCTCCTCCCTTCACCAAAAAAAACCGATCGTAGACGTGGTCATAGTGGAGGTCGACCGGCTATCTCCAGCGGATTTACGATGGTGAATGAATGAGTGTTCCACAATATGAACAACGAGTTTACTGAAGATATACATGTGGTGCTGTAAAAGTGGCTATCCTTACAGGGATCCTCAAGATACCAACAGAACACACACTGATTCCAGTGGTTAGAACGCAAGACGCTGGCAGAGTGTGGACTGGCTGGCCATTTGAGTGGCTGGACCTCTGGTTAGAACCATGTGGGACCTGACCACAAGCAGAGTGCGCAAGTGTACGGGAGGAGTTTCTCCTCCCAGGCAAAAATCTCCGGTGTCCACAGTACACAATAATCCTTGGAATCGAACCGGCGTGAGGGGGAAAATGGTTGCGTAACCCGGATTACATAAAAATCCCACAATCACAAGAGCTTGAAACCATTAGGCCCCGATCAGGTACTCCAGAAAAATTTCCGCGCTGTACGTTATTATAGTATCATGAGTTCATTTTTTCCCCCTCGACTTAACGATTGCTTCGCGACCATCTCGGCTTGTTCCAGTACACTACCCGAAATATCGACATGAACCGTGCTTTATTCACCCTTCCTTTCGTCAGTCACGCGTCACGGGGGTGCTTGACGTGACGAATTTTGGAACCTTGTCATGCATCACGGAGGTTCTTGACGAATATACTTTTCATCACGGTTGGTTCAAAATTTGGGTTCAGGGCTGTCTGGGCGAATTTCCTTAGCTGCAGACACTCTCCCTACAATTTTCTCATCATTTCAAGGTTTCTTGCTTCAAACCCCCAAACATCGCATTCAGACCAAATTCAACCGAAATTCAACGGTGAAAAATGGATTCTTCCTGTTCAACAGATTTGGTGAAATAAATTTCTCAGATGCTTGCTAATTCATCCTAATGGTTTCCTCTACATGCCTTGCAACCCCTCGAAATATTCCAGGGGTTGACGAAATTTTGGGGGTTGTCACGCAGCTGGGGACCCTTTGACGAATTGACGACATGGTATTTCGGGTCACGTGTCACACCTTTGACGAATTGAATTTAATACAGTACCCGTTCGACTCGGGTCCCCGCCATTTACTTCTTCTACTCTTGAACGCAGTATTGTAGAACTCACGGTTGATTATATTCTGGATAACTTTGCTGCATTCAGCAAA